>VDFB02047230.1:44852347-44927006 GCA_007258455.2 Sequoia sempervirens
ATTAGAGTAAGCTTTTAAAATGGTGTTGATAAGGCTTGTTGGAGTTGGAATTAGTTATGAAACTTGCTTCAACTTTGACAATATTTTCAAAAATTCATAAAACCCACTTTCTTTAAAAAAAAATTCTTCACAAAGGCTTCTTCTAGAGATAAGTAAGTTAGAAAACCTGTGAGGTACTTGAAAGGTATTGACAATCTCATAAAAGACCGACACAAAGAAAGAAGGAATAAGCTTTAGGATTGAATGACTTGACATTGACTAATTTAGTAAAACAACGAGTTGTGAGAACATGGTCGGGAACTGATGAGGTTAGAAAATTTAACTAATGAACGTAAAGAGAACAATAACTCATTATTGAACAATAGAAGCTAAGGCTAGCAACAACCAAGTATCTCTACACATCTAGTTGACATATAGGAATTTCTCTGTTACTACATTCACCATGCTAACTAGGTCAACAAGGCATCATAAATAATTTTCTAGTTAACTTGAGTATGTATGTAGATAGGGCAATCATAAATACTAGAAAGCATGTCGATATAAGAAAGGGAAATCATGGAATAAAGAATTTTTCTAACCCAATTAATCAAGGGTTTCAAATTTCTACCATGCTCACCAAGCTAATATTGTAGTGAAGAGACGAGAGAGTAAATATCTAACATATGAAAGGTTAAAATGAAAATAGCACATGATTGTGAAATAGGGTCAATAGTAGATATGTGTTGTGAAAATGGGTTTCTATATATTCAAAGTTTTTGGTTGGCTTGGGTGATACACTTGTTACCTTTATTATTCACAACCACTAATTGGATAAACATAGAATCAATGAAGTCTTTAACTCTATGTTTGAGGTGCATGCACTTCTCTATATTATGCCTAGGTACACAGTGGTATTGACAAAATGTGTTCAAGTCATAGGTTGATGGAAGAGGTTTTTTAGTGTCTAGGGGGTGAATGGTGAGTAATTACACCAAGTTGTTAGACATGAGTTGTTGGAGGGTAACATGTGATGGATCATAGAGTGTGGTGAAATGAAATGTGTGTTGTGATCACATAGGTATATCCCGTGCTAATAAAGATGGTGTAGCTATACTATAATTATATATAATAATGCTAGCTATTTTTTTTAATAGAATATTACTTTTGTTATTTTTATTAGAAGATGTAGAGGGCCCTAGTGATAAAGCAAGAGGTAGTGAGGCATAAGAGTGTGCATCAAATTAGCTAATAGCCAATTGATAGTTGTACAAGGTTGTGCATAAATGAGAGGATGACATATTGCATAAATAAAGTTTTTTTTCGAAATAAGAGGTTGAAGGTTTTTGATGAAAATCATCTATACATGAATTAGGAAGTGCATATAATATCTATGAAAAGAGTGATTGATAACAAAAGATAATGTTGACGAATTTTTAATTGGCACCTTGTTGATAGTGTATTCTGTTAGTAAAGATAAATTGGAGGTCAATGTTTGCTTGAAAGTGTTGAAAATTTTGGTTTATTAGTTGGTCAAATGAAAAGTTAGAATGATAAAATAACGAGAAAAAATAATCCAACATAGTTTCTTTCAATTATCGTATAAATAGTTTTGCTAACAACTTATCCTAAAGAGAAAATTAGTGTATATAGTAGTGAATGTAGAGACATGAGATTGAGGATATCCTTTGCCATTATATATTTCAAAATATAACTCTTCAAATATGGTGGGAAGGAGTGTAGTTAGAATACCAATTTATAATGGAATATGATGGAAATAAATGGTGGTTAAGGGTTGAGATATGATGGAGAATGAATCAAGATACTGCTATACATTTTCCATTTTTTATATTAATTTCTTAATTATAGGGTCTATATAATGCAATGGTTTGGTGGAAGGAATAGTAGTAAAAACCCTTTTGAAGGGTTGTGAGACTAATAATGACTATGAAGGAAAAGGGTATGAAGGTAAATACTACAAATCAACAAGGTGAGTGTTAGGAAATTTAAATAGGAAAGGTTATGATAGAGGAACATGCACATATGAGAAGATCATGTTACATAGCATAATCATAGAAGTGACCATATGTGTATTATTTGTCATGTGGGCACTTGAAGTAAACATGAACATATAAGTTTAATTATTTTTAATGATTGAGTGAGAGTCTTGAGTATACTCATTGTTAGCCATAGTTGGGAAACACCATTGTTCATAATTAGGGCTTTATCACATAAGAAATCTAGGCCTTCTATATGATTGTATAATGAAGTCCTCATGACATCAAGAATGGGGTCATATGTGTTATGCACATCTTCATCAACATTTATTGTGGATAAAATAATTTCAAGGTGCTCATTGATGAGGGCCATTTATGTCCCATTTTATGCTATATTCTAGCCTATTTCATGCACCTTCATAACCATTTTTCCATTCCATTTCCGTTCCATTTTGATATCATTTTGTCATTTACATTGCATATGATTAAATATATATAAGTGATCTTTAATATAGTTTTGAGATTAAATTATGAAAATTAATTATTGATTGCCTTTATTAATATGCATTGATATTTTACGCCTTGGAAAATATTGCTTGCAACATACAAAACTTCCTGTCACTTAGCCTTGCCACATAGATTGTACTCACATTTAATTCTTCTATGATGGACCTATTTATGTGTTCATTTAATTCTTCAAAATTGTTTGTAATATGTGCCCACTTCAACACCACCATATCATATGTTTCTTGTACATGAGAATGGCACACATGGTTGGTATAAAGAACTAAATGAGAGAAGCTCATGGTTGAGATGCATTGCCAAATCGCGTATGGAGGAGAAACATGCCAATATGTCATTTCTTATTTTAGCTGCTGTTGTAGTAGACACATTTTTATTATGTGGCCAGCTATGTAAACACAATAAAAATTCTATCCTTTTCCATTTCTAGTTGCAAGTGCAACAAAGTCTATTTTCACGTAAAACATTCATCTTCAGTTTGTTGTTTGCGTGCCTAAACATACTATTTATTATTTAACATAACTGTTATAGCTTGCAAACATGAATTTACGTGAGCCTATAATCTCCAATATAGATTGTTCTATTTTGGGCTAAGTAGATATCATTTGTTAGAGACTTGACCACTATATATATGGTATGTAATATTAGTTTAACAAGCAGAGATTATTATATATGTAGATTACTGTGTAGATTATTGTACGCAAAACTTTGTATTACTTTTCTGATAAATGAAATAGTGTTCCTTCTGATAAACCCAATGTAAGAAAGCGTTTATTTTGTCCACCGCGTGGACCATGGAGCAAGGGCCCACTCTTTGGTGAAGCACAATGATATTTATTTATTTATGTTCTATTTTCTATTAATGTGTTTATGTTACATTTTAGATTAATGTTTTTGATTAGAGTGTTTGAAGCAAATTTTAGAGTGTTTGATTTCAATATTATTAATTTGATGTTTTTTCATTTCTACTAATAAATTGTTGCTTTCGTTGTTTATGTTGCAGATTGCTGCTATTATTACTGTTGTTGTTGTTGTTCCTGTCGCCAGGAAGTGACAGTTCCTGCTGCTAGCGTTGTTTTGATTTGCAATAGATTTATGTTCATAGGTTTATTTTTCTAGCTACATTCCATCCCCACTCAGCTCACTATCTTCATCCCTTTGGCAGATAGCCACAATACCTTTCACAAGTCTACAATCCCCGAATTGACATTTTAGGAACAAACTAAGGAAGTTAATGTAAAAAATTTATAACAATTTGATCCCAAGTCCCGATCCACAGTTTTGTCCATCACTCATATGTTGGGAATCAAGGTGTCTCAACCTTGGGAATTCTTACGCTTATTTATTAATTATCTTTTAGAATATTTACCTATATTTTATATTATTTAATAATGTGCTCCACAAAAATGAAAAATGGAATTTTGAGTTTACATCATATGCCACATGTCATTACTTTGTGGTGTGTTGTAAGCTATATTTAAAATTCCTATATATAGTATAGTTTTTGGATGCCCTACCTTTGTGGGATCGTATAACAACTTATAATAGATTCTTATGACATGTAATGAATAAGAATAGAGGGATTTACTATGAAATCTTGGTTATCTATGACAAGATTTTCTTCTTCTTCATGAAGTTCCTAGATGAAGAGTAATGATAAGCTGGGCACCCATATTGGGTGGATAAAATTAGTTAGTTTTGAAAACTATAAGAGTGTAAGAGAATATTCTATTCTTAGCTTGTTATTGGTAATCTCCAAAGGTGGTCTTGGAAAGTGGTAAAAATTAGGTGCCATCTTTATGGGGATTTTTGCACAAGGTATTATAAAACAAAAATACTTTATATCTTTATCATTTATCTATAAATTGGGTATTTAAGGAGTTGTATGAACGTTGAATTTGTTGTACTATAATGCTACCAAAATCACCCCAATTTGAATGTTGGTGAAATTACTATTAAGGATTTCTTTGAAAGTAAGTTGTAATCTTCTGTTGGACTTGAATAATACAATGAATAGGTTTTGGAGTGTGGGTATTTTCTCCCAAAATGGTTTTCCCCACATAAATAGTAGTGTTATGTGTTCTAGAATGTTATTATATGTGTTTCTCTATTTCATGTAATTATCTAGATCATTTTTTATTTTTTTTATGTTTAATTATCTCAATATTAGCTAAGGAAACTAATTTTGCTAGCCATTGCTTTCTTACACTATGAAGTTAGTACACCTTAGATTAATAATACATATGAAAGATGGATTCGTGGTCAAAACCTCCCTCAATATTGTGATATGTTGTGGTACGATAAGTGGATCATAGGAGAAGTTAAGGAAATCCAATTTTTTTCAAATAACAGTAGTAGGATAATAAAAGAGATGGGTTGTGAAGCTCATAAAGGTGAAATATAATAACTTCACACCACACAATTTAAGATAATGAAGAATATATTTAAAGATTTAATTATTTTTAAATGAACCAAAGTATAAGGATATAAGTTTTAAAGCGTCGAGATTACCAAAAAATAATGGGTAAAACAAGAAAGAATCTAGTGAAGAATATTAGGTTCACCAAAATGTAATGGGTGAACCAAAAAATAAGCTAGTGAAGCATATTGGGTTCATCATAATTTAATGTCGAAAAGATTGAATTAACTGAAGATATTATTTATTACATAAATTGAAAAATTTCAACACTTACACTAGGATAAATATAGCTCTTTTGAAAAAAGTGATTTTTCTACCGTTCTATTATAGAAAGAAAAAAATATCACTAGAAATATTTTAACATGATTTATACTTGTAAAATGAAATATTCCACTAAGATAAAGAATAAATTTGAGATTAAGAGTTATTTTATACTAGAAATAAGATTGTAAAATTAAAAAATTGGATACAAAATCATGAAAATTAGGAAGAAAAATACTTTGTGCTAGAAGGAGAAGTGCATTCATTGCCTAGGATGCTTGCATGATACAGTGTAGTCATGTTTTCACAATATAGTCCCTACACATCATGTCATTAATAAAGATGGAAAAATGAATTGTATGAACTAGAAAATATTTTTCTACATAGCTAAACAATAAGGACAACAAAGTAAATAAAGTAAATAAACTAGGGAATACTAGAATATAAGAAAATATTGGAGAACCATTTTTATCTTTTAATTTAGAAGTAAAGTAGAAATGAAAAGGAAAAAGGTGAAAGGAAAAAAACATATATAATTGAACATTCAAAAAATCTATATCTATAAACATGAAAAAGGCTTGCGACTACTTTGGAGCTTGCCACAAATGGGCATGTTCCTAGTTTGGAATTTTATCTTCCACGGGTAATAAAATAGGAGATAAAATATGTACTCTTATTATATATATTAAGAAATAAGGAAACAGTGATAAAATAAAATCCATGAGTGAGAACTCTGTAGTCTATGGGGAATCACACCTTAGTGCACCATCTCAATAAGAAAGAAGAGTATAAACTAAAAATACATTATCAAATTGAAATAAATGTTATAGAGAAAGTTCTACAATATCAATTAAACAAAAACCATAACTCAATAGAAAACTACTACCAACATAATGTAGAAGAGGAAAATGAGCATATGGAAATATCAATGAAGAAAAGTAGTATGCAACTTCAATAAGATGAAGATCCAATAATACAACCAAGAGAGGAAATAAAGGTAAAATTCTGATAGATAGAGCCAAAAGAGGAGAGATTCTTTTTTTTAAGGGTAAAAAGGTTAGCGACAAAGTCTAGTCCTATACCTCGGGTCAACAAAGGTTATTGGAAAAATCTAGTCCTATACCTCAGCAGCGGAGCAAGAACTAGCACACTTGTTACTGAACGCTTCCTTTCCCACTACAAACCAGAGTCAAACCTGTGACTTTGAGGAAGCAAACCCCAAGCCCTAGCCAACTTTGCTTCAAGTGGTGGTTGAGAGATTAATTTATTGAGCTTGATATATTGCGATGTATCCCTTTCAAAATGGAATATGAGGGAAAATAGGGGGTGCAATTTTTGAAATTACTATTGGGATTCACTTTTGGTTGGTTACAAAATATGTGTAGTTAGAATATGGTGACAAACATACTACATAAATGGCTTATGTGCAAAAAAAATTAGGGGATGTTAGTGTGTCACATGACATACATTTATTTCACTAGTGTTTGGGAAAAATAAGCTTTTGAAAGTTTGAGTCACCAAGGAAATACTAGAAAACTATAAATGAAAACTATTTTGCATAACGACAATGAATAGAGAGAAGCACATAATCATAACGTTAACATCAAGGGAAAAATATGATTAATAAAGTTTCAAAATGAACCTAGAACATGCTAAGGGCCACACACACAAAATCAAGCCAAAACATAGTGTGAAAATTGCAAGCGTATGCAATTTCTAAATTTTCATATCCAAGTGAAACATATATCCATTCATATTTGACATATCTATCTATTTAAAACAAATATCTATTTGCAATAAATTATTTTAAAATGATTTTATATAATTGATATCAATTTTTTTGGAAATAGATATTCATTATTGCATAAAATAGATATCTATTTTATAAAAAATAGATATCCATTTAGGACCAAATTCCCAAACCTTTGAAAAATCCATTTCCCCCAAATTGAATATCCATTTTGTGAAAACCTTTTTAGCCCATGATTTTTTCCCTTAATTGAACCCTAATTTTTTTATCTTACCCTTGTAAAACACTTAGGGGTAGATTGAAACATAGCTTTCACTATATTAAGCACATAAATATTTAACCTTCTATGGTATAAGCTTAGACATATCCATTAACTTAGCTTAAGGTAGAATAATATGATTGAGTTCCAAAAGTATTTTCTACTATAATATGTGGAGGCTACTCCAATTTAGTGGATGATATAAATATATTTGGTTTGATATGATAGTCATAATGGGTACAAATCCTCAATACTTCCATTATACAAATTTTACAATGACACTAACTCATGAACATAAGGCAAAGTGCTATAAAAAAGGATACTCAAATAAAGAACACTCACATTTGAATACAATAGTACACTGATCTAAAAATTATGATGATTGTAAAATACTTGTCCTTTAAAGACAATAATTATACCATCAATGAATATTTATTAAAGTTTTTCATCCCATAATGTAGATCTCTTATTAGTTTAATCAAATCTTGAAATATAAGACATAATCCTAATTCTAGTTATTTTTTCTTGCATAGAATAATAAATATTTAATATATGACTTGTGTTTAAAATTTTAATGATTATTTTTTATTAGAATTATTATCCAAATACTTAAAGCAAGTGATAGAAGCATGAGACAATGAATAAAACCATGTAAGTGCACGAAAACTCAAACTTGCTAAATTTGACCGACAAGTTGCTTAATTTGTTTATGTGGTGCAATTTTTGTTTAGAATTGCTCTAGAGGATTCAAACATGGTTTTGTCCTTCCCTCCTCCGACCGAACTCGCCTCCTCTGTGGAAAGTGGTATATGAAGACCTCTCAACTATTTGTCCTTTTTGGTTTCCAAGCTCATTTTTGTCTACAATGTTCATTTCATCTACATGCATGGTGCTTTATTTGCTCAAGCATTGTAACCTTGATGGGTTTATCTTCAACTCTATTTATACGTTTTTTCTTGGGGTCTTTCAAAGCTAGGTTTTTGACTTATATGCTCATTTCATTGCTTGTAAGATCTCTCTTCAATTTTGGTATGGATTTGTATCTATCTACTGCATTGTAAAATTGTTGGTTCCCTAAGCCAAGCTTGTAATGGAATCCCCACTTGTGTTATTTTTGTAACTAATTTTTTGGACTCATTAATAAATATTTTATAGTGGCTCACTCACTTTTATTTAAAAAAAACTCAAACTTGCTAAAAATAATCTATCAAGAAATTAATCCACTTTAAAAGAAGTGAAGAATGTATGTTAGAAGATCTTTAAATGAATAATTGGATTATTTGTACCCTCATACACTATAAAAAAGGCGCCACAAGTCTACTAGGTGGATGAGTTAAAATGTTAAAAGATTATGACATATTTCACTAATATCATCCATTTTCTTAGATCCTTTCTAAAAAGCATCAAAATTCCTTTCTAGATAGTCAATCCTACTAATGAGGGATATTATAAGTATTCTTAACCTCTACCACATTCATATGTTATGTATGTCATGTGTAATTGTGGGAGAGAATGGGAAAGATGCATCATGAACTAGTGGCATAATATCCTCATGCGTGTTTAAGCCACATGTTTCTTCAATAAAAGGTGTCTAAGAATGTACTCCATGATCATTTAAAGATATGACATTAGAATTCATGAGGATCCAAATGAGGGTATTCATAAAAAATAGTACATCAAATTTTATGATACATAGAAAAAACTATTTGATTCACTAAAGAGGGGTCACTAGAAGGAAATTATGAGAATAAAATGTGAGTAAAAAATGGTTTTGGGCCAACGGAAAATTAATATGATGATAATGTGATGCAGGAGCATCCAGGGTGTAAGATAAATTTTGCATCACCCCAAAAAAAGTGTTTTATTTTCAATAAGGGCTAAATTTGGTAGGGTTATTATTTTTACTAAGTTTGCATTTATGTACGATTGGGCACAAAATCTTACATAGACCTCTAGAATGGTAAATTGAAGCCAATGATGAAGAAATAACTTTAGTATCATTTGTCATTTGAGAGATATTAAAATTTTAATTTCCAAAATTCGTTTCAAAATATTCAAAGTCAATTTTGAGGCACTTAGAGGCTCCAGATGGGCCTGAAAATTAGCAGAAAATGAAAGTGGTCTACCTATTGGTACCTATTGGTACCACATTTAGGGGGTGCGCCTTCTTAAGAGATTTCTAAAAAGGTATTATAATTGAAAATCCGATGGTCAGATCAAAAGTTATGACCCCGCAAAGTTATACTACCAAAATTAATAAAATTTCAAAATATCTTCTTGAAGAAGTTACACTTTCTAGAAGATTCTAAGGTGGTTACACATTCCAAATAAAGGATGTGAATGTGGGTTATAGAGGGGGGCAGAGCATAATAGATTGTGGCTCTGATTTGCAAATTTATAGATTTATGTAATCATAAGCCCATGTGTTGTCAATTGTAATGTTGTATTTTCATTTCCATTTCAGTGATAATAGAAAATATTTGCTTCCTTCTTACATATTGCTTGTGCAATTATTTGTTGTTGTGAGTTTCAAATTGTAAGGGGAGTACCCTTCATCATAATGAATATATAAAATGTAAGTGTGCATCATTATTACCACTAAATTACTCTATCATAAGTTTGCCAAAGTATAATGCATCATAAATTGAATCATCATGAATCAAAGTGTCATCAACCTCATCATAGGAAGAAAAAAAACTATCACTATATTCTTTGCCAAACATGTCATCGATAGATCAAATGTCACAAGAGAGGGAAGAAGGGAATGCTACATCATTTCAAGGTGAAACATGTGTATCTACATCACTAGGATCCTCAAGAAACAGTGTAGAAAGAGAGACAAATGTAGAAAATTCCATAAGTGAACAAGGAAACCTAGTATGAGATTTATAAATGATATGATAACTAGGTATACCATCATCACATGATGGAAAGTACCTAGATTGTCATGAGATATGGGAGCTAAACTATCATCAACATGAACCAAAGCACAAGGAGGAAAGAAAGCATTGCTATGATCATGCACATTAATATCAATAGCCATAGGGAAAACAAAGGTAACATAAGTTCATGAAAAAGTGAAGTGTGTCTAAGAGAGAAGGAACATTAATAACTAGATCTATGAAAGAGAAAAATAAAAAATAATGAAAAATTGCCTCTGTAGAAAAGACATTCCCATGAGATCATCATGGATGGAAGAATCATAGTAATAAGTCATAGAAACATATCAAGATTTATAACATAGGCATGAATATATGCTAAGGACAATGCATTATGAGAATCCATGATAAAATATGTACCAATGATGCATACAAAAGGTGGGTAGGTAGTAATCAAAGATAATACTAGCCTAAATCGTAATAAAAATAAATCAATGATAGACAAATAAGGGTAGATCCAAACCTTAGTTAGATCTAAAAGAAAATTGTCAAAAAAAAAAAATCACATTTTAAATCTTAGTGTAGAAGGAATAAATCGTAAGGGGTGTAAGATAAGTTGGGTTCACCAAAAAATTAATACACACATGTAAAATATCTATGGTTAATTGATTAACATACAATCATAAAAGTTAACCTATAAATGAGCTAGGATTGGAAAAATAAGTTTTGATTAAATGTAAAAAAGTGAATTTAAATGTGATACTTAACTAGTATAGATATCTTAAATACATAGATATCTAAAGGATGTTGAGAGATATCTCTTAGTGTTTGGTATTTTTAGATAGATGTATTTAAGATATTATTTATGTATAATTTCAAGAAATTATTTACTCCAAATTTAAATATTTAACTATCAATAGTGCCAAAAATTTATGAAAATAAAAAAAATTATTTATTTCATATGCTTAGCAATTTCTTAAATACAAGATTTATTAATTTTAAATGATAATTAAAAAGATGAAACAAAGACACAATAATATTTTATTATATTTTAAAATTAATTTATTTTCAAGGCTATAATACATTATTGAATTATTGTAAAAATTAGAATATTTAATTACATTATCATTTAACTTACGAGAAACCTAAATGTTTCTCCTATCTTTAAAAAAATTAAACAAATGTGTTCAATAATTTTTTGATTTATTTATATTTCATATATTTATATTTATTAATAAATATTAGCATTGTGACATGCAAATGACTGTCAAATTTAAGATAAAAGGTAACATTTTTTTGTTAATACACTCTTGCTATTGCACTCCATCCCTTGTTGCCATTGTAGAATACCTCTTTGTGTAATTAGATTCTAAAGGTGAGAAAATGATGTAGAAGATGTCAATAATTGATTTGCTACATCACTAGACTTTTAGATAGCTACCTCAAAATTTGTAAATTATTTGTGTTTTACTATGGCTTAGATCCATAGTTATGAAATTGACATCTATTCTTGTAAAATTGAACTAGCTCACATGGACTTGAATCTATACTCTCATAAATGAATAGATAAAATTTTGACTATTGGAATTCATTCACCTCAATCTCATAATATTTGAATATCCGCGAGGATTGGAAGTGTTAATAACTACCTTTAGGGAATCTACTAAATCACAAGAGTTACATTCTCTGTATCAATCCAATAAATTTGGAACAAGGATTGAGAGCAACAAGCAAGCATGCCATGGGCCTCAGATGATGTCACAATAATATGATAAATAATTAATTCTTCTTTAATCTCTTTGACCTAGGCATTCTTTCAAATTCTAGCATTCTTAGACCATCTCAAAATGAATGAACTAATGTCTTTAAATACCACAACTTAGCACACAAATCAAAACACACATACACTAGGCTAGTTCACATTAGCGAGTAGAAGGAGGTCAAAGAGGTTTATTTGGAATTTGAATGTTAAAATTTCATGGTTCAAACCTATGAGTATGGAAGTGACCTACGTCAAGTTTGCAACTATAAATACGATTAAGGTGATGAGTAATGGATCTAGGGATCAAGATCAATCCCTAATGACAAATTTTAATGGAATTAGGATATAGTGATGTCATGAACCAAAATTACACAAGAATATACCACTTATAGACTTGTTATTAGATAAAATACCTTCTAATCAAAATAAACCTAAAACATGAAGAAAAATGATTTGGGTATATGCAATTTTCACCATTACATAATGAGATCATGGTGCACTCAATGTAAGCTTAACATTGATAAATTGTTGATAATTTTATGTTATGAGTGTGAATAAAAATAAATTCCTTTAGGGATTTTTCAATTATTTCACTACTAGCATGAGGAGAAAGGAAATAATTTTATGCTAAGATAAGCATTATTCTTCTTATCTTTAGGGATGTTTCAATCATTTTACAACTAGAATGCATGAAAATAAAAGACTTTTAGCTAGAACACGCAACGTTCTCAATTTCCTTTCTATCTTTGTCATCAAAAAGATGTATTAGTATTCATATCTTTTAGGTAGGACAAGTGTCAATTTATTTTTTCTTTGTGTCTTATCATTGAAGATATACATTAATATTCATATCTTTTAGGCTAGATCAAATACAATTCTTTTTTATCTTTTGTGTCTCGTTATTGAAAGGGCACATCAACATGGGATCTTTTGGACCAAACCGAGACTCCTTTATCTTTATGTCTTATTATTGAAAAAATGCACCGATATTCATATCTTTTAATTATGACATGTGCCAATATTTGTTATCTTTTGTCTCATTATTGACGAAAATTTATCTTTTAAGATAGAACAAACATCATTCTCCTTTATTTTTGTGGGGGAGATACATGACTATTATAAAAAGTTTAATTTGAATTTTCTAACACAATGCTAAATCACAATTATATTGAATTGGGATGTTGAAAACATATAATTTTCTATATTAACCTTCTTATTCAATTTAAAGTTCAATTTGAATTTTCTAATACCAATATTATGTCACAATTGCATTGAATTCTAGTACTAAAAACATATAATTTTCTTTATTGACCCTCTTAATTCAATTTGCATTACATTGAATACCAATACTGAAAACATATACTTTTCTTTATTAACTTAAATTAATATTAACTCAATTTAATTTAAAATTCAATTGAATTTTCTAACCCCGATGTTAGGTGACAATTGCATGGATTCGAATGCTGAAAACATGTAACTTTTCTAGTCAAACCTTTCAATTCAATTAAAGAGTCTATTGACTTCCCGGCCTGTGTATACGTCAGCATGCCTTTCTAGAGCCATCTATTATTCCATCATCATTATCATTGTAATTCATTCTCAAAGTAAAGATAGATCCAACCAGATCTACAATCTTCCTCACTTTCTCTTTTCTTTGCGATGCCCAGCAATTCTCAAATGGGTTTTAAGCTTTCATTAGTTTTGTGGGTAAGCATGTTATACTGTTGCTGCTCTCTGCAATGGGGAGAAGCTGCTTCAAATGAAACAGACCCACAAGACGGTAATTCTCTTTTTTCCATTCTCAGCCTTCTTATCATCATTGGTATTAAGTATAACTCCAAAGTTTGATTCTTTCCTAACATTTTCTTATGAACAGTTGCAGCGCTGAAGATCATAGCAAACAAAATGAGATGTGGGATTTGGAACTTTAGTTTGGATCCTTGCAGTGGGAAAGGAAGCTGGAATTTGAGTCAGGATAAAGGAAATGAAACTTTTGTTGCCTGCAATTGTACCATAAATGGGGAGAAGTTTTGCCGTGTTACCCAGATGTATGTTAATTTTTTTAATTTAACTTCTTTTCTCCCTATATGATTATGTTTTACAGTTCATGCCCATAACAAATCATTGGGATGCTTGACTGCAGACTTCTCAAGAGACAGGACCTCTCTGGAGTGGTTCCACCAGAGTTCGCCAATCTAACATACCTTGAAGTACTGTAAGTACCAGGGACTTCTTCATCTAATACTGTTCTTAAAAGCATCTTAGATTGAACAAAGTCATATGGGTCCTAGATCAATATGCAATAATTTACTCTGTTATACGCATATAAGCAATATCATTTCCCACTAGTTACATCAAGAGCATGACAGATTATTATATTGTTTATTCATTTCGATTTAAGGATTAAGAAAAAGAGAGCAGGATTAGCTGTTCCTTTGTTGTTTGTTTGTTGTTTATCTTGTTTTTTGTGGGGATATTTTGGTAGGATATTTTGTTAACCTTTTTAATATAATAAAAAAGAAGAGCTTAAATGAGAGATAGGCTAAATTTACTTTCAACCATACCAACATACATATGTATAATTATATGTCTGTGTAAGGCCAAACAACCATCATGAATGTTGAAACAATTTCTCTTTTACATGATTTTTAATTTTGTGATGATTCAATTAAGCAATGTTAAAGTTGTAATGTCCCATATCTCATGAGGGAATAGCGTCATGCTTTACAAGATGAAGGCTATAATATTGTTGACACTAGGTGGTAGCATGTTTTGTAAGTAAAATTTTACAATTTAGAATTTAGTATGTAGGTATCAATAAATTTAATTTGGTTAATAATGAAGATTACGTAAGATTTTATGTGTGGTTGGATGGTATGATGCCTAATTGTCTTAGAGTGTTTTGTTAAATCTAGGATAATGAATATATATATATATATGACTGTAGGAATCGGTCGGGTATCTGTCCCCTTATAAACTGCAGTGTGCTTGGTAAACTTTTTTCACCATGTGACTAGTGGCACTGGCGTAACACACCCTCCAGTACCACGGGTTTGGGGGAGACTAGACCTCGTGACCTCTTGCCAGCAACAAGATGCTTTAGCCAATCGAGCTACGTCCCACACCCCAAATAGAAAAATATATAACATACTCATAACTCTTTAGTTTCTTATTAGAAGAAATGAACATGAGTACAAGACATATTTGATAGTTAATTACTTGTAACAAACCCCCATGCAATCTAAAGCCTAATAAGCTATCATCTTAAAGAACAAATTTGAATGCTTAGGTTAATAGTGTTGTATAAATTAAGCATACTACAACCTAAGATTACACTAATCTACTTGAAAGATGATAAACAAATTGATGTGTAATAATATATTTGACAATGAGCTATGCAATATTAGATTTACATTCAAATAGAACAAGTTTTAGAGTGGGGAAATGTAAACTAGTAGTTGATAAGGAAAGAGATATTTTATTTTATCTTGAAATATATTGGAGTTGGATCTAATTATTAAATGACTATAAAGAAAAAGTTTGGAACAAGAATCCTAAATAATTGTAGGTTTACAAGATCACCAAGGACACATACAGTAGATATACACTTGTACATGTCACTAACATTCATTAGGGGCACTCTTGTAGGTTAGAGGTAACTTTGTAAGACACTAATGTCATTCTAGGGCACACTTACTCTTCTTACACACCCCTAAAATATTATAACAATAGTTATGGGAAATCCCACCTTCCTCAAACACCAAATGAGGACACAATCATTGATGATGGGTGGTCTTACAATTAAGGATAAGTTAACAAACACTTTCCTATAGGTAATTGAACTACAACTAGAACACTTGGATTTGTCTTTATGTTACAAATCTAATAATTTCAAAACTTGGTCACCTTACCTTGCTCCTTCTATTTCTCCTTTGAAGTGCATTCAATTTTTTATTATTAACTTTTGAATAATTGTATATCTAGAGGGGAAAAAGGTAAGGGTGTGACTATTTGGGAGACTATCTTAGTTTAGTTTCTTAGGTGATATCTTTCAGCCTCAACTACTAGCCTTTTGTAAATTGGATGTATGTGATACCCTACAATGGTGTGATGTGATGTGTGATGAATGCGATCTTAAAGAATAAAAACAATAGGAGGAATCTAGATAATGTGGCATATGAGAGAGTGATGGAGACATTAGAAGGTTGTGACAGACAATGAACTAATTTAAGAAGAATGTGAAAGGGTTTGTGAAAAATTTGAATGGAATGGGGATCTTAAGAATCTATTAGGGATGATTAAAGATCTATATGAAAGAAACACAAGGAAAAAAGTAGGAATGTACCTAGGAAATGAGAGATACAACCATGAAAGAATTGAATATGTTCTATGAGGATCTAACTATGGATGCTTCACTATGTTAGCTCCAAAATATTACAAAATGTTCATTGTAGAAGAAAACTTAATAATTGTAAGATTGAAAGTGTAGAATGATTTTTATTTTTTTTTGCTTTCGAATGATCAATATGATATATTCATATTCAAGCTAAATTTATCATCTAAAACCATATTAAGAAGCTTCCTAATTTAGGGTAGAATTTACCGTAAAAATATCAATATTTTAAATAAAAACCAAACACCAACATTTATGTCTTGAAAAAATATCCAAGACACTAGTCTTTCCACATGCAAGTGCCTTTTTTGAGTTTTAAACCAAACCTTCTATGATAGACCTTATAGGTTGGATCTAGTTCTTTGGTCTAGTGGGAAATCAGTCCATTGTTTGGGAAAAACCTATAAAGTGGCACTAAATTAGGTACAAAATCACAAGATGCATATTAAAAAGTAGATGATTTCTAACCTTACATTTACCCTCACTTTAGCAAGCTATTTAAAGTGTAAATAGGTGAAAAAAATATACTATTTATGTAAATAAATTGCAAAAATAATAACATGAAAACACTCATGATAGGAAATATAGTAGTTATTGCTCATTTAAATAGGCATGATAGAGATAATATTAAAGAAAGTACAAAACTAGATAGAGGAACATGGTAAAGAATAATGTTAAAAGAGAGCCACATTCTTATTCATTTTATTAGGTTATAAGCTTTATGAAAGTATACCACCTACCTAGGAAATCCACAAAGGATCTCTAAGAGCAAGAGTAGAAAAGAGAGATAAAGTCTATGAATGAGCCAAACTTAACATATAGAATGATGGTACCTTGGAAAATGATTTCCCTATGTCTTAGCAATTGGTATGGAAAAAAGAGATGATAGAGATTGAAAAAATTATTACCGTAAAAAAGTGAGCTAAGCAAGGACAAAAATGGTAAAAACTAGTGAAAAATATTATTATGTCATCACCACCCAAAGGATTAGGTTAGATAAAAAATATAGTAAAATGATAAAAATAATGGTCATGTGGTTGTCACCCAAATAGTATAATAGGTCTAGTTAGGCCAGATGATTGTTCTATAATGATCATCATGTAAATAATGTATATGATATGCCCCTCTTAAATTGATTGGTGAAAGAAGAATACGGGACTAATTTAGCTTCCTGAATCTATGACATCCTTGAAATTTCTTTTATCCATATTGATGCTTGAACTACATGTATTTTTCCACCTATAATGAAGTCACATTATTGGAAGCTTCTTTATATTTATTTTAGTAACAATTTTCTTTTCCATTGAACTATTCATTGTTTACATGAAATCATAAGAAAGTGGTATTTCAAATAAGATTGGTATTATGGATAAATATTTTGGAAATACTTATTGAAACATATTCAAACTCAATCTGCATCCAGCTATTTTTTTGAATGCTAATTTTCGTATCAATTGAAAGAATTAGTTGAAAAATTTAAAAGGGACATTTCAATTGTTTTTGAGCACGCATAATTGTTTATGATAGTTATAAATATTGAATAATATTATATTGTAGGATATTTCATTTAGTAGTATGCTCTATATCTAGGTGACCCTATAGAGTATAAAATTAGCTAATATGAGTCACATGGACTAAAATTATTTATGGCTAGGTGAATCATATGATAATAAAATACTAGGGATTGCATGAACTAGAATAATCTATTAGTAGTACTTATTAGGGTGGAAAAATAATTTCTTTGTACTTCAAATTACATTCTAACAATGTGTGTGCACATATATGTTGATACACATGTGAAAATGTAAATATGCTTCTCCTTAAAACAATTTAATAAATTAGGAATGCATAATTTATTTTAAGGTAGAAAATAGCAAGGTAAAGGATCTATATGAAGCACAATTAATGTATATTCCCCTTGATTCACCAAAATGTTATGTTATTGCAAGATAAATCATGAAGCGCCAAAAATTATGATCATGGAATGACAAAGATAAATGAAAAATCAATGTCACATAGCAACAAGGAACATCACACTAATACATATAAATGGATTATATGTTTGGGGTTAGTATAAACATATCGGATGATCACCAAGCATATAGAACTAAAATCACAATGGAAGAAGACATGTAATCAAGAAATAAAATTAAAATTTTGGGTCAACATGGAAGATATCTAAATGTCACAAAGCTTTACGTCATCCCTAAAATGAAAATAAAAGAAAGTAGATAGCATATGGAAAAATTTATATACAATGAGAAGAAAGAAAAAAATATGGGATAACTAATGCATCCATTTACATACAAGGGTAACATGGGTTATCCATAGAGACACTAATTAAAATTTTGGAAAATAAGTACATAGGAATACAAAAAACATGAGATAAATATACTATATAAACATATATACACACATCAAATGAAGAGGGCTACTCTTTAGGTACCATCTCCATCAAATCATATACATCATGTAATCTATTCTAAGTAGGAGTATAGGACCACTAGGTAGTGGTGGTTTCATGAGAATATCATAATTACAAGTAAGACACTATGAAGGAGTAGTAAGAACAACATCCTCATAATCATCAATTAAAGGGTCAATATTTTGTGATCATATGAATATTGTATATAATCCAAATACATCTACCACTAAACCGAAAGGAAACTGCTTTAGAGGAGGGGCCAATAACTCAGGTGCATATTGTACTACTATTCTTTGTTCCTCATTTATCAATAGATGTGCGACCACCTTAATCAACATAATAGGTTGGAAGAGGAAAATCCACACTGTGGGATGTGGTATATCGCTTGGAGGTAGATAAATGAGATGGGTTTATGCTTTCAAAAGAGTTGGGTAGGGTAGTTCTTAGGTTTAATTTTGGGAGTTGGAGGTTGAAATTCAATGTCCAAGGTGGAGGGTCTTAACTTAGGAAAAAATGGTGATAGGTATCATAAATGGGACCATGGAGGATAAGGTGATGATAGATATGGTAGTAACATTAGGGAGGTCAATGGGATAAGAAAATTGGGATTAATTTGGGATCTATAAATGAAATGAGGGCTCAATGGAAGGTGCTAAGATTAATTTTACTCATTTAGGTATTTTCTCTTGGGGTTCTCAGGGAGGATCAAAAGTAGGTGGTATAGGAGGGATGGATTAGAAGGAATTTGATTAGTGTTAGTATGAATGTAAACACAACAATAATATTTATTCGATCTAGCCAATTAGTTATGCCAAGTCCATACTTTAGATGTAGAAGGTGGAGGACTATCTGCCATTAGTTTCTTTCCTCTATTTTATGTATCTAGAAAAGGGAGGAACATAAGAATTTTTTTAGGCTAATGGCCAGAAGTGGAGTAGAATAAGGAATGAGAGGATAATCAAAATAATCATATATTGTGATAGATCTTGAAAATGAAATCTATATGAGGTTAGAGGGGGCCAAAAGAAGTAGGTAAAAAGTAGTTAAGAGAAAATTATCCCTAAATGGTGAGGTGAGGATACTAAATATGATGGAAAATATGAACCACACCATTATAGGGAAACTTCAAATATTTATAGATAATACAAGAAACTGCTTGCATCATAATGAGCTAAGGATGACCCAATTAGACTTTAAAAAAAAAAAGGAATAATACTATATCCTAGATATATAATTACTTGGTGCCAACTTGGTTAGAAAATATGATGGAACCCATGGGGGAATGGATAGGAAATTGTGCATGCACATATAAAATTTTAAAAGTAGATAGATTTTTTTGTGTAACTAGTAGGCATAAAGAAAATTCACTGTAACTATATTCACCATTATTATAGGCCAAAACACTATGAATGTTTTTATATTTGATCTAGGTTGGGATAAAAAGAGGATATTCATAAATTCCCATAGGTATGTTGCCAAAATGAGAACATTGAATGATGGGTTTAGGAATGAATTACTCTCAAGGTGTATGAGGTTTATATGGGCAATGTGAATGAATAAGGAGGATGATCTACATTGGTATTAGAGGAGAATTATGCAAGATCATTGTAAAGATAGCTAAGATATAATGGAATATGGTCAATGGATTTATATTTTTATGATATGATAATGGATTGGTATAAATATAGAGGTTTTGGTCAGGTTGAGCTAAGAAATTATTACGTTTATTTTTTACACTAGAAACCTAGATGACACTTGAGTCAATCAAGACTTGGATTAAGTTCCTTCAACACATTAATTTTTTGTGTCATAACTAGGCATATGGTGGTATTGATAGAAGGATTTAGGATCATAAGTTTTTGGAAGTGGATAGCTTATATGAAGAGGATAAATAAAAAATAGCTACATAAAATTATTTGTAAGGAGATATTGGATAATTAAATGTAATTGATTAGATAATTGTGTAAAATGATGGTTATGTTGAGAAAAAATTAATAAAATGATGTCTATATAATAATGAAAGTCTATATAATTAGTGTTTATGATAGTTGTAGATGTGTTCTTTTTCTAATTTTTATTTAATGTTGTAAAAGGACCAAATGAAGAAGTAGGACCCAATGAAGTAGAAGAATGTGGCTTGAACTAACATATATTTTGCTAATAGTCATGTAGGGATACATAGAGATGTGGAAATGATGAATATCACATTAGTATAATCTTTTCTAAAATGAGAGACTAAAATTTTCTTATGAAAACCCTTTGTACTTCTAAATTTGCGAGATCATTTATAATATTTTTAAAATAATGATTGATAATGAAAGAGAAAATCATTAAATTCTTATTAGGGTGTTGTTTAAAACACAACAAGTTAATGAAGGTGACTCAAGGACCTTTTTTAATTGAAATTGATTAAGGAAAAGATTTAACTTTTTTTAAAAAATAATAAATAGAATGTTAGATAAGGATAAAAACTAGTGTAACACAAATATATTTGGGAGACCATGGAAATGGTTTTTCTAACAACTTATCTACAAATATGAAGTCACTAGATAAAATGATAAATGCAAACATGTGGTTTTTTGGATTAACTTTAATATTATAATTCTTAAAATGTGTTACCCCAAAGATGAAAAAAATAGATGTAACAAGGATTCAAGGTGATAATATATTATAATAGTAATATGGTTAGGAAGTAGTTGTAAATAAGTGGATAGTGAAGAAAGTTAAAAAATATCCATATTTTTAATTAATTGATTTATCATTGGGCTAGTCATGTGTAGAGGAACGATTGGAGTAGTAGTTATAATAGTAGAAGTAGAGATACCTAGTGTAGCCAAGGACTATGAGAGAATTCATTGAGAAGTCCCAATTATAAATTTGAATGATAAAGGATAAGATAGAGGATCAAACCAATATGAATTATTAAAATTAAATAGATCCCAAAAACATAAATGAAAATTGTGCAGGTATGCAATTTTTGGTATTACATCTTTATAATTTTTGTTTGACAATTTTTTTTAGTAGTGTTTATAATATATAAGTAGAACAATAAATGATATTTTTTATGATCATCTAGTTATTCATATAAATTTATTGTATTTTTTTCACAGTGATCTAACTCGAAACTATCTCAATGGTTCGGTGCCAGCAGATCTAGGATCTTTGGTCCATTTGAAAAACTTGTAAGATATATACTTACTTTCAAATTTATAGTTGTCACTTTACATTGAGTCATAATTTTGAGATTTTTTAAAATATCACTCATACATTATTTTATGAATACTTTTAGCAAATCTATATTTCATGCTATACTTACTATTTTCTCTATTTATTTATTTTAGATCTATAGGAATAAATCGACTATCAGGTCAAATTCCAAAGGAGCTTGGAAAAATTAAAGGATTGCTCTCACTGTAATGTTACAAATTTATATTTTATTCATATATATATTTTCCACTGAATATAGATAGTTAAAAACTAAATTTATCTTTATATTTAATAGGGTGTTGATTTCAAACAATTTCTCTGGAGAACTACCAAAAGAATTTGTGAATTTGACTAATATTGACAGAATGTAAGTTGGCCTTAACCTTTCTTCATCAATTTTATCTTACCTTTAATAATTCAAAATAACTAGATTACATTTGTTATTGATTTTTTGATTGTTTTTGAATAAATTATTCCTTGAAACCATTATTTGTTACAATTAAATTGGAGTCTACTTGAGATATTTATGACTTGGACCTAATTCATGAATTAAAATAAGAGAAAATTATACATGTCATGGTTTTTATATTCATAACCTAATAATTATCCTTTTTTTGAGAGAATTCATCATAAGCTTTGTTGGATAGGATAACTGAGAAGGGGGGGGGGGTGAATCAGTTGTCGCATATTATAACCTTAAATTCAATTACTAGAACTAACACATAAATTGATTAAGTGATTAACCATAAAATGAAAATCCACAAACACAATAACACCAGATTTACGTGGAAAACCCAATGATGGAAAAACCATAGTGAGGATTAACTCACACTATAGAGAATATCAAAACCAATTACAAAATAACTCACTGTCTGAGATAAAGGCTCATTGCTTGAAATAAGGACTCACTGTCCATAGGGCTACAACCCAGAGGGCTCACTACCACAGAGATACAAAGAAGATGGCTCACTTCCAGAATACAAAAGTCATGGCTTACCGCCAAAAGTGAACTAATGAATTACACCTTTCTTATGTTGAATTCAATTCTGGATGAAGCTCAGTAATCGCTCAATACTTCTACTTTGATTACACACTTTTATCTTTGCCTAATTTTCTTATTTTGATCTGTTTCAACCACACACTTTTCTGACTTTATGTTCCTTTATAACCTCGCGTCTCACATCCTTCTCTCTTCTCTTCTTCTTTCGAAGACACACACACACACACATATCTTACACATTGATTAGGTCGGCCAAAAACATTCATAAAGTATTGCATATGCCAAGTCGTCCAAGATCTTGAAATATCCAAATCATAGTTTGTCACACGATAGGAACTGGACCTAAAACCAACATGTTGGACCACATATAATGGTCAACTTCAATGTGAAATAACTTTTGGTAAATTAGTCATATATGCAGTACTATGTTGACATCAATGGCAACCATTTGATGCAATCTTCAACTTCCAACAATCTCCCCCTTTTTCATTGATGGCAACACAAGATGTGAAAAGCCAACAACAACATAAAAAATGGTTTTCATTTTTCACATCCTCTCTTCCTTTTTCACATGCTCTCTCTCCCTTTTTCACATGCTTCCTCTCTCCCTTTTTCACATGCTCTCCCCCCCCCTTTGATATCAATGGAAAAAAAAGTTTTATCTGCCATTTGTTTCAAAAAAATTCATTTTTCACAAAAAGTTTATCAAAAATGATTCTTTACCTCAATCCTTATTTCTTCAAAATATTTCCTTGTATTTTTCTTTCAGTTTTGAAAGGCATTTCTTCCAGGAATCCACTGCTAGCTTGATGTATAGACAAATACTGCGGTTCTTTGCTATTGAATCAATTGCTTCCAGAAGAGTATTTGGAATGGAAATATTCTATGTGTTTTTCTCAACATCCTCCAAGAGACCAAAAAGTTGTTCCAATCCTAACTCAATTATCTCTTTGAATTTCCAAAAGGTCTTCACAATACAATCCCTTTGTACCATGATGACTGCAAGATTAGATTGTAAGGAATTGATCCTTTTCCTTTGCATTCCATCCTTGTCATTACTAACATTGTATGCTTTCCAATAGATTTCAATTCATGCTCAATAGTATCAATTTTTGTTTTGTAGTTCCCAATAGCAGTAGGCCATTGAAGAAAATACCTATATACACTGTTTACACTTTTGATACAACTCTTCAGCTCATTTATATTTTCAGTCAACCTCTTTTGTTCATTTCTACATCTTTTTTCTAAGGCCAATTGAATTTTGTCTTTTTTTGTTGTTTCACCAGGTGATAATTCCCTTAATTTGTCTTTTAATATGTTCAATCAATACTTCTGATAAGGTACTTGACAATTCACTTAGATCAACATCATTATGAATTACATAGATAGCCAGAGCACCTGTAATCTCATCTTGTTCATATGATGGTCGAGACAACCATATATCTCCAATCTTCTTTATCCCATCAGGTTGCTCAAGAATATTTACCACCTTTTCTTTAGTAACATCTTCATCATCATATGTTGATACCAGATCAAGTGCTCCTACAATTTTTGCTTCCTTTCCTTCTTCCTTTTCCTCTATCTTCAGCTTCTTCATTTCTGAAGGGAGACATGAACTGATTTTCCTTTTTTTCCTCTTTCTGGAGGATAATCCTTCCTCAGACATCATAACCAAAATGGAAATCATACTAGAATTTCATGCATTTATCTTGATTTCAAAATACTCTTGGAAAACCTTTTCCCTTTCTCCTAGACATTTTAGATATCGATAAACTTGCTTCCCAACTGGTATAGTTGACTTCCACACAACATTTTCTTTCAATGGTAATGAATTCATAAAATACATCACCAAGCATATAACCAAAGTTCCAAAGTGAAAATGATAATTGTCATTATTTTTCATAGTTATATTTTCCATTAGTTGATTTCTCAGTAACTCACACAAGTCAAAATCCTCCTTTTTTCTCAACCATTGATGCACAACTTAAACAACAATTATTGATGTAGAACCTTCCCTATTCCTAAAATAAATCTTATCTGAGATACCATGCCACATACCTTATCACTGGATCAATTATGGTGTGAATTATAAGTGCCCTTGATCTCCTGTTACCCTAGTTAGGGCTTCAACCTCTTCGTTCTTTATGGATTTCTTGACTAGAACAGGTCCGATATCGCATAGTCCTATTATTGATGTAATTGCTTCCTTTGTGATCTCATAGGGTTTTTCAAGGATCATCTGATTACTTTGAATTTTGCTTAAAATAACCCAAACAATGTCCACATTTGAAAAGTATGGAAATTCACTACAAATGTCTAAACCCTTGTGCCCTAAATCTTTGACCTTTTTCATTTGCTCAACTGAAAGAGAAGTTTCAAGATTTTGAATCTTTTCATGATCAAATTCATCAACATGTGACGTACTCAATTTTTTCAATTAGTTGTTGTGTAGATTAAATACCGTCATTTCCTTATTTAACTTATTGCTTTTAGGGTTTCATCATAAAGGATAATTTATTGCTTGTCACATCATCATTTGAACTTTACTCTGTTAGTTTCTCTTTCCGCTTGAGCTGTTAGTCAATTTGTGAAATGCATAGTAAGCAAAAAGTTTTCGCAAATCTTATGTAATGCTTGTTTTCTGTTAGAATTTTCTTCATTGCCTTCAGAATGAAAATTTACATCGCATATCCTTGTGTCATCACATGGCATCTCTTATACTAGGGGCTTGATAGATTTTTCTGTGACTACTCTCCCTGAGGCTATTACTAGATTTAGTTCATAGAAGAGGTATCTACACCGAATACAGATACAAGATTATCTAATTTGTCCTTGTTCTCTGGTTCTTCTTTCTTTCTCTAGATTTTTGCCATTTCTCTCCTCACTTCTTCTAGATTAAGCTTGTTCTTTTGTTCTAGATTTAATTTCTTTCCAACTTTTCTCTTACAAAATTTTGAGATATGTCCAGATTTTTTGCAAGAGTGACATACAACAAATCTTTGATCAAGAGAGTTTGTATTCATATTTGTCCTACATTGATTAGCCTTGTGTCCAAAAGTATTGCATGTGTAATAGTAGCCTTGGAAAGAATGAAATCTTCTACTGGTATTAAATTTCCTCATCATTATTTGACTTCTACATTATGTAGATTTATGTCCAAAATTGTTACATAAATAACATTGTCCACCAAAGAATCTATTCTGGTTCATCATTCTTCTACATTCTGTTGCTCTATGTCCGAATTTATTGCATGAATAACAAAATCCATTAAAAGATGTGTACCTTTGATCATTAGGTTGTTGGTTGGGTATCATGTATCCTTTTAGTATTGATCCTTCTATTCTTTCCTTGATAAGTATTGCCTTGAAATTTCCTTTGACTATTCATTTTGTTGAGACTTGGATTAGTCTTTGAACTTTGTCCTTCTTCAAGTCCTAGACCACCTTTATCCTTTGCAAGCTTCTGAGATGAAATTAATTCATCAAGCATTCCTGAACTTATCTTAAATTTGTCTTCAAAAAAATTTTCCCTTTCCAAATTAGACTTAAGAATTGCTACTTCCTATTCAAGCTTGTCACATTTTTTTGTCTTTTGAATGATAGTTTCTTTGCTTTGTCCAATTTCCAATTTTAGATTCTCGTCCATTCTCTTTCTTTCTTCAAGTTTCATCCTTAGATTTTTAGCAGCCTCCTTTGCTTCTTTTAGTTCTTGGTAAACTTCTTTATATTTCAACTTAAATTTCTAAATTTGGTTTCTTAGTTTCTGAATAAATTCACCCGCCTGCTTGACATTTTCTTTTAGATCTTCATTCTCAGACTCAGAGGTCTCTATTCTCAATTCTTCATCTAAGTCAGATCCCTTCATCATTTAGTTAAACCTACCAAGATCTCCTTCAAGCTGTTAAAACTCATAAAGAGTGCCACAAAACACTATCAGCTATGCATCCTAGCACGAGAGAAGAAAAAAATTGAAATTAAGGACAAAGGGAAAGGGAAGGTTCATGTCGAGTTCACCAAAAATGTAATAGAGGGGATCTGCCACTCCTGAGTCTTTGGGATAGGGAAGAGTCTGCAAGGGATGGATAGCCCTAGGTTACCTCAATGATAAAGCTTAAGTGATGAGGTAACAAATGAAGGAAATACTACACTACATGTTTTTGGGATTTTTGGATGAAAGACTTCAAAATTTAGGTGAATATGCCTAAGAGGTCTTAGGAAATAGATTGATAGACTCTTAGCTAGAGGACGAGAGTGCAATTCAAGGATGATAGTGTGATGCACTAGCATATATGTGACATGCTATCATCTTGTATGGATAGAGAGAAGAATCTATGACCAAAAACACTTGGGATCTGATAGCAACCTGAATGTTGAAATCTAATAGTTTTAATAGAAATGAATAGAATGCTAAAAATGCATAAAAATTAAAAACGTACAATAGGAAGATACTTTACATGACAAATAAACTATGTACAAAATGACAAGTAGAAAGAGAAGATATTTAACTCACGGTAGGTCCAGCCTCTCGCAAGCTCCTAAAGAACAAGACCTACACACATAAAAATGAGAAAGTTTTGGGGTTTCTTTTCGGGGCTTTCCTTAGTCAAACCCTCGCCTTTGGTGTTTCCACCTCCATGGACATCTAGATAGACCACAATATAGAAATATAGATAAAGAAACTAATAATATGATATGTAGTGAATGCAAAGACAACAATATGCTAGCTGTAAGTTAGATAATGCAATGAAATAAAGATTATCCTCCCTAATACAAGCTTGGAGAAGCCAAGAGGAAGAGTGAGAGCTTGAAGGATGCAAGACAATCATGCAAGAGTGTAATGCCAAGAGATTGAAACCTGCAAGAATAATGGTGTAGAGAGTAAGAATGAAGAGAATGAAGTGATAAGAAGTGAGAATGAGCAAGGATGAGATCAAATAACAAGAATTAGATCAAGAATGGGTGAGAATAAGGAATGGAATGAAGAAAATAATCAAATTACATGCCAAATAGTTGTTTTTGGGTGCACTTGTGACTATAGAGGCATTGCACTTCGCAAGCAGGCGATAGTGTAACATCCCAATGACCATATGATTAGGAATCTTGTTAGGGCATTCACATGACACATAGACGTCTACATGGGGCATAAGCTTCCTAGAAAAAAATTCCCCATAGATAGAAAATGACAAGGCATAAATGAGAATGAAGGATTAGGATGGCAATATTTTGCATTATTGACTTATAAGGATAAAGGGTGGTGTTATGGGAAATTTCATGAGGGTGCAATTTTATGCCATAACACTTTCGAGAAATGATATAGGTGGAGATAAATATGTGGTTAATGACGTTGGGTCAAGGGTACCTTTGAAATTGTTGTAATATTGAAAAGGATTAAGATCACTTGATATGGTAATCTCGGCTCCATTATAGGGAAAATTCATAGACTAGGGTAAGTGGAGGGAATGGTCCTCATGGTGTGAATCCATGGGCAATTAAGGAGAAGGTTGTAAGGTAATTCCAAGTCAAAGACTTGGAAAAAATTATCTTGGGTAACAAGACCCACTTTGATAGGGAGGACGATAATGCCCTTTGAAGAGTGTTCAACATCGGCATATCCTCTGATAATGATTACGTTTGATATGTCTAAACAAGCTTCATAGAATCCCATAGTCTTTACAAGTTTTAGTGTATAAATTTTCTGGCTTGCTCCACCATCTATCAAAACTCGTCGTATTTTATGTTTTTTGATAAAGACATCAAGGTGGAGGGAATCGTTATGGTGAGGCTTATGTGAAGGGACATCATTCTCTATAAATGTACCACATATGGTTCTTATCTGATGCATCTATTTACACAGATAAATTAGAGTCTATTTAGGAACATACATAACTCACACCTTATTTTAAATAGAAACTTGAAACAAAACAAAGTCTTTTTCCAACATTAGTCCTGCATTTTCAACACTTTTCCAATTTTACCTAGTTGAAAATTGCATCCCTAGATTAAACTCATCATCCAAAATCTTAGAAATTTGTCTTAGTATTTTGAAATCATGAAACAAACCAAATTATTGATCAGTCTAGATTCACTCTTGAATGTCTTAAACCTCTTAATTTTCCAAATTATCTCACCAACAAGTAGGAACTTTAACTCGAAAGTCTAGTTAATTTTAATTTTTTATCAAACCATCATCAGCTACCCTTCTTGAGGTTTTATAATTTTATTAGATCACCTTGGTCCTTCAAAATTTTGTCACGTATCCTCCTTTTAAAATCAAAATTCAGAAAATCTAGGATCCTAGTATTTGCAAAAATATTTCCAAAAATAAAAAAAACTAACAACATAGATTGATTTCATGATTGCATTGCATTCATCCAAAAACTTCAGAAAATATAGAAAAAAATTTCAAATCCAAATTCCAAAAACATAAAAAATTCTAAAAATCCCAAAAACATTTAAAAAAATTTAAAAATCCAAAAAACAGGTCTTTGATTTCTTATCTTTACCTTGCACTAGGGTTTAGAATCTAACCATTATCCACCAACTTATCCATCTAAACCATCCCATTTTTAATCTTAACTCAAACTCATGACCATGTATTCATTTTACCTTGAGATTCATCGTAGTCAAATTGAAAACCTCATACTCCATCAATACCAACAAACCAAAATTCCTAGTAACTCATCCATCTATCCTCAATATCAAAAACCAATTAACACAATATATACCTTTAATCTCCAACAAACAT
Source organism: Sequoia sempervirens (assembly GCA_007258455.2). Taxonomy (NCBI): domain Eukaryota; kingdom Viridiplantae; phylum Streptophyta; class Pinopsida; order Cupressales; family Cupressaceae; genus Sequoia; species Sequoia sempervirens. The sequence goes on from VDFB02047230.1 coordinate 44,881,942, forward strand.
CCATTAGTAATCCTTATCCTAACCATGACAAGGAAAACCAATCTTCCATCCAAAGTATTTTTCAACACCAAACCATATCAAAAATATGTCTCCCATGCATATCATAAATTATCATTACCATCACCAAATCAAGAAAGTCTTATAGCCTCCACATCCTATTCTAATCCATCATCCACTAAACCATTGCAATCCACTCCATCCCAATCCACAATTCCATTCCAAAAAATGCATTTAGAAATGATCTTTGAGGACTACTAGAAATGATCTTTAAGATCGACTTTGAAGGAGCGATATCTTTTAAAGAATAATCAAAATCCAATATTTCACAAAATCAGGCTGAAAATATTGATCAAGAAGTTATCCCACATATCGACAAAGCACCTATATCTTATAAAATCGGTGCATTCACATTTGTCAAAGCAAGATTTCTTAATGATGGAAAGATAAACACTAGTGATAATTCCCAAAAACACAAAGAAGATTTAGCATCTTGTTCACCTAGAAAATGAGATTTACAAAGTAGCATGAATTATTGACAACAACCACTAAATTGTAATTCAAGCTAAACTCAATCTAATCCAACAAAGAAGAAATGTACAACATAAAATAAAATAAATCAATACAATAATGCCTTCCTTTCTATGTTATTCTTCAATAAAGTTCATTGCTCTTCTCAACTTTTTCTTTTCTCTTATAATTTGTGTGCACAAGCTCAAATACTAAATATTGATAAAGGATGCAAAATCTTGAAGACTTGTGGTTATCCTTCAAATATGAATGAAGGTTTCTTTTATAGAAAATGGCTGATTTGGATGGATGATTAAGATCAAGGGTGTAGAATCCTTGAGAGGAATTGATTTCCCGGTTAAGTGACTACAACTGGTTGCATGATTTCAATTAACTGTTCACATAAATGAGTTAACTAATTGCATGAATTAGTTAAAGTGAATTGGTTGATTTGTTATCTTGCATTGAGTGGGAGTGATTTGAATGAGGAGATAAGTGAAATTGATTAGCCCATGAAGTGGAAGAGAGCGGTCATTGCAAACGAGGTGGACATGCATGAGTTTAATAATTAATTAATTATTAAAATAATATGCAAGTTAGAATTGATAAATAAATAAAATATTTATCCATTATTGATGAGTGGATAATGTTGAGAGAATATAGGATAATTAAATAATTAAAATAATTATTTGATTTAGAAAAGGGAAAGTAAATAATTAAATAATTAATGTAATTATTTAACTTAGGAAGTGGTTGAATGCTAATTAAATAAGGGAAATTAATGACATAATTAAATAAATAGGATTTACTTAATTAATTAGGAAGATAAATAGGAATTAAGGGCATAATTGAATAAATGATCTATTTAATTAATCATGAAGATTAATGATAAAGTGAATTAATTAGATAACATAAAGTAATTTAATTAATAGTAGAATATGACATTGGATAATAATTAAATAATTAAACATTATTTAATCATTAGGAAACAATGATAATTAGTGTTAAAACATTACTTATAGGCTATGATAATTTCAGGTATCTACATTTTTTTTTTATCTTCTCTCCTCTAGGGTTGTACCTCAATATGGTTGGCCAAAGTTACCACATCTGAGTAAGTGTCAAAGATACTTCCATCCAAATCTGCCCTAATTTATTTTTCCAATCTAGAAAAAAGCTAAACAACCTTTTGCTTCTCTATTAAAATTTCCTCAAAATTTTGGGAGATTTCTTTGAATCTATTTTCATAGTATTTAATTCTTTCCCCTTTCTTTTGTACCGAGTATCACATTTTACTTACACTCAAATGGTACTAGTAAAATGTATTAATGTTTGCCAAAAATTCCATCTTAACATTTTCCTAGTCTGTGTCATATTTTGGATAAGCCTTCCTATACCAATCAAATGCATATTTTCTTAGAGATAAGATAAAGTAAAATAACTTAGGCTTTCCTTCATTGATTCCCTTTCTCTTCCAAAGGGATCCTAGTATAAAAAATTATTCATATCTTTGGTAGTGTCCTTGTTGAATATTGGGAGTTTAATTGAAGACTCCATCATGTGTTTGACTACATCTTTTTTCACTTTGCAATGGGATTTTATCATTTTCTTCTCTTTCTTAGTGCTTATGATTAATGTAGGCTTATTTTCTCTACCTTTGTTTCTTTTTAACTTAGTTTAAAAGTATTGTTTTCTTAAACTATCTTCACAATCTATTATAAAATGTTTATGTGGGCTCTTACTATTATCTTACAATGTCCCTTGAATTGAAATTATCCTAGCTTTACAATGTCCCTTGAAGGGATCCCAGAATCCAGTACAAGTGAGGGCAAGCTGCTAACAAAAAAAATCAACAAATCATCGGCAACCAAACAACAACAGCCGACAAAGATCAACAATACAACACAGGTTGCAAACAACAAGAACAAGCAAGGGCCCGAAACCCTTTTACATCATAGTTTTATCTGGGACTAGAAACCCTTAAAAAGATAGCCATCTTAAGAGGCATGCAATCAAGAAACAATAAATGAACATTGAACCCACCAGCACCAGCCAGGAAACAACAAACCATCTACTCAGGAAAGGCATCACTAAAGTAGCTCTAAATCTCAACAGAACTAGTAAAACAAGGGTAACCAAGGTTTCTAATCAAAGCCACCGGCTCGTACAAATTCTCATTCTCAATATAAGAATATGGGGCCCTGAAACCCATATCAACCAGTTTAGAAACCACCTACATCCTCCAAGCATCAACAAACCAACCACTCAAAAAAGCCACCACTTAGTAGAGAGAAATCATCCTCTTAATGGTGTAAAACACCATCAAGCCCCTAACCAAAAACATCAGCAACTCCAAAAACCCCACCTCAATAGGGGATTAAATGGAACATTGAGACACAACAGCCTTTACAAAGCAGCATCCAACTAGAAACACCATCTCCAACTCCACCTTAATAGGAGGGAGCCCCCCTCTATAGGAGAGATGGAAATGATAGCCCAAACCTCCAAAGCCTTCACTCATATTCCCACACAAGCTCCTCCTCGATAGGAACAAGTAGACATGAAAATAACTCTCCACAAAATCTACAACAACCACCTTCACCTCAATAGAAGAGGGCTCCACCTCAGTGGGAGCAGTCTCCATGTAATGCCCCGCCACACAAACCTAGGGGAAGTTGCAATTTACTACACAAACAAACTATTTTTTTTTTTGTTTAATTACAATTAACATGCAAGTTCACTAACCAATTGCCAACAACCCCTAAGGTTACGAGACTGAGTTACTTAAACCCAAACAAGAAAGATGAATTAAAACCATAACATTTAATTACTTAAAGAATTGGGAACGCATACATTCCATACATGATAATTTACATCAAAGAATATGAAGTACCACATCATTTCAATAATGATCACATAGCAATAAGGTTACAACACTCATTTCCTGAATGAGATAAATCCAATAAGCAAGATTACATATTACAACTTCCACCTCGATAACAAATGAGGGGTAATAAAATACAAGATCAACTGAATGAATTAAGCATGGAAAGAAACTGGTTCCCACGAGCTCTCCAACTGGAAATCTCGTCCACACGAACGAGAAGACAACCCAACGGATTAAGGTGCACGTTCCACCCAACCATGTGATACCCAAAGGATCACCCCCCATGCTAGGAGATAGTAAACAGGAGTTCCTAAACAAGACCATCTACCTCTAGACATTGCTAAAACATAACTGAACTGAAACAACTACAACCACAATAACACTTAACATAAAGTTACAATGCTTCCAGAGAACAAAGATCATTTACGCAGTACAACAACTGACTTCTGGTTGACATAGAGAGAGTGTCACACGAAATTTGCTATGAGTTACCCTGGCTCAACTGTCTTAGGCAACTGAACCCACATCTTGGACTATCCAGGCTCAACTCTACCAGCCGCCGGACCCTCATACCAACTGCGCTTCTCGTCTCATCTCAAACCTTAAAAGCGAATGAGTTATGAGAGAGCCATTAATTATCTTAATTAGTTTGAGAGTTTTTCATTAGTTCCTTTTAAGTTATCACTTACTTAAACCCTAAGTGAGTTACCCTGGCGCCCCTTTGTGTGCCGGACCCCCACAAAGAGCCACTCTCCTATCGACAACATACCCAACAAAACCAATCACCAAGGGAGAACTAGATAGGATAACCTCTCCGATCCAAGGAGGCAACGAAACACAAAACCCTCTCCAAACATAGGAGGAAGCAAAGGTCAAACACTCTCCAAACACTAGAGGAAACAAAGGTCAAACCCTCTCCAAACACTAGAGGAAACAAAGGTCAAACCCTCTCCAAACACTGGAGGAAACAAAGATCAAACCCTCTCCAAACACAGGAGGTACAACCCACATAACCCTCTCCTAATCCAAAGGAGGCACAACCATCCCCGTTCGTGAAAATCGGGTGAAACAACATGGTGCAACTAAATGCATTTCCCAAGGCGATCCGCAAATTGAACCACCACATAAACATCCCAACCTAGCAAAAATCCTCTGGAAGACTTACTAGACAAATAACCCTATTTGACCAACATCGAGAAAGAACGAAACATTATTCAGAAAACATTTCAGACAAGTCAATATCTAATGTTAGGGTTTCCTAAACCCAATCCAAGAAATGATGTGGTACATGAAATTAATTAAATAATAAGCGTTATTTGCACATGCTCTAAGTAAAACAAGACGCATTGACAACTTAAGGAATTTAAACAAATCATTTAATTCCATTTTCCCAATCATACATAATGATTAAAACAATCTTTTAAAACGAAATCATTTATTATAATGCCAATTTCATTTCAACTATAATAATGAAATAACTATTTTAAAATTTCCATTTAAAATATTTAACATCATTTAAATATATGCCTCTAAAATATCATTTTTATATACCAAAATTTTCTGATTAATCAATAGTCAAAATTCAAATCTCTAAATAAATCATTTGATTATAAAGACAATTCCTTTCCAATTAATTATCAGAAAAATAATCATTCTAAAACCCATATATTTAAATATTGAATCTTATTTAAATATATAAATATATCCCTATACAATAAAAAAAACATTTTTATTTCAACTAAGAAAAGTCCTCATCATTCAAGATATATATCTATATACTTAAATAATGACAAAATTATTCATTTGAATTAATATATTATATATATATATATATATTATATTTTATATAATATATATTATTAAATGTTATATATATTATATAAAATATAATATAAAATAAATTAAATAAAAATTAAATTAAATAAAAAAATTAAAACAATAAAAAAAACAAATGCCAAAGCCAAAGCTTTGGCTGCAGCCCCCAAGGGAGAGGGGACGCAACCATAGGCTGTGCCCAGCCTCCTTATGGAGGCCGGCACTGCCTGTGGCAGCGCCCTCCCCACACAGTGGGGTGCGTTGCCATAGCAGCAACGCCCCTCCATGGGCCGACTGTGGCCTCCCCTCCCCACAAAAACATTTAATAAAATTTTATTTTATTAAAAAAATGCATTAACAGAAAAAAAGAAAAGAAAAAAAGGGCCGACCCTGTACAGAAAAAAAGAATTTCCTATGCAATATTGGAACTCCAAATTTTTCCCAGAAAGATATTAAGAACATAATATATTTACAAACATATCTGTATGTATATAAATATATATCTATATACTGGTATGTTTATAAATATATACCAAGATCCCTATTTCCAGACAAATTGTGCAAGTGAACAACATAATTTTTGCAATAACAAAATAAATTTGGCAACACCATGACTGGTTCAAATTTCTTTTGGTTTTCTTCCTATTTTTCACAATGTAATTCTTGTTTTGATTTTCTCCTAAATCCAACAAAGGTTTGAAAGTTTTGAAACCATTTCAAATGGGTTTTTATTGAATCTAAATAGCATTTTTAAAGATTTTACCAACATCATAATGAAAATTTGAAACTTATTTCAAAATAAAAACAGAAATAAAGGAGGAACCTAATTTTTTTCTCCACAAATAGAAGGATTCAAATGATGCTTTTAGATCTTTTTCCAGCCCACCAAGAAATCCCCTTCCTTCTTCAAAATTTCCAAGAACCAAAGCCAAATCCTTGCTCCTCTTTTTCTTCCACCATTTTCCAAATTGAAAAACCAAATGAAATGGCCCATCCTCAAAATAATAGAGTTTCCCCAAATTGGTCAAACCCCTAAAATATCCCCACCCACTAAATTTATTGCAAAATTTGGAGGATATTTTCCATTTTTAAAATTTAAAACAATTTTTACTTTCTAATTCAAATCTCATGCATTTTCAAAATTTCTTTTAAACAAAAGAATTCAAATTTTGCAAAGGATTTACTTTATCTATAATTTCAAAAGTGAAATTTACAACACATTTTCATTTTTATTTTAATTAAATCTTAATATCCAACATGATTCTCATTTTTATCTCAATTTAAATCTAAATATCCCATAATGCCAAAACAACTATCTCATTTAATATATCACCATTAATCTAATTAATCAATAAACTCAATCTAATTTTATTAATTACATCAAATCAATCAATAAAATAAATAACGTTTCAACATTGCAACTAAATACATTTAAACATCATTTTAACTACACTCGCCATTTAATAACTTTTAAAATATGAAATTAAATAAATACTCAAGGTGAAATGAACCAAATCAAAACAACTAAACCTGACGACAACCCGACAACACACTATGACTAGGGTGACGACTTGGCACGGAAAAACTAGCTACTATCTCCCAATCAATTTATGTTGGTCAATAGACACGCTCAAACCTGTGAACCAGGTGGAGTCGATGTCATGTACCTGTCAACCTGCGAACAAAGAGTACATCAACATGCATATATATATAATATGATCAAACACACCGTGAAGAGGAAATCTCAGAATCGTAGGGCACTCGCAAGTGAGTGATACAATCCCGTCCCCTTCACCAATACACAATTACTAACTAACGATTCTAACATCAATGATATGATCAACAACATAAAACATCGTTAAATCAAATATCTTCTAAGTTAATCCAAAACATGCCATAAAGATAACATCAGAATAAAATAACATCACATTAAAATATAACATTCACATCATTTAACAATTGCGATCAAAAGTAACCAAGTTCCAAAGTCACAGCATAAACAGAACAAAACATTACAAAGAAAACACTGCCGATCCAAAGATCCAAAATGGAGGGGTGTTACATCCTCCCCCCTAGGGTCAAGCTTACTCCTGGAAGCCTGCAAGCACCCCTAGTACAAACTTCATAAGATCACACATAATCAATGGTTCGAAAATTGAACCACTCCATACCTCAACATAAAACAATAGCAACTCGTGCTATAATCAACACAACCAAGCACACTGTCAATCTATACAATCAACATGGTGAAGCAACCACCAACCAAAACTCAAAAACACACATCCAAGGATTAACATACATAATACGCATATGCATCCATACACATCACCGGGAATCCTCACAAGGCCACCCATAGTGCGATATCATTACAATGTTTACTCAAGACAAGGTATGCAACATTATCACTTCAACATTCATTTAAAATTTTGCATTTTGAATCCAGGTACAATAATTTAACATCTACATGATTTCTTAAGACTCAACAATAAAGTTTGGGACTATAGACCTCACCAACAAGATGCAACTATTCTGCAATTATCATTAACAAGCAATGGTTTCAGTAATCCCTTTTCTCTAAACTTTTACTTACTGCAAAATGATTTTATATTCATATTATACATTTTCCATGATTATGAATGCAACTTGGGGACTTAGGTCCTTTACCCAAGGTTTGATCTAATAAAACAAACCTTCATGAATACATAAGCATTTTCTCATAAGATACAACCTCCCATGGGTTTCAATACACCATACACTCAAGGACATGCATCTTCGTTAAACCAATGGGAAGAGAGAGAAGACAAGAGTTATTTACAGTTCTAACATAGGAACGAATGAAATCATGGTTTCATCATCATACAATCACTTCACACAAATGCATCAACCATATGAGGGTATGCACAAATCTCTATGAACTAACAACATGATCCTTCATTTTCTATTACCATATTTCATAATTTCAAAACAATATAACATGCAAAAGCAACTCCAAAACCACATAGGGTCAATCAGGTAATCACTTGCACAATGAGGTAAAGCACAAGAAGACATGCAAGGGTGGAAATAACAACAAAACTGGTTGTCATCCACCACACACAACACACCAAATTCACACACTACACAATTGTCCATAATGCATTCTTCCAGTAGGAAGGATATCGGTGCATTGTACACTACACTGAGGATCCTATCCTTTCCACTAGTTTCCTGCACCATTGGACCTACACCACCTCACAACAACTTCTGGGTAGACAAGTGAGATCAACCCAAAAGGGATATATAAACTAATGAACAAAGCACCTAGGTCAACGCCATGGGCTCATAGTGCCCAGAGTATAAACCTACACAACTAACAACTTAATGGGTCCCACATTATCCCAGAGTACCCAGTGTTTAAACCCGGGCTCTGATACCATGTGCAACGCCCCACCACGCAACCCTAGGGGAATTTTCAATTTACTACACGAACGAACTAATTTTTTTTTATTTAATTACAATTAACATGCAAGTTCACAAACCAATTGCCAAAAACCCCTAAGGTTATGAGATTGAGTTACTTAAACCCAAACAAGAAACATGAATTAAAACCATAAAATTTAATTACTTAAAGAATTGGGAACACATACATTCCATACATGATAATTTACATCAAAGAATATGAAGTACCACATGATTTCAATAACGATCACATAGCAATAAGGTTACAACACTCATTCCCCGAATGAGATAAATCCAATAAGCAAGATTACATATTACAACTTCCACCTCGATAACAAATGAGGGGTAATAAAATACAAGATCAACTGAATGAATTAAGCACGGAAAGAAACTGGTTCCCATGAGCTCTCCAACTGGAAATCTCATCCACATGAACAAGAAGACAACCCAACGGATTAAGGTGCACGTTCCACCCAACCATGTGATACCCAAAGGCTCACCCCCTGTGCTAGGAGATAGTAACCAGGAGTTCCTAAACAAGAAAATCTACCTCTAGACACAGCTAAAACATAACTGAACTGAAACAACTACAACCACAATAACACTTAACACAAAGTTACAATGCTTCTAGAGAACAAAGATCATTTACACAGTACAACAACTGACTTCTGGTTGACATAGAGAGAGTGTCACACTACATTTGCTATGAGTTACCCTGGTTCAACTGTCTTAGGCAACCAAACCCACATCTTGGACTATCCAGGCTCAACTCTACTAGCCGTCGGACCCTCATACCAACTGTGCTTCTTGTCTCATCTCAAACCTTAAAAGCGAATGAATTATGAGAGAGGCATTAATTATCTTAATTAGTTTGAGAGTTTTTCATAGTTCTTTTTAAGTTATCACTTACTTAAACCCTAAGTGAGTTACCCTGGTGCCCCTTTGTGTGCCGGACCCCCACAAAGAGCCACTCTCCTATCGACAACATACCCAACAAAACCAATCACCAAGGGAGAACTAGATAGGATAACCTCTCCAATCCAAGGAGGCAACGAAACAAAAAACCCTCTCCAAACACAGGAGGAAACAAAGGTCAAACCCTCTCCAAACACTAGAGGAAACAAAGGTCAAACCCTCTCCAAACATTGGAGGAAACAAAGATCAAACCCTCTCCAAACACGAGGTACAACCCACATAACCCTCTCCTAATCCAAAGGAGGCACAACCATCCCCGTTCGTGAAAATCGGGTGAAACAACATGGTGCAACTAAATGCATTTCCCAAGGCGATCCACAAATTGAACCACCACATAAACATCCCAACCTAGCAAAACTCCTCTGGAAGACTTACTAGATAAATAACCCTATTTGACCAACATCGAGAAAGAATGAAACATTATTTAGAAAGCATTTCAGACAAGTCAATATCTAATGTTAGGGTTTTCTAAACCCAATCCAAGCAATGACGTGGTACATGAAATTAATTAAATAATAAGCGTTATTTGCACATGCTCTAAGTAAAACAAGACGCATTGACAACTTAAGGAATTTAAACAAATCATTTAATTCCATTTTCCCAATCATACATAATGATTAAAACAGTCTTTTAAAACGAAATCATTTATTATAATGCCAATTTCATTTCAACTATAATAATGAAATAACTATTTTAAAATTTCCATTTAAAATATTTAACATCATTTAAATATATGCCTCTAAAATATCATTTTTATATACCAAATTTTTCTGATTAATCAATAGTCAAAATTCAAATCTCTAAATAAATCATTTGATTATAAAGACAATTCCTTTCCAATTAATTATCAGAAAAATAATCATTCTAAAACCCATATATTTAAATATTGAATCTTATTTAAATATATAAATATATCCCTATATAATAAAAAAAACATTTTTATTCCAACTAAGAAAAGTCCTCATTATTCAAGATATATATCTATATACTTAAATAATGAAAAAATTATTCATTTGAATTAATATATTATATATATATATATATATATGTTATATTTTATATAATATATATATTATTAAATGTTATATATATTATATAAAATATAATATAAAATAAATTAAATAAAAATTAAATTAAATAAAAAAATTAAAACAATAAAAAAAACAAATGCCAAAGCCAAAGCTTTGGCCGCAGTGCCCAAGGGAGAGGGGACGCAGCCATAGGCTGTGCCCAGCCTCCCTATGGAGGCCGGCGCTGCCTATGGTAGCGCCCTCCCCACACAGTGGGGTGCATTGCCACAGCAGCAACGCCCCTCCATGGGCCGACTGTGGCCTCCCCTCCCCACAAAAACATTTAATAAAATTTTATTTTATTAAAAAAATGCATTAATAGAAAAAAAACAGGGCCGACCCTGTACAGAAAAAAAGAATTTCCTATGCAATATTGGAACTCCAAATTTTTCCCAGAAAGCTATTAAGAACATAATATATTTACAAACATATTTGTATGTATATAAATATATATCTATATACTGGTATGTTTATAAATATATACCAAGATCCCTATTTCCAGAAAAATTGTGCAAGTGAACAATAAATTTTTTGCAAGAACAATAATTTTTTTGCAATAACAAAATAAATTTGGCAACACCATGACTGGTTCAAATTTCTTTTGGTTTTCTTCCTATTTTTCACAATGTAATTCTTGTTTTGATTTTCTCTCCTAAATCCAACAGAGGTTTGAAAGTTTTGAAACCATTTCAAATGGGTTTTTATTGAATCTAAATAGCATTTTTAAAGATTTTACCAACAGCATAATGAAAATTTGAAACTTATTTCAAAATAAAAACAGAAATAAAGGAGGAACCTGATTTTTTTCTCCACAAATAGAAGGATTCAAATGATGCTTTTAGATATTTTTCCAGCCCACCAAGAAATCCCCTTTCTTCTTCAAAATTTCCAAGAACCAAAGCCAAATCCTTGCTCCTCTTTTTCTTCCACCATTTTCCAAATTGAAAAACCAAATGAAATAGCCCATCCTCAAAATAATAGAGTTTCCCCAAATTGGTCAAACCCCTAAAATATCCCCACCCACTAAATTTATTGCAAAATTTGGAGGATATTTTCCATTTTTAAAATTTAAAACAATTTTTACTTTCTAATTCAAATCTCATGCATTTTCAAAATTTCTTTTAAACAAAAGAATTCAAATTTTGCAAAGGATTTACTTTATCTATAATTTCAAAAGTGAAATTTACAACACATTTTCATTTTTATTTTAATTAAATCTTAATATCCAACATGATTCTCATTTTTATCTCAATTTAAATCTAAATATCCCATAATGCCAAAACAACTATCTCATTTAATATATCACCATTAATCTAATTAATCAATAAACTCAATCTAATTTTATTAATTACATCAAATCAATCAATAAAATAAATAACGTTTCAACATTGCAACTAAATACATTTAAACATCATTTTAACTACACCCGCCATTTAATAACCTTTAAAATATGAAATTAAATAAATACTCAAGGTGAAATGAACCAAATCAAAACAACTAAACCCGACAACAACCGACAACACACTATGACTAGGGTGACGACTTGGCACGAAAACCTAGCTACTATCTCCCAATCGATTTCTGTTTGTCAATGGACACGCTCAAACCTGTGAACCAGGTGGAGTCAATGTCATGTACATGTCAAACTGTGAACAAAGAGTACATCGACATGCATATATATATAATATGATCAAACACACCGTGAAGAGGAAATCTCAGAATCGTAGGGCACTCGCAAGCGAGTGATACAATCCCGTCCCCTTCACCAATACACAATTACTAACTGACGATTCTAACATCAATGATATGATCAACAACATAAAACATCGTTACATCAAATATCTTCTAAGTTAATCCAAAACATGCCATAAAGATAACATCAGAATAAAATAACATCACATTAAAATATAACATTCACATCATTTAACAATTGCGATCAAAAGTAACCAAGTTCCAAAGTCACAGCATAAACAGAACAAAGCATTACAAAGAAAACACTGCTGATCCAAAGATCCAAAATGGAGGGGTGTTACACTCCACCTCCATAGAAGACACCCACTATAGACTCAGATAGAAAACATCAGAAGAAAGGATAGTTACAACCAACTTTGGCAAGGAAGGAAACTAGTACACCAAAGGAGAAGAAAAGTAATAGCCAAAGCCCAATAGATTAGATTCCATAAACATAGGAGCCTTTAACCAACACAAAAAAACATCCATTAGAAGATAATAAACTCCTTCATAGGAGTAAGCATTTCCAACAACGGGAGGATCAAGACCCAGGAGTCACACCACAACATCTTCACATCCAGGTATGAAGGACAAGGACCCCAAAAAGAAAAAACAAACCCCTTTAGTAAGTTCATCAAAAACCAGGGGCACCAAACCACAACAGAGAGGCTCCCGACCATCAACCAAGCAACAATATCAACAGGACTAAAGACCTACCACTTCTTTCCCACCAAAACCAAACCCAACAGTAGGAGTAGCACCCTAACCCACGTCCAAAAGTAGAAGATCCCACAGGGGAACCCACCAGCCACCAATGAAGCCCCAACAACTAAGTTCTTCCAAGAGGAGGAACACAAAGAGGTCTACACAAGGATGGTCCAAAAAAGACCCCACACAACCAAAGTGAAAGGCACCCATAAACAAGAAACACTAAAGACCTAGCATAGGGGTGAGCCCTTCACAACACCCTCCAAAAGCTCTTCAAACACTAAAGAGGTCCGAAAGCCCAAATCCATGGAAGTAGGTAGAGAAGAGGACCTCAGAGGAAACCCCCACACACACCTAGAAACACAACGACCCTAGACAAAATCCTCCCACACATAAGTAGTAGGAGTCAACACAAAAAACACACCCAAGGGAAACAAATCAGCCTAAGAACCAAGCAAAACTGCCCCCTGCTTGTCCTCAACACCACCGCCAACACCCAAAGGATTCAAACTTCCTCCTCTAGGAAGCTTCCCGCCCAATCTCGCAAGTGGCCTTTCCATGAAAGAGGCTCTAGATTCACTAGTTGTAAGAAGCTTCTGTAGCTCGCAAGCCATAGAGGCAACAAACCCACAATCAAACTTAGGTTGCATATGGGGAGGATGACCCCCGCATGCTTCAACATCATCATCATTGTCACCTTCAGCCTCTATCTCAACAGCTCCCTCTGCAACACCCTCCGAGTTTGAACGCGTTGTTCTCCCACTCATCATCACAAACATATTTGGTAATATTTGTTATTTGTGAGTGACATCCTATTTTTTATTGTTGACAATTATTTTCCCAAATTAAATATGGATTTATTTTCTTTTTCTTTTTCTTTGTTTCTTAAATTCATCACACTTTGATTGACCAATCGTTCCAAACAAGTTCCTTTCTAATAGATAATATTTTCTCCATGGTTTCTAGGAATTTTAAAAAAAATTCATCCAAATTGATTGTGATGTTTGATAATTCTAGTTTCATTAGTGAAATTTTTGTTAAGTGCTATAATGTTAGAGCCTCTTTTCTTTCACAACCATCTACCAATATCTTCCTTGATGCCCCATATTCTTCTATGCTTATTTCTAAATTTGATAAAATATTTCTTTCTTCCTTTGGATAAGAGGTTATTGGTTCTAAAGTCTTCCATTCTTCTTCTACAATTACTAAATTCCTTTCTTCTTTTTAGTAGCATCCACATTGTCATGCTTGGCAACACCCACAATGGCACATTCATTATCTCTCTTATTTGCATTCTCCATTATTTTGTGATGTCTTTCTCTCTTTCAACATTTTGTGTTTGTTTTCTTTCTTCTATTGTATTGTAGCTTTCCATGTTTTTTTTCTTTCCAACTTAATCTCCTCTCTAATTTCTCTAGTTTTCTTATTATCTCATTTTCCATGTCTGTTTATATTTTGGTGTTGCATTCCTCCTCTATTTCATCCCATGATAGTTATCTTTTATCTATATTAATCAATCATGTCTTTTCAAGGATTCCTTTTGGAGATCCCCCTTTCTGTTGGATTCCTAACCCCCTCTCATTATGTTGACACCAAAGGGATAGTGACGCAAGTTATATGAAAATTTTCCTATTTCTTTCTAATATTTTATTTAAATTAAAACATTTATTTCTGATTTCCTTTGTACTACCTAACCAAGGTCTCAACAATGAAACCGATGTTAGGAAGAAAAGTGGGCTATCACAGATTGGAGTTTTATGCCCAAGTATTATTTATGTTGTACTTATACCCTGAACTCATTAGTAGGAGAGGGATCAAAGAGTAATCTAGGTTGCATAATTAGACAAGATAACATATCAAATTTACCCAAACAATAGATGATATTTATAACATAATATAATCCTTAGTCAAATTTCATATATTGATATACTTGATATTACATTCTCATTATTTCATTGGATTTCTGATACACTATCTATCCTCTATTCTTCATATCTACTTAAATATATTCTTTCATATATTTGTTTTATGTCTATATCAAACTATTACAATTTATTATATTCTATACATATATTTTCCTAGTGGGATGCATCCCTTACAATCTATCACACTTATTGGGGTTGACTTGTCAGCTAGGAGCTCTGCAACCTATTGGTAGTAGTTTGTGGTAAGTTTTCTTTCTTTGTGTTTTTTTGGTTTCCTTAGTAACACACCTTTGAGTCAAGTGCATGGGAAATATTTGAGGATGAGTCATGTTTTGCACACATGTTTTTAACCATTCCTCAAGTTGGGTGGTTGCGAGAATGAGGATAAATACTTTTGGATTTTCTTTTAGTGACTTGCTATTTTGGATTTTGTTTATGAGGCTTGGGTGCTTTAGAAGATGGTGACTCTTGAGTTTCCTTGAATGTGGGAATTAATGAAGGGTATTTTTTGTATTCCTTGTTGGAACTTGTTGAGCTTCATCTTATTTTTTAAACCACCAATGGTTTCCCCTTTCTTAAAATTCTATAAATTGAAGCCTTAATATAGTGGAACATACTACAATAGGTTGGAACATAAAGGAATATTTACAAGAATGAGATAGAGAGTTGGATGCATTGATATTGTTCATAGATACATAAATGCTACCAAATTGAAGCCAAAGAGGAGAATGAAAGTATGATTATATTGTAATATTTATTTCAAATTTAATACATTCTTGGTCTATCTTCTTAATGGATTTTTTTCCTACAAGGGGTTCTCCATGTAAATCTTGTGTCGTGTGTTGGAATAATGATGTTTGCAAATTTTACTATTTTCTGATTTAAATCCATTAAATCTTTAATGGTAAACCAAGATTATGAACAGTTAATTTCATATTAAAAAAAATAACTTTTTTATATTATAGTAGTATATGCCTTGTATCTCACCATATTAGTATATTAATTTGATGCTAAACACTTCATTTAAAGATTGCAATTTCCCAACAAATTGTTCTTATGCGACACAAAAGAAGATGAAACATGTGTTTACATGATTTTGAACGCAAGACTTTTCTCTTTTTTGCTTGCTTACTATGGGGAAGTGCTAGGAAAAGGTAGATTCTACTTAACATCTTTCATAGGTGCTAAGACATTAGATTTTTATTCTTGTAAATTATCTATCTCCCATCATAGAAAAATATATTGAGAATAAAACTACATAAAGATGGGATAAAATAGATTCCAACGCCCTACTATTTGAGTTGGTTCTTTTGAATTGTCAATTTTAATGTGTAATGATAAAATTTCATCTTCATAAAAAGTAGATCCCATAACGTAGGCTCAATTAATAATGTTAAAAAAATAGATACTTAACTTGGTGGATCTTAACCCTAGACCAGGATCAAATAAAATAAGATTTACAATTTAAACCTTATAACTCCTATATGCACCATCTTATCACTTTGAAAAAATAACTACTTATAAGAAAATTAAATACACCTTAATTCATTCATTTATGCACAAAACACCCTTAGTGCTTCAAAGAGATTACAATCATTATATAAAATTATAAAAAAGAAGAAGTAAATAATCAACTTAAAAATACCAATGCTAAATATTAATTTCTTCACAATAGTGAGAAAAAATATCAAATGCTTTTCTCTCTTTGTTTGATATTGGCTATGGCTCCATTTATTAATGTAGACACTAAAAATTGACCACTTTTGTTTGGTCAATTTACCCTTAATTCAACCAATTTCATATCATCTATATTAATTAAATAATACCCTATTATTTAATTAATATTCAATTATTTCAACATCTATCCTAATCTATTTCTTATATTATCCCTGAATGTTATCCTAAAGTAAATGTTAGTTTTCAAATACCCTTTCCCCCAAAGAAGAATTAAATCTAATTATTTAATTCCTATTTTTCTCTCTCTCCAAATGTCACATCCTCCAACTCCCCACTTGTACTAATCCTAATTCTAATCCCCAACTAGCCTACCCACTAATCATTTTCACACACTTAATCCTTGATTAAGTGGGTCAACCTCCCCATCACATCAATCACATGGGCATTGTATCTCGAAGGGTACAATCTCCCTCTCAAGCCCTCTCCTTGTGCTACTTGCCACAATATTATGGCTTGAGAGATCACCTCTCCTCTCAACCATTGATCTCCATCAAGCAATCCTATCCCTACATCTATTTTCATCCAAAATCTACATATCCAACCCTTGCCATTTTATCAAAGCTCTCACTCATTTTCATTGGACGTCGTTATGCTCCCAAAATTTTGTGAGAACACATCCTTATCAACAATCGTGGGAAAATCTACTCAATGGGAGGATCGTTACATTAGTTTGAGCTTTCTATGCCTTATTTGAGTGTTGCTTTTATTTTATGTTTGTTTGGTTTTTATTGCAACTTCCATTCAATTTAGAACACAAATTTCACTACACACAGTTAAAATTAACATTAAACCCATTTTCCTATTTGAACATTCAAACATTCTATTATCTTAAGTCTTCAATGAACCATGCAATAAAAAATAGGTAGAGAAACTAAATAAAATAAATATTGTACTTAATAATCTTATTTATTTCATCACTAACAATCCAACTACAATGGATGGTGGCAGTAGTTGACAAATTTGATGCAAACAAATTGCTCATATTTGAGACAAGACACCATAGTGACATCAATTTCTATGGTTCAATATTAGTATCAACTTCTTCAATAGTCCTCTATGTTTGTAGACTAGGATGGATTCAAATTTTAGATAGTGTTGTAGCTCAAATTTTGGAGATTTTTGGATTGAGCTACCCAACTTTGCTCTCTTTGGTACATGGTTTATTAGGACACACTATGAGTAGGTGTGATTCATCATTGAGTTGGAGATGGATCACATGTAGTGATATCATCATGATTTTGTGGTTTTTTATAGATAGATGACTCATCAGAGACATTGGATTATAGGGGGGTTGTTGGATATAAACTCACTTTAGTTTATTTTCAATCACTATGCATTTTTTCTCTTATGTTTCATGTCTAATAATTGTTATAGTTAGCCACATCCAATTAGAGGGTGGCTACTTGGGTGGTTGGAAGGTGGTTAAATGACTTCTTTATGACTATATGAAATTGTACATTGATTTAATATATTAGAGAAGTATGGAGTTTGCCACATATCTATGTTTACACTACTTTTCTCTATTATAAACATTATTTTAATTCTTCTCTAATATATCAAACTAATATATAATAGTACTTATAAATACAAATAGGTAGTCTAACCAAATTTGAACCATCCAAATAATCATCCTCTAATTAAATGTGATTAATTATAACAAATATTAGACATAACACATAATAAGAAAATATATAAGAATAGAAAGTAAACTAAAATAAACATATATCCAACATAATCTATTGAATATATATATAAATTGAACACCACATTTTTTCAACTTCACTATTTCATCTAACAATATAATGAATCTAAAAATTAAATAACATTCCTAATAAAAATGGTTAGAAAAAAATGACTTACTTATTAACTTACTAAATTAACTAAATATATCAAGATAAATATGTCACAAAATATATGCTATGGTAAAAATAAATTAGTTTGTAAGTTAATTATAATATATCAATTGTTAATACTCAAAGGTCTATCCATTACATACTTGTATAATGTTTATTTATAAATATTATTTACAATAGTGATTTTGATAAGAAAGAGATGAATAGAAAATCTACTATCTGTCTTAAACTTATTCATAAAACTTGAATATACCAGCAAACGGTATTTCTGTTTATTTGCAGGAATGTTTTCTGTTTATTTGAAGTCATGTTGCAAATGGTATTTACAGGCATGTTGCAAATAATCAATTTAGTGGAAAGATACCAAATGGATTTTCCAATTTGAAAAAATTGACTGAATTGTAAGTCTATATCTCTTAACTCTTGCTTTAAGCATTCAATATTGAGCTCCTAAAATTAGCATGCACAAAATATGTGATTCTACACTTCTTTTTTCTTGCAGTCGAGCATGCAGCAACAACTTTGATGGTAATATACCAGATTTTATTGGTAATTGGAAGAACATTTCAATCTTGTAAGAAAACTCTTCTTTTTTTATTATCAATTTTAGACATATTTTTAATTATTTTTTATACAGATGTCAAATGCTAAAAAAAATCCAAGACATTTTCCGGTGCCTCTCTTAAATAAAGAGAGATCAATATAAAATTTAGTCATTTAATTTTAAGAGTTTCTCAAGTGTTTGAATTGATTTTTTAATGGAATTCTATGATTTATCATTAAGATGAAAAATAAACAATAAAATTATATTTTTTTCATATATTTTAAAGATATTAATAGAAATAGAATGTAATTAAAAAATAACATATTTGTTTTTATCTTAAAATTAACCTCATGAATTGTGAAAATTTTAAATTATTATTTAATTTTTTTTCTTTGATTTTTTTTTTAATTCTAATTCATTTTGTTGATGGATCATAGAATATGATTGGAAAGTAGATGATAAAAATACTACACAATCAAAATTTAGAAATTTGACTATACTGATATCATGAATTGTGAAAATTTCATATTTTAAAAATAATTTGTTTTTATTTAATTTTTAATCATTAGTAAAATTTGTTTATTGCAGAAGACTTCAAGCTACTTCTCTCAAGGGTCCAATCCCATTAGTCATTTCAAACTTGATTAATTTGACAGATTTGTATGTATATCTTTTATGTCTCATAGTATTTTTTAATGAAAGACATCTCTTCTCAAGTGTCTACGTAAATAATTTGAATGTTATGGTTAAAAGTGTCAAACTATTTATATTCAAATTAGTTGAAAATATCCATTTCCTGTGCATGGCATTCAACTGTTTCATATCTAAACAGGAGGATAAGTGATCTATCTGGAGAAAGATCAAATTTGACATTTGTATACAAACTAAAGAAGCTAAAGTATCTGTAAGTTCAGAAGATTATCTATATTTAGTGTCTTATTAAAAAATATGTACATATGAGTTGTAGAGTTAATATGATCAAAGAAAAGTTCGTTCGGTTTTCTCTATGCAGAGTGCTAAGGAACGCCTCAATTTATGGAGAAATTCCTCCATCCATTGGAAATTTTAACAAATTGAAAATATTGTGAGTTACTAGTTTTTCTCTCTCTATATATAAAGCTTAGTTGGGAAATATATTTTATGGTTATGATGGCAATAAATACATTCTTTTTAACTTGAAAAGTTGCACTTTTTTAAGGTATTTGATGTTGGCACTTTTATTGTTTATTAGAATTAAGCGAAGAATTTGTGTAGCAAATAAAGATTCCCAATAAGATGAAAGAGTTTTCTAACGAGAAATGGGAAAAGTAAGAGAACGTTGTGATTTTGAAGTAGAGTGAAATATTATCAAGAATTGATCTTGTTAACTATAAATTATTAAAAAAAATGTGCTTTTAAAGTATAATTAAATGTTGACGAACATTTAGGAGTAGTTGGTTGGTATGATAAGGTGGATAGGGGGTATTTGATTGATAATTAAATAATGATTGTAAATTAGTGTAGATTTTAATTTTTTTTTTGTTTTTTTAAGATTTGAATTTTTTGTTTATGAATGTCTTGATTTTTGTATTAATTCTTTGTTCTATAAGTGTCAATTCACACCACCTAGATTAGAATTATAATTGTGGACAAGTGTCCTACACCTCAATATATGGTCTTGTTCACAAGAGACTTATGTTCTTGTTTTCTTGGTGATACTCTATCTACTCTACCATTCTTGATAATTTGAGGATGATGAAATTTAAAAACACTTCAAGGGTTTTCTATTTCATCATTGAGAGATAAGTTCTCCTAGACCAATCTTCAAAAAATGCAAAAATGTCAATGACAATAGGAAAAAGACCTAGAATGCAGTTTCATTACTCTTTTTAGTGTATCAAATCCAATTGTTTCAATATTAATTCTAGTACTCCTTCAATGATCTAGGATGAGAGAGGATAATTGAGAGATGAAAGAAAGTGAAATGAAAGAAAATAAATGTCTTTAAAAATACTGGCACATAGCATCAAACTTCACAAAATGTGTACTATGCCAACTTAGGGTAAGAAAATGAAGCTGGACAGTTGAAAATTTTCAATTCAAATTTTAAAAAGGGCAAGGTCAATTTTGCAATCATAATGCCAAGTATGAAAATGGTTAAATCTTGATTTCTAATGGTTACATGGGGATATGTGTAGGGACAATTGTAAAAATATGACAAGAGGATAAATGTGTAAATAGATAAGATATATAGTTTTAAAGATAGAAATAATGAAGACAACCATAATAAAGCATATATTTTGGGAAAACCCTTTTAGGAAACAAACATAGCCACCCACTCTCAAGTAAATATTATTATTAGCAACACAAATAAGGTTAGAACATAAATCTTGGCTCAATCCTTCATAAGGGATTATATCAATATATAAAACATAGTGATATTCTAATGGCATACTATTACCTACCAAATTAAACTATCAAAACTATTATGAAATTAAATGTGTCATTAACTTTTCAAATCCTATG
This sequence comes from Sequoia sempervirens, assembly GCA_007258455.2. Taxonomy (NCBI): domain Eukaryota; kingdom Viridiplantae; phylum Streptophyta; class Pinopsida; order Cupressales; family Cupressaceae; genus Sequoia; species Sequoia sempervirens. The sequence goes on from VDFB02047230.1 coordinate 44,903,637, forward strand.
TAAACTTTATGTGTATCCAACACTCTTGGAAGGTGTACTTGGATGCCTAGGGTGTAATTAGAGAAATAATTTATAATTTAGATACTCCTAAAATATTGGTATTAGTTTTCAAATGCATTCATGAGAGAGGTGGAGCATTGAAATGGTGTTTACATTTGACTTGGACTCATTTAAGGTATATTCCCAATTCTATGTGCTAGAGGAAAGGGTGGGGAATCTTATAATAATAGATGGGATCCATATGAGTTAGTCAAATCCAACATGGAGGACTACACTTGAGGATTTGAGTTATTGGGGAGTTATGAGTTACATTTATCTTTGTGGTTATGATTTATATTTGAGGTTTCACTGATTAAGCCCATGTGAAGTCATTGATTGTATTTACTATCCTCAAAATATGCTCTCCAAGTTGGGCATGGGTTTTTTTTTATGATAATATGATTTTAGGATCTATTTTTTTGTGAAACTATTATGGTTATAACCTTTCTCTTTGCCTAATATTGGAGGTATGAGATAGTAGTTTGATACCATGTTTTGTAGGCACGTAAGTGCTACTAAAATTATACTATAGTGTAGAGAGGAAGTTTGAACTAATATATACCTATGTCCATTGAAGATTAATTTATACTTGTCCTCTTTCTCTAGTCAAGTATTTTTTTATAAGGTTTCTCCATCTAAATCATGTGTTACAATGGTTTACCTATTTTTATTCTTATTGTTGGTTTATGTTTTTTTTAATTATTTTGGCTCTGCTAAAGGGGGTAGCTCTCATATGAAAATTGAACCCAAAAAACTATTCAATGCATGCCCTTTCCACAAGGGGTGCCACACAACAAGAAAATAAAAGCACACCCTTGCCACCAGGGGTGCTACACATCATAGCACAAAATTATGCATGCAACAAAGATACAAACTAGGCATTAGATCCTTTTTTTTTAAGATCTTAATGTCATATGGAGCTTTGGTCCAAATGGAGGAGATTTCTTCCACTTCACTTCTTTCCATCCTTGTTTGGTCACAAAGGAGGAGTTTGGTTCATCACATTCTTTCTAGTTCTTATCTTTTGCACTGGATGTGGTTGTTGGAGACAAAGCGGAAGTAACATCTACCTCATGGTTAACCGACTGAAGATTCTCTGATGAAATCATGGAGGCCTTTGTAGTGCTTGCATCAAAACATTTTAGTTACTTCACCCCAACAATTGGAGTTTGATGAATAGGAGGAGAGGGGGGTGAGATACTGGATTAACATCATGAAGAGCTTGAGAGGGAGAGGAAACTAATTTTGCATTGGGGGGATGGTGTAATAGTGTGATTCAACCCCAATCCATCATGTGGGCTGATTATTTAGATATTTAGCTTGCTCATGCATCTGCATCTTTCTACATTGGGAGGTAAAGTGCTCAACTAAAAATAATTCTCTATATTTGAACATAATTTTCTCATAATCAACAAGCTACCTACAACATCTTTTACCAAAATTCAGTGAAATCTCTTATGGGAGACCTTTGGATAAATCCATCTCGACACATATATGAGCACAGGTGGAGCATTCATAATTGATTGTTTCCTTTGATATGCTGTGATATTTTCCCAAGCCATTGCCAATGGCTATCAAACATTCAACCTCCCAAAATTGCAAGGGAAGATAAGAAAGATGCACCCAAAAAATGTAGAGGAGAAGGTTTCTATCATAGATCGAAGGTCAGGAACCAGGACTTAATGCATAAGAAATATCCACGAAAAAACCAAGGACCAGCCTTGAGAACCAAATCTTCATCTCCCTATTACTCAAATTCCAGAATAAAAAACCCCTAGCACAAGGATAGATGCTAATTTCTTCTTCCATATATTCTTTCCAATTTTTGTAAATCCAGAAATGAAGATCATGACCACGTTTTCATGAACCTACAAATGAGAGCATGATTTTGGAGGTAATCCTCTATATCACCTATGAAACTACCCAAACAAATTTCAAGAACCGAGGCTGAATGGCACATAGAGAATGGGGGGATATTTTGACGGTAGTGCGGGGGGAAGAGGGAGCCATAAGAGAGTCACATGCACGGGTTATGGATGAAGATTTGGTTCTCAAGGCTGGGCGAATAAGGGCACATCAGAGGTTTAGCATACTTGTCGCTAGCTGAAAAGGGAACCTGACCCATGTTCATAGCCCCCGTCAAGCTCTTTTCCTTTCTTGGCAAGGCCACAACTGGCATGGTTTCAACATCGGTTGTCTCGGTCTGTATAGGTACATTTGTGACAGCATGAACAACTTCTGGTGGATTTACCAAATCATCCATTGTTGAGAATCGAAAAACATTTGATCTCCCAGCCAAATCTAGACCAATTTGCACCAAGACTGAGCCACAATCTCCAAGATCGCCAGCTGTGTGAGCAGAGGATAATACAGAGGTGCAAGGTATTTTGAAGCGTAACTAAACTGATTTAGAATTAGGGGAGAGGATCCAGTTTCAAATCACTCCCAATTTTTTACAGCAGCTTATTTGGCAAGTCCCCTGCTTATAACTAAGGTTTCAGGGCCACATCATCAAATATGATGCCACATCAGCATGCTTTTTGTCAAGGTGTCCAAAAAGACCCAAAAAAAAAGTGAGACCAATACTTGTGCATTCACAACATGTTTTATTGAGTGCCGATGTGGAATCACATGATTGGTTGCTTTTTAGATGAAAGGAATACATTTTGTTTAATTATGGGTAGTCATCATCAATACTAACAACTTTAAAGTCACAACTATTGGTCCAATATTGATTAAAATATTGGGCATTATATAAACAACTACTATCACAACTATTGAAACATGCTGAGGTTCTAAGGTTCTGGGTCCTCTCCCCTATTTTACTTAATAATTTGTTGATTTATGCTTTTACACATATTCTTTTATGTAATATAATATTAAGAGATTATTTTAGATTTTCACACCTTTAGTAAAGAAAATTATACTAGTTTCACCATGTTTCTCAATATTTGTTACTAGACCTAACAAGATATACATAAGGGAGCAAGGTTTGTTTTCTATTATGGGAGCTTCTTCTTTTGTGTGGTTTTTTAGATTTGTGAATAATTGAAAACCATGGCCTCTACCTCTAGTTTGGATATTGAGAAATTTAATGGCAAGTTAGGTACAAGTTGTGGAAGCTAACGATAGAAGGTATATTCTTGAAGAAAGAGATTAGTGGATGGTTGTTGATAAAAGGCATCTTGAATGTATGATGAAGATTCAATAAATTTGGACAAGAAAGCATGGGGAACAATCCAAATGTGCCTTTTATATTTTGTCCTCTTGGATGTCTCTAAGAAGATTGCAACATACATATGGAAATGGATAATTTATATTTATCAAACTAAAAATCTAACAAATTGTACCTCAAAAAAAATATAGTTAAAAATAAAATCTGGGGATTTAGTTGTAGATTATTTGAATGCTTTCAATTTGATTTCGAGTCAACCTATTGCTGTAGACGTTAATTTGGAAAAATGGGATAAATACATCTTTTTTCTTTTCACTTTTCCTATCTTGGGAAAGTTTAATTATCACAATTAGTAGTGGTGGCGCAAAGTTCAAGATGGATAGTCATTTATACTTTTCTTTAAGAGGAGATGAGAAGAAAATATATGAATGATGGCTTGAAGGATGCCCTATATGTTGGAGGAAGGCCCAAGGAAAAAGGTGGGTCAAAAGTGAATAAAAATAAAGATAGATATAAATGCCTCGCCACGCAACCCTAGGGAAGTTGCAATTTAACAGCATAAACCCAATAATTTTTTTTTTTAAATAAAAACAAAGTGAATGAAGGTTCACTACACAATGCCAATAACCCCTAAGGTTACACGACTGAGCTTACATTAACCCACTTAGGAAACATGAATTAAAACCATTACATACATTTGATTAACAATTAATTGCACATACATTCCATACAAGATAAAATTAAATTATAGATACAAGAGTTCCACATGAATCCAATTATATGCTTTACATCAAGGTTACAACACTCATTCCTCGAATGAGATACTTCTAGAATATAAGGTTACAATATACAAATTCCACCTCAATACAAAGAGGGGTATTAAATTACATTTATAACTGAAAGAATAAACATGAAGAACTAGATCCCATGAGCTCTCCAAATGGAAATCCCGTCCAAAGGACATAAGCCAACCCAACAGAATAAAATGCACATTCCACCCAACCATGTGATACTCGAAGGCTCACCCCCCATGCTAGGAGATAGTAACAAGGATTCCTAGGTAAGAACTTCAACCTTAAAACATAGGCTACACAAAACTGAAACGAAATAAACACAAGTACCACATCACAAGAGTTGAATGCCCATACGAACAACTCTAGTACGACTCTCACACTACTGACATGAGTCACATTGCTTCCAGACATAAAATAGATTGAGAATGTCACAAGGACCAAATACAAATGGTTGACTTAGAAAGAGTGTCATTGCATAGCTCTCAAAGGGATATCCTCTGGGAATCTTCCTAGGCTCTGACCCCCACCATGGGTTATCCTAGTGGCCTCTACCAAAATCCTGACACCCATGCTCACTCATGCGGAATCAACTACCTCTCGTGAAGACAAGATAGATGACCTTGCCATTCTAGGCCTTCTCATCTCATCCCAAGTCTAGACAAGCCCTTGGGTCCATGAGCGAGGCATAATTAATCTTGTTTAATGTTTGATGCAACCTAAACTTCTAAAAGTTTATTATGTTATCACTGAATTATCCAACTTGCAAAGAGTTTCCCTGACACCACTTTGTGTGTCAGCCCCCATTGCAAGCTACTCCTCTAAGACAACTCGTGGAGTAAATCCACACTCAAGGGTACACAAGTGCGACCTAAGGAGAATGACTCCTATACAGGACCTCAAGTCCACACATCCCGTTCTCAATAACTGGGTTAAAGTTGGATACGATTTGATGCACTACCCAAAGAATCCAAAGGTTGACTATCAAAATGACAACCCAAAACTATAAATGACCCTCTATCTGGAAGACTTCAAGACATTTACTCTATTTCACAAACCTCGAGAAAGAACAAATAAACACTAAAATAATTTTGAGCAATTAAATCAGCTAATGTTCAGATTTCCTAAATCCAGTCAATCATAGTTTTCATTACTTGCATTATCCAACTAGATACGCCAATTTCATTTCACGACATTGAAGTATTTAAAACCCAATCATTTACTCTAAGTTTCACAATTAAATTCCACGATCAAAGCATTTTAATAAATAAAGTCATCTGACTAAATTAAATCAAACATTAACTTTAAGTTTCACAATTATATTCATAATGAGAACATTTTAATAATAAAACATGTTAATTAAAAACAATTAACCTTTATTTCCCTTAGCATTAATTAATCAACTAAATTGCATATATACCAAAATACAAATATATATAACAAATATATATTTATATACTTAAATAAATTATTATTTAAATAACTATTATTTAAATATTAAAATAATATTATATACAATAATATTATTTTAATATTAATTAATATTTATAAAAAATAAAATAAAACTAAAAAAAATATAAATTAAATTTTAATTTTAATTTTTTTAAAAAATGGACTCTAATTCTAGGCCAATTCCCACCTTGTATGGGAAGGGCTACTGCCACACACTTTCCTCGTATACTGTGGTGGGCAAGCAATTGCTGAGCCCACACTGCTGCCTCCCATGGGGTGCTATGGGGAGCAAAGGCTCCCACAAGGACGGGCATGCAAGTGGTTTCAGTCTCCGCCCAATAAAATAATATTTTTCATTTATTTATTTTTTTAAATAAAATGGCCAACCAAAAGGAAAATGCAAAAACAGGGTAACCCTGTGTTTTCCAAAAAAACAAATCTAAATTTATTTATTTTGTTTTACTAGAACAAGAATGATTTAAACATAGTATATTTATAAATATACTTGTGTGTATAATCATATATAAATGAAATATATGTTTATATACACATGTATGTTTATAAATTTTATACCCAGAAAACTTCATTTATAAAGAAATTGAGCAAAATATTAGCATAATTTTCAAGAACAAAAATAACTTTGCCCACAACAAAGGTTTTAAAAAAAAAGAGTTTGAAATGGAGGTTTTATTATGTTTTCCTTCCTATTTCCTTATGTAAGTTTTGTTTTGGTTTTCCTTTCAAAATCTATCAACAAATTTGCAAGATTTTAAATCATTTCACATGTTTTCTTTGCATCAAAATGGCATTCAAAAGCTTCGAAACAACAAACCAGAAAATGAAGATTATTGTAAAGTAACAAGGAGCAAGAAATAAGGGTGAACCTGATGTTTTCTCCCAATTGCTTGAAGCTTCAACAATGGTGATCCAATCTCCAAATTCAGCCACAGCCAAAGCAAATTCTCCACCAAAAAAGCAAATTTTTAAAACAAATGAAATTTTCATTGCTTACATGGAACATCCCCAAATTTATCAACCTCAAAATATCCCACCAATTAAATTTATTGGGCTTTTTGAGGATATTTCTTATTTTCTAAAAATTTAAAACACATTTATTTTCAAATCCTATTTCATTGCATTTTCAAAATTTCATTAACAAACCAAAAATCTCAAGGTTGCAATAATATGTCTTATTCAAAATCTCCAAAATGTGACATTTAAATACATGTCTATTTTGTTATTATCATTTAACTTAAATATCTAATATGATTTCTATTTCCATTACCAATTTAAATTTAAATATGCCATAATGGAAAAATAACCATTTCATTTAATTTATCACCATTTACCTAGTTAATCCATAGACTAAAAATGATTTTATTAATTAACTCAAAATAACCAATGGAACAACTTGCATCACAACATTGAAATTAAAAATGTTAAATCCTCATTTAAATCATATCTACTATTTTTAATAACCATTAAAATAAGGAAAGCAATAGTTAACCAAGGAAGAATGAACCAAACAAAACTATTAAACCTGACAGTAGCTATGACTAGGGTGATGACTTGGCACGGAAACCTAGCTACTATCTCCCAATCGATAACCATTGGTAAATGGACACACTTGAACCTGTGAGGCTAGGTGGAGTTGATGTCTTGTACCTGTTAACCTGCAACCAAAGAGCATAACGAATGTGCAAATATATGTATACATAATAAGACACACCATGAAGTGGAAGTATCAGAATTGTAGGGTGCTTGCAAGCGAGTGATACAATCCCATCCCCTTCACCCATACAGGCTCTAACACTGACGAGTCTAACAACCACAATATAATTAAAGCATAAAGCATTTTAAATTAAATTAGTGTTATACAAATTCAAAACATGGCATAATGATAACATCTAAATAAAATCCCATCACATCAAAATATAGTGTTTACATCGCTTAACAGATAGTGGTCAAAATAACCATGTGCCAAAGCAGAGTGCTAACAAGAGTGAAGCATACATAAAAATAATGATCGATCCAATGAGAAAAATGGAGGGGTGCTACATCCTCCCCTCTAGGGTTAGGCTTACTCCTGGAAGCCTGCAAACAAATAGGGATAGAGCTCCCTCATCCTAGTTGCATCCTCCCAAGTAGATGACATGTCATCCCTAGGATCCCACTGGACCGTAACCTGATCAATATCTCGCCCTCGAAGAGAGAGCATTCTGCGCTCCACCACGGCCACGGGCTCCAAAGCCAGCTGCCCATCCTCTACTTGTAATGCATTCCAATCAAGTACATGATAAATGTCTGGATGGTACGACCGAAGAACTGAAACATGAAAAACATTGTGAATGCATGAGAGACTGGGTGGTAATACAAGATGGTAAGCAATAGGACCAATCTTCTCGAGTATCTCGAAGGGTCCGACAAAGTGAGGCGCCAACTTAGAGCCCTTCCCATATCGGATGGGGCTCTTTCACAGACGCACCCACAAGAAAACTCTATCGCCTACTGAAAATTGACGATCCACTCTATGCGCATCTGCATACTTCTTCTGCCTATCCTTCGCTACCACCAAGTGCTCTCTGATCCTATCCACCTGCTGCTCCATATCCTGTAACATCTTAGGACCCAAAGTCACTCTGTCCTCAAGTTGATCTCAACTCAAAGGAGTGCGACATGGTCACCCATACAATGTCTGGAATGGAGGCATGCCGATAGAACTCTAAAAACCATTATTATAGGAAAACTCTACCAAATAGAGATAGTCTTCCCATCATGTCTACTGGTCCATTACATACATACGTAACATGTCCTCAAGGATCTGATTGACCCTCTCGATCTGTCCATCTGTCTTTGGGTGGTATGCTGAACTGAAGTTCAACTGTGTCCCCATCGCATGCTGTAATGAAGTCCAAAGAGCTGAGGTGAACACCGGATCCTTGTCAAAAATAATCTGACGTAGAATGCCATGTAGCCTCACTATATCCTCCATGAACACTCTAGCTATGGATGATGTTGTGTAAGAAGATAGAATAGGTGAGAAGTGTGCCACCTTCGTCAACCTATCAACTGTTACCATAATTGCATCATGCCGTCTTGAAGAGTTGGGTAAACCAACAATGAAATCCAATGAGATGATATCCCACTTCCACTCTGGTACCAGATGTGGCTGTAAAAGCCCTGCTGGATGCTGGTGTCCAACCTTCACCCGCTGACACTCAAGACATCGCGACACATAATCAGCAATATTGTGTTTCATCCTTGGCCAAAAGTACAACTGACGCAAATCGACATACATCTTCTTCACCCCAAGATGGGCTGAATAAGGTGCTCGATGTGCCTTAGACATGACCAAGGTGTGAAGATCACCTGAAGAAGGAATGTATATGCATCCCATGTGCCTCAATACCTCATCTGAATCCATGGAATAACCTGAATATCTGCCCCCAAGGGGTCTTCCTGCCTCAATCTTTGTCCTAACCTTCTAATACCAACCATCCAATGGAAGGGCAGAAAGAATCTGACTTCGCAAATCCACAACAAGATTCAACTCAGATATCTCATGCCTTCTCCTACTGAGAGCATCCGCCACAACATTCTCTTTCCCCTGGATATACTTCACCTCGAAGTCATATTCGCAAAGAAACTCCATCCAACGCCTTTTCCTTGCATTAAGGTTGGGTTGCATGAAAATGTACTGAAGACTTCTATGATCACTGTGCAACTCAAACCTATGGCCAAGAAGGAAATGCCTCCATCTGGTCAATGCATGAACCACTATCGCTAACTCGAGATCATGCGTAGGATAGTTCAGCTCATGATCTTTGAGTTTCTGAGACTCATAAGCAATGACATGACCCTCCTGCATCAACACTGTGCCTAATCCTTCCAAGGACGCATCTGTACAAACTACAAAGTCCCTAGTCGGATTTGGTATCACAAGTATTGGTGCACTAGTCAGCTTTCCCTTCAGATCCTGAAATGCTACCCCACACTTTTTTGACCACTCGAACCTCTTCCCTTTCCTTTGAAGGGAGGTGATAGGATAACCTATCCTCAAAAAGCCCTGCACAAAATGCCTTAATAACCTGCTAGCCCCATGAAGCTACGGATCTCTGCCACATTTGTGGGTGCTGGCCAATCTAAGATTGCTTGGATCTTTGCAGGATCCACTGAAATACCTTCTCCTGAGATCACATGACCAAGGTATTGGACCTCAGTCCTAAAGAATTCACACTTCGACAGGTTGGCATAAATTTGATTATCTCACAAACACTGTAATACCTGTCGTAAGTGATCCTCATGCTCTTCCACTGTCTTGGAGTATATCAAGATATCATCAAGGAACACAAGGATGAATTTGTCTGGGTAAGTACGAAATACCCCGTTCATTAGACTCATGAACACTAAGGGAGCATTCGTCAACCCAAATGGTACCATTGTGTACTCATAGTGACCATACTATGTTCAAAATGCTATCTTATGGATATCTGACTTGAAGATGCGAAGCTGATGGTATCCAGACTTAAGGTCAATCTTTGAGAAGATTGTGGCACCCTTAATCTAGTCAAAAAGATCATTAATCCTAGGAAGTGGATAACGGTTCTTGATGGTCACTTTGTTCACCTATCGGTAATCAATGCATAACCGAAGTGAACCATCCTTCTTCTTCATGAAGATGACTGGTGCTCCCCATGGAGAAACACTAGGGTGAATAAAGCCCTTCTCTAACAACTCCTCAAGCTGCAAGTGAAGCTTTTTCAGCTTCTGGGTGGTCATACGATAAGGAGCTCGAGAGATGGGTTCCGATCTAGGTACAAGGTCTATCTTGAAGTCTATATCCCTCTGAGGTGGCATCCCTGGAATCTCATCTGGAAAAACATCAGAATACTCCTGAAGGATGGGGTGACTATCAAGAGAGACTTTATCCTCTCCACCTCCTAGATCCAAATCATCCACTGAAACAACAAATAACTGGCAACCCTAATGCAAACACCTTCTCAACTGCATAGCTGAGATGACCCTTAAAGAGATCGGCCTTTGAACTCCCACTACCTCCACTACTCTGCTAGATGCCTCAATGCATTGAATTGACTTACGTCAACAATCTATGACCGCACTATGCACCTCTAGCCAATCCATCCCTATGACAATGTCATAAGAACCTAAAGGAATGACTCGAAGGTCCAATGTAGTATGAAGAGGTCCAACCTCCAATCTACAATCTAGTACAAGGGAATGGGATGCGACCTTTGTACCTGAGGCTAACTCAACTTGCCACCTATCATCTTGCCTTACTGTACCCAGTCTACATCACGCCATGATGGAAGAAGAGATGAAGGAGTCTGATGCTCACAAATCAAACAAAATGGTAACTAGGTTACCTAATAACATACCATAAGACTCCACCACAGTACCCTGATGCTCTGCCTAGCAGTTATCAATCGCTGCAAACAATCGATGCCCTCGACCAGCATCCCCAACTATAGGCTTAGATGTCACTGGTCCCTAAGAAAATCCAGATGTGCCCCTGTTGGGACACACTCTAGCAATATGGCCCTGCTGACCGCATGCAAAACACTCAATGCCTCTGCCATAGCCCCTGCCTCTAGATGGTGCGCTAGACTACTGTGCACTACCCCTGAAAGTGGACTGAGAACTCTATGCTGGTTGATCATAGCTAAAGCGCTTAATGCGCCTCCAGTTCCTGTCTCCCTGACGCTGCTGGAAACCCTTATATTTCCCTTGCAATGCCTACTGCTGCTGACCACTCTAAGATAGTCCCTATTGTGCCCTAGAAGGTACACCTCCTTGAGACTAACCTCCTCTAGCACTAGAACCTACTATTGAACTATTGCCAATCTGAGCTCCCATATGACCTCCTAGTGCCAAAGCCAAGTTCTCCTCTACCAACCGCGCCTTCTATACTGCAACCTCCATGGTCTTAGGTTTGAAAACCCTCACCACTCCGCTAAGACGGGCATTAAGGCCCCTGAAAAAATGATGGACCAACATGCTCTCATCATCACCTATCCTTGCATACTATTTGAGCTCGTAAAAGCATCACTCATACTGCTCAACGGATAGGGCTAACTAATGTAAGGCATGAAACTCATCCCCTCATCGCTGACGCCAGTGCTCTGATAAGAAACAGGCTCTAAACCACTCTACAAAGATCTCCCAAGACACAGAACTGATGTTAATTTGGAGCTTCTACTCCTCTAGCCTCCACCAAGTGGAAGCAAAACCCCGCAAGTGCATGATGGTGCATCGCGCCTTGGTATTGCTACCATAAGGATGCATGGCAAAGCACCTGTCCAGATCTATAAGCTAGGTCTCTGCCTCTAACCCAATACTAGCTCCATCATATAAGGGTGGACGTGCTCTAAGAAAATCCCTCATGTGTGTCTCAGACTGAGATGGTACTTCCCTCTTAGTAGGGTTAACCTAAACTATGGGCTGTCTCTAACCAAGGAGTGCCAATGCCTCCTCTAAAGCTCTACATGCAGCCTCAATCTCTGGTGGATCCTACTATTGAGCTATACCCATTGAAACATTTTGTGACGCTTGATGCTCTTCCTGATCAGGTATCATGGGAACCTCATGAAGAGAGTCATGCTGACTCTCACTGCGACCGCCTACATGGCCATGACCACGCCCTCTACCCTTTCTGCGTCTGGGAGGTATAATCCTGCACAAAAACATCAAGGTATTAGGCAAGGTACACAACATAAAATTCACACAACTAAAAGCTTAATGGGTTCATCACAATCCCAGAGTACCCAATGTTTAAACCTAGGCTTTGATACCATGTGTAACGCCCCTGCCACGCAACCCTAGGGGAAGTTGCACTTAACAGCATAAACGTAATAATGTTTTTTTTAAAAAAAAAAACAAAACAAAGTGAATGAAGGTTCACTACATAATGCCAACAACCCCTAAGGTTACACGACTGAGCTTACATTAACCCACTTATGAAAAATAAATTAAAACCATTGCATATATTTGATTAACAGTTAATTGCACATACATTCCATACATGATAAAATTAAATCAAAGATACAAGAGTTCCACATGATTCCAATGATATGCTTTACATTAAGGTTACAACACTCATTCCCTGAATGAGATACTTCCAGAATATAAGGTTACAATTTACAACTTCCACCTCAATACAAAGAGGGGTATTAAATTACATTTATACTAAAAGAATAAAACATGAAGAAATGGATCCCATGAGCTCTCCAACTGGAAATATTGTCCAAAGAACATAAGCCGACCCAACACAATAAGATGCACATTCCACCCAACCATGTGATACTCGAAGGCTCACCCCCTGTGCTAAGAGATAGTAACCAGGATTCCTAGGCAAGACCTTCAACCTTAAACATAGGCTACACAAAAATGAAATGAAATAAACACAAGTACCACATCACCAAAGCTAAATGGCCATACGAACAACTTTGGTACGACTCTCACACTACTGACATGAGTCACATTGCTTCCAGACATAAAATAGACTGAGAATGCCACAAGGACCAAATAAAAACGGTTGACTTAGAAAGAGTGTCATCACATAGCTCGTCAAGAGATATCCTCTGGGAATCTTTCTAGGCTCTGGCCCCCACCATGGGTTATCCTGGTGGCCTCTACCGAAATCTTGGCACCCATGCTCACTCATGCGGAATCAGCTACCTCTTGTGAAGACAAGATAGATGACCTTGCGATTCCAGTCCTTCTCATCTCATCCCAAGTCTAGACAAGCCCTTGGGTCCATGAGCGAGGCATAATTAATCTTGTTTAATGTTTGATGCAACCTAAGCTTCTAAAAGTTTATTATGTTATCATTGAATTAACCAACTTACAAAGAGTTTCCCTAATACCACTTTGTGTGTTGGCCCCCATTGCAATCCACTCTTATAGGACAACTTGTGGAGTAAATCCACACTCAAGGGTACATAGGTGCAACCTAAGGAGAATGAATCCTATACAGGATCTCAAGCCCACACATCCCATTCTCAATAACCGAGTTAAAGCTAGATAAGGTTTGACACACTACCCAAAGAATCCAAAGGTTGTCTATCAAAATGACAACCCAAAGTAATAAACGACCCTCTATCTGGAAGACTTCAAAACCTTTACTCTATTTCACGAACCTCGAGAAAGAACATATAAACACTAAAAGCATTTCAAGCAATTAAATAAGCTAATGTTCAGATTTCCTAAATCTAGTCAATCACAGTTTCCATTACTTGCATATATCCAATCAGATACGCCAATTTCATTTCACGACATTGATATGTATAAAAATCAATCATTACTCTAAGTTTCATGATTAACTTCCATAATCATAGCATTTTAATAAATACAGTCATCTGACTAAATTAAATCAACATTAACTTTAAGTTTCACAATTATATTCATAATAAGAACATTTTAGCAATAACACGTGTTAATTAAAAACAATTAACCTTTATTTCTCTTAGCATTAATTAATCAACTCAATTGCATATATACCAAAATACAAATATATCAAATATATACTTAAATAAATTATTATTTAAATAAATATTATTTAAATATTAAATAATATAATATTTATATTATATATATAATGTATATATATATATTAATATAATAATATTATTTTAATATTAATTAATATTTATAAAAATAAAATAAAACTAAAAAAAATATAAATTAAATTTTATTTTATTTTTAAAAGAAGGACGACCTAATTCTGGGTACGGCCCCACCCGTATGGGGAAAGGCCAGGCTCCCATGCAGCCTCCCCCGTGGGTGGCGCTGTGTGGGCAGCGGCGCTGCTTCTACACATTGCCTCCCGTGGGGGGTGCTGCATGGGAGCAACGCCTCCCACAAGGGTGGCGCGGGGGTGCAGGGCTTTGGCCCTGCCCTCCATGCCAAAATAAATCACATTTATTTATTTATTTATTTTTATAAAAAAAAAATGCACACTATCAAAAAACGTGAAAACAGGGTAACCCTGTTTATTTAAAACAACAAAAAATTTGATTCTAGAATTAAAATAAGAAAACACAGTATATTTATAAATATACTTGTGTGTATATTCATATATAAATGAAATATATGTTATATGTTTATATACACAGGTATGTTTATAAATTTTATACCCAGAAAACTTCATTTAAAAAAAATTGAGCAAAAGATCAGCATAATTTTCAAGAACAGAAACAAAGGTTTTAAAAAAGAGAGTTTGAAATGGAGGTTTTATTTGGTTTTCCTTCCTATTTCATTGTGTAAGTTTTGTTTTGGTTTTCCTTTCAAAATCTATCAAAAAATTTGCAAGATTTTAAATCATTTCACATGTTTTCTTTGCATCAAAATGGCATTCAAAAGCTTTCAAAACAACAAACAAGAAAATGAAGATTATTGCAAAATAACAAGGAAACAAGAAATAAGGGTGAACCTGATGTTTTCTCCCAAATGCTTGAAAGCTTCAACAATGGTGATCCAATCTCCAAATTCAGCCACAACCAAAGCAAATTCTCTACCAAAACAAAAATTCCAAACAAATGAAATGTTCATTGCTTACATAGAACTTCCCCAAATTTGGTCAACCCTCAAAAATATCCCACCCACTAAATTTATTGGGCTTTTGGAGGATATTTCTTATTTTCTAAAATTTAAAAACACATTTATTTTCAAATCCTATTTCATTGCATTTTCAAAATTTCATAACAAACCAAAATCTCAAGGTTGCAATAATATGACTTATTCAATATTTCCAAATGTGACATTTAAATACATGTCTATTTTGTTATTATCATTTAACTTAAATATCTAGTATGGTTTCCATTCCCATTAACAATTTAAATTTAAATATGCCATAATGGAAAAATAACTATTTCATTTAATTTATCACCATTTATTTAGTTAATCCATAGACTAAAAATGATTTTATTAATTAACTCAAAATAACCAATGGAATAACTTGCATCACAACATTGAAACTAAAAATGTTAAATCCTCATTTAAATCATATCTACTATTTTTAATAACCATAAAATAAGGAAAGCAATAGTTAACCAAGGAGGAATGAACCAAACAAAACTGTTAAACCTGACGACAGCTATGACTAGGGTGATGACTTGACATGGAAACCTAGCTACTATCTCCCAATCGATAACCGTTGGTAAATGGACACGCTCGAACCTGTGATGCCAGGTGGAGTCGATGTCTTATACCTATTAACCTGCAACCAAAGAGCATAACGAACGTGCAAATATATATATACATAATAAGACACACCGTGAAGTGGAAGTATCAGAATCGTAGGGCGCTCGCAAGCGAGTGATACAATCCCGTCCCCTTCACCAATACAGGCTCTAAAACTGACGAGTCTAACAACCACAATATAATTAAAGCATAAAGCATTTTAAATTAAATAGTGTTACACAAATTCAAAACATGGCATAATGATAACATCTAAATAAAATCCCATCACATCAAAATATAGTGTTTACATCGCTTAACAGATAGCGGTCAAAATAACCATGTGCCAAAACGGAGTGCTAACAAAAGTGAAGCATACATAAAAACAATGATCGATCCAACGAGCAAAATGGAGGGGTGCTACATATATAAATCAAAAGGATAGTCAAAAACCAAAAGGAAGAGTAGAATTAAGTGTTCAAATTTTGTGAAGATAGGGCATGTGGAGAAGGAATGTAAAAGAAAATAATAATTTGATGATAGTAAAATTGATGCTTTATTTATTTTTACTAACACTATTAGTGATGACTCTTGACTCATTAATTCAAGTTGCTCCTTACCATATGATTCCCCACAAGGATTAGTTTTCAAATTATATAGCTTATGATGAAGGAGAGGTTTTCCTTAGTTACAAGAATATTAAGTGGATTGTTGCTAAGGGAAATTCACAATCACATTTTAGTGATGGAAGGGTTAAAACCATTAGTAATATTTTGAATACTCTAGGACTTGTGAGAAACTTATGTTTTATATCCAAGTTGAATTATTCTAGTGTGCTATCAAAGATTGAAATAGTAGCATTATTAAGACAACTTACTAGAAGGAATTAACAATGAAGTTGATGCTAAATTGTATGCTCTTTTTCTTGAGATTGTAGATCGTTAAATATTGATAAGATTTGTATTGAAGGTGATTCAATGATCTTAATTAATATGATTAAATCCAATAAAGTTGAATTAGAAGAAAAATAACATAATGTTGCATACTTGGTATATTTTAGATTCATTCAATGATTTTGAATATAAACATTTATATAAGAAGAAAATTCATTAATTAATAGATTTGAAAATTTGACTATTAACGAATTTAATGAATTTATTAGTTTTTAGATTTATCTATGTGGGGTAATGAGCCTCTTTCATTATGAAGGATAAATAGTCCTTTTTGAATGATGGGATATCATATTAGATGTAAGACACAAATGTTGGAAATGGTGAAAATTTATGGTTTGGAACTTTAGTCCTTGGCCTTAATTTCCCCCAAGTTAGGATAGTATGCCTTACATAAGTGCTTAGTCTCCTTATGTGTGGTTGTGATGCCATTTATGTGTAATGACTGATTTAGGATTATTATGCAAGATGACACGTGTTGAAAGGACTAATTTTTTTGTTAATTGTGTTTTTATTTTGCGTGTTTCTTAACACATAAGTGTTGGGATGTTATATACATCTTTATTATTATTTCTAATTTGAGAAACATAAGATTGATGACAAGGATGATTTATTAAGAGTTAATTTTGAGTCCTTTGGAATCATTTTAGAATAATTCTACATTATTATAGGATTATATAGATGGTTTAAATATTTTTGGCAATCATTCAAGGTTTCTATCAATAAATATTAGCTTCTTTTGTGTGGCTCTTCGATTATTTGCATTATTTCTTGTTCAAAAAGCCTTCATAATGGTTTTCCTAATTGATAAGGGTGTATTTAAAAAAATAATAAATAATTAAAAAAAACTAATAAGGGTGTATTTGACATTATTTAAATGGGAATTTGTGGATATGGTGAGATATGATAAAGATATATTAGGTAATTCCTTTCTTATTGGGCTTGCTTTGAAATAATATGTTATTCATGACATAATGGGACATTTTATTTTAAATGATTTCCATAAAAAAATAGGTAGAAAAAAGGGTTTGATGGTATTGCTTCAATATTTTTGTGTAACTCCATAGATCTTCTTGGAGACATGGATTTATTCAAGCTTCTAGCATACTCTTTATAATAAAACCTAATCCTAGAAAAGAAACTTCATAATTCTTTAGATGAGTATGACATCATTGATATGGGTTATTATCTAGGACACTGGAATAATTTTTCTCAAAGGCATTTTGGTTGAGTCAACTCATGCATGATGCACTTACAAGAAATCTATTTTTGGTTTAGTTCAAAGGACTCTTGTAAATTTAAATAGGTCCCTCTATGTGCACGATAATGACATATGTGGCTTCCTGATGGGTAAAGTGAGACTAGTCTTCTATGATCTTTCTTTCCTAATCAATGAGGCTCTTTTCAAGGGAAGAAACTAGCTATATGTAGACAAATGGTTCAAGTAATAGTAACTAATTTTATTTTTCATGGATTTTTTTTGTTATTCCTTCTTGTTTGGTCCATCTCTAATTGATTCCTAGCTATAGTGTAAATACCTATTGGGTGATCCCACAATACCAGCTTCTACAATTTTGGCCAAACCGACATCAACCGATTTTCCAACTAAATCTTCACCTTTCGAGCATCTATGATGGCTAAACCGCGGAGGAATTTGAAGATGATGCAAATTAGTGATTTATGTATTTTTTTTTGTAGATTCTAAATATAGTTTTTCTAATTTTTGGAATCTAATTTAATTTTTTCCATCTCCCTTTGAAAACTAATTTTTTTCAATAAACAATTCATTTAAGGAGGACGCTCACCGTATAATACAAATTTTTTCCATGTAGATAAAAATTTAATTTTTTCTCGAATTCTAGATTTGTAACTATGGATATCTAGTTCTTCCAATTGGTTTCCTAGTGTTTTATTGAATATTTTTTCTTTAATCAATTTTTTAAATCAAACCAATTTCAATCCAGACATAACATGACCATATAACGCATAATTTTTTTCGTATATATTAAAATTTATTTTTTCTTTTTTTTGTTAGATTAAGGACTTCAATATCTCGTGCACTCATACTTTTCAAATTTTTATTTTGATAATCTCTATTTTCTACATTTAACAAAGAGCTTCTGATTTTCGGGTGAAATACCTACATTCACAAGAAATAAAAAATAAATATAATAATTAAATTAAATTTATTTAAAATTATACTTTTTGGGAAGCTTATAATAAGGATTACATACTTAAATTTTTTTAAATGAATTCATTTGATCCTCAAAGGTAAATCAAAAGTGGTTTTAATAGCATTTTGATAAATTATAAAGAGAACTTCGTTATAGGTATGGTTTAAAACTAGCGGGGTTTCTATCCAAGGGGGTTTGGTCTAAGGTAGTTTGATCGAGCCCTCTTCAATGGAATGATTTAAATGGAACTTTTTGAGATTAAATAATTATATTTTCTAAAAATATAACTTGATTTCAGAAAAAAATTCCAGAATCTCCCGGAAATTGTAAACCAGCTTTGTGGGATCACCTATTATATCCTCTTCATCTTTACCAGGTAGTGATAAGGGTACAAATCCACAATAAGGTGATTTACAGTCCCATTGAATTATATCATCTTTCATAGTGATGTTAATCACCATGCACATTGATCCTTGTCTAAATAAGTCAAATTAAATTTTAAATTCATAATGGATATTGATCAAGAGGTGAAAATCCTTAATAATTTTTTCATGGCCACTAATTGTTTGAAGGAACACAAGCATATTTTACATACAAAATTTTGGTTGAATGGATAGATTCTTCATGCCATCAATAATAGTAAAAAGAATACCATTTTCTATTATGTAGTCTAATGCCTAGGTCAATTTATAACTATCCATTTGAACCCCTACTCTCTAGTATGGTTGTAACATGTTAATGAAATATAGATATCTAGATGACATAGCTTCTTGTGGGTAGTTAAACCTACACAAGACACTATTTATTATAGTATCAAAAATTTTATGTCTACAATATACTACTTGGAAGAGTATATCTATATGATCATGATGGTATCTATAATTCCAAACAATAATGGTGGATTGTATATGTTTTTTAAATAGTATTTCAACCTCCACGATTCTAAATTGGAGGCCAAAGTGGCTTTTTTCTCTATTGAACAATGTCACAAGAACATTTCCCATATGTAATATTTTTTGCATCTAAAAGTCCACATGAAGGCACATGTGTAAGAAATATTATAAGTGTCATATGTGTTCACTCACATGTCTAATTTATCATAGAAATAAATTGTGACAAGGTATTTCATTATTATAGAAACATATTATATCATGAATATCTCCCAAAAAGTTATGTGGTGCAATGTCAAATTGATTTGGATTTTATATTTCTTCTCAAAAATAGTAACTATATCAGAAGTTTTCTTGGGAGAATGATGAAGTTTGGTGCTAGTTAAAAGAGTTAATAAATTAAGGATAGCTGCAACATATATCTTTCATGCATTAGTTTGATATTATTTGTGTTTAAAAGGAAAAAACCTAATAGTTATGTATTGAATAGTACTCAACAAGATCCTAGTGAGAAATAGATATCATCAATCATACATAGATGACTTACTTAACTAGCTTAGAGGTGTGTCATAATTCACAAATTTAACCTCAAATTAATATATCATAATTTACTAGTTAAAACTAAACAAATTTGGAAAAGTATTTTTAAAACTCACAAGGATTATATGAATAGATGGTTATGACCTTTGTCTTAGTTTTTTTTTCCAATCACTGTCTACACCCGCTGAAAAAATATTTAGAACCTTCAGTAGCTCATTTTTAATCATCTACATGAATGAAATCCTCATCTATAAAAAGACTTTAAACGATCATGTAGAGGTCTTGGGCATGCTAGATATGTTATGCCAAAACAAGCTACAATCCAACCTTAGCAAATGAAATTTTGGCACCATGAATATATAGTTTCACTAACTTACACATCTTAAACTTTTTAACTTTTAATGTAGGTTTTTTCATTGATTCTTTCATATCACATGGTTATTCAACAAAATAATCCATACCAAGACACAATTCTTGTGGATAAATACATAAAAAAACATTTTAAAGGAATTTAAGCTATGCCTTTGTGCAACACCTATTCTTATAATTCCAAACAATAAACATCTCTTTGAAATCAAGACCAATGAATTTGACTATGAACTTGGTTTTGTATTCACACAACATGAATTTTTGAATCATATATCGCTCAAAAAATTAGTTACATGGTTTGACACTGCTCCATATACATGAATAAGCTATATTTCATTATGTAATATATCAATCAATATCATCACTATATCATAGGAAAGGAGACAATCAAATATTTCAATCAGATTCCACTTTAGTTTTTGCATACTCAAATAAAAAATGTGTGCAACATGAAGTGGATGGAATAAATATAGTAGTTTCATATAGCTATCAAACATAAGAAATAAAAGATAACAAATAAATTAATAAAACACTCATCCAAACTACTATCACAATCTTACACTAATGCGAACGCAACTTCTTTGAATAGAAGTCACTATCCCTAGAAAATAGGATATCACAAGGAAAATAGGATAGTAAGTTTTACATGATGAAAATATTGTATATTCTTATGTTCCAAATAAAATACCATTCTAGAGACTCATTTTAAAATGGTATTATGCCAAAATATTTAGGTGCTTAACATTATTAAAATAATAATATAAATTCAGTAACACTTCTACTATCCTCACGTGCACATGAGAATTTACTATAACATTAATTATTCATTCATTGTAGTATTATCAAGCTTCCAAATCTTGGAATTAACACTTCCATCTCATTTTTTACATGGATTTAGGAATCCATTACTATAGATTTGTAAGTCGATTACTTAAAACTAGGCACTAACATAAAATTATATTTTTTTGTGATATATTTTCTAATATGACCATCACAATCATGTAAAATGAAATCCCACTATAGTAGATACTACGTATTTTATGCTCCCTTCTTTGGGTCCATTTTGACCCATCGGAATCTATTTTTTAGCACGACCCATGGTTTATCAACCAATTCTAGTATACTTCGTAGACTATGTTGTACAAAAAATAGATTGGTCTACATTTTATTATATACAAATACATGAAAAAATAGATGTGATCAATCATAATATTGTACATATAGTAAAAATATGTACACTAATTAACACCCATACATGTAGGCTAAGAAAATACTCTACATCCAATATACCTCTAATATATATCTTCATAGTTTTATAGGTCATATCTCTTTCTAGAAATGTATTGGATTTGAAATCATGAGACACCTTGGCATATCCTACCACATTCCATCCACAACAAAGATGCATAAAAAATTAATTTGAAGTAGATAAGTCATAATTTTTTTTATATTAGATACAAAATATGCAAAATAGGTTTAGTACATACATACATACCAATAACAGAATTATAGAGTGCCACACCACTCACCATATACCTTACATGTTTAAAGCTGGTTACATCTTTAGAATGAATACTTCAAGAGGTCACATTACAAATTTAGTCCTCTACAATATGGTCCTTACACCATTATCTATGTAGGTGGTTAGAATGATTAACGCCTCAATGAAACCTAGAGGACAAAACAACAATAAAAATGAACAATTTTTTTTTTAGAGTGAAATGTTGCACTATTGAAATTGAACATAAACTTAATTACTACCCTATGTCCTCTAGGGTGCATGACTGCATTACTTATTTCCCATTATCCAAATTTACAAAACCATATAACTTAGTAATAACCAAATTCTAATCATCATTAAGCATCACATTTACTCATCACATATAATCAAATGAACCAAGAGATACAACTATACTATAAACATAAAATAATATCTAATTACATTCATTTCATTTAACATGTTCAATATCACTAGATACATAATTCTTCACATACATGAGATACATTAGTTTCAGCTTTACAATTACATTTTGTACAATAATAATTCCGCGTTACATGTGAGGAGTACTCAACAAAATGATACATGATACATAATAGAAATTACAATATAAATGCAAATACCAATACAAGGATTACAACTCCCAAGAGAAGATATAGTGCGGAAGTCTTCAGACCAAGTGAAGTCGCCATGACACGTACAAGAGAAGGGGAACCCAATGGAGAACGTAACAAGTTCCACCCAACCATGTGAACCCAAGGGCTCACCCCCTGTGCTAGGAGGTAACAACAAAGGGCCCCACCAGAACTGATAGACAAGGACTAAGAAATCACAAGGCTAACATAACCCACAAGAGTAAGAAAAACATCAACAACAACAAACAACAATGACTATACTTCCAGAGGCACATAAATATCCAGGGTAAAACAACAAGCAAGGGAACTCATGGTTGTCATAGGGAAAGTGTCATCACATAGTTGGTCATAGGTTATCTAGGTAGATCTTCCTAGGCCCCGACCCCCATCCCGGGTTATCTTGGTAGCCTCTACCGATCTCCAGCCCCTCATGTCAACTTATGTGGAATCAACTTACCTCTCGTGGGGATGAGGTAGTTGATTAGCCATTCCAGGCCTTCCCATCTCACCTTGAGCCTATACGAGCACTCGAGCCGTATAAGGTATAAACTATCTTGTTAATATGTTTAGCTATGTAACTCCCCACCACACACAACCCTAGAGGAAGGTACTGACTACTCAAATGTACATTTTTAAGTACAATTAACATGCAAAGATCACTAT
>VDFB02047230.1:44927106-44974038 GCA_007258455.2 Sequoia sempervirens
CTTTGATATTGTATTTGGATTTCTTTGTTAAGAAGATCCTTATACCCTTGCTTAACTGAATAACATCCATCTTTGGAGGGGGGTCGTATGATTTGGTCAGGTTTTTCTATTAGAAACACCAACCTCTCTACTAAAATACTTTGAATTAGGTTCTGTTGAGCTGGTGTAATATGTGTTTGGGAAAAATCCCTCCAACATACTCCACTAGTTACTTCATCTGTTGAGCAAACATAGTCAATTAACCTATTGCTCCATAATTGAGATAAAACTGGTATAGCTAATTGTAGTTCTTAGATGTCCTTCAGGGGGGTATTCATTCTAAGAGTCATTCCAAAATTGAACTTCTTCTCCTTTGTGCACTTCCCAAGAAATGTATGAAGTAACAAATTTATAACATGAAATCATAAAGTTACACATGGGTGAGCCATCAAGAGGGTTGGAAATATTGAAAATTCTTGTTGGATTTTGGCTATCTAGATACTTGGCCCACATGATTGTACACCATTTAGAATTTGATTTGGTAAACATATGCCATATCAATTTTCCTCCAAAGGCCATGTTTCTTTTGGATATATTGTGCAAACCTACCCCACCTTTGAATTTATCAAAGGTCATGCTATCTAAAGAAATTAGAGGAACTTTTTTCACCCCATTCATATTCCCCTTCCATAAAAAATCCTTGATTAGCTTCTCAATCTAATCAACAACTGATTTCAGAGCCTTGAGAATTGCTATGAAGTAATTTGGAATCGTTGCTAATACATTTTTTATTAATAATATATGGCTAGATAATGACAATAATCTAGCTTTCTAAGTTGAGATTCTAGATTTAATCCTCTCTATAACTTTAGCCTAGTATGGAATCTTATTCTTCCCCATAAAGAATGGAATCCCTAAATATGTGCATGGCAATTTTTCCAACTGAAATCCTAAATACCTTACAATCTTTCTCTTAATAGATGGTTTAGTATTGAATATATAAATCTTGGACTTGTGAGCATTTATTTTTTGTCTCGATACTGAAGAATACATGTCTAGAACCAATTTTATCTGTTTAGCCTTTGCAAGGGTTACTTTTCCAAATAATAATGTATCATCAACAAAAAGGGTATGTGTTACCAAAATATCTGACTGTGAGATATGTATACCTTGCCATAAGCCCTAATTGTGCCTACCCTTTATTGTTTTGCTTAATGCCTCAACCATAATTATAAAGAGAAAAGGGGATAGAGGATCCCATTGTCTCACCCCTTGCGTAGCACTAAGAATCCTGGATGGTGAACCATTTATTATAACTGAAAACTCTTCTCTTGATAAACAAGAAAAAATCCACTTACACCACCTTTTATAGAAGCCAAACTTGGCCAGGACTTTCATTAAGAGATTCTAGTCAACTCTATTGTATGCTTTCATCATATCCAATTTTACAATGAAAGATGATAGATGATTTTAATTAATAGTCTGAAGCATTTCATGTGCCACCAAGGCTCCTTCCACAATTTCTTTGCCTAGAACAAACCCCCCTTGTTCTTGTGAGATGATCTTGGGAATGAGATGCTGCAATCTAAGATATATTGCCTTCGTGAAAATCTTATAAATAGTGTTGCATAAAGAAATAGGTCTAAAATCTGCAATTTTTTTTGGCTCTTTTGCCTTTGGTAAAACTGCTATGTTTGTAACATTAAAATCCTTAAGCATTATACTAGTTTTCTGAGACTCCTCTAGAGCTAATAGCATATCAAATCCCAACACATCCCAACACTTTTGAAAAAAGAAAGTTGTAAAACAATCTGACCTTGGTGCCTTATCCGGCGAGAGTGAAAAGAATACCATTCTCAATTCTTCTAAAGGGTTTCATCAAATTCTCATTTTCATCTCGAGATATGAGGTTTGGTATTGCATCCATTAATACTTGGTCATCTTGATTTGACTACGTTGAACCATCCCATGGTGGTGCTAGAAGATTTTCAAAGAACTTGACCCCTTCCTCATATATCTCCTTTTCACTTGTAATCGAATTTCCTATTAATGTGTCTTTAATTGATAAAACTATTTATGCAACCCTTTTGAATTTAGCAGATGCATGAATTTTTTTTGTGTTATGATCCCCAATCCCCATCCTTTAGCCATAATTCCCTAGAATTCTGACTAATAAATCTCTTCTCTTTTGCATAACTCCTCCCGAACCAATTGCAAGTGCTTTTATTTGTCATATGTAGCTAAATCCAAGCCATGCAATATTATGTGTTCATGAACCTCTACTAATTATTTTTCCATCTCCTCTTTTAGCACAAAAATATGCTTAAAGACTTGGATGTTCCATATTTTTATTTGTTGCTTAACATGTAACTTTTTACAAAATTGAAACATTTTGGTACCTCTCTAGAAAGGAGCACTGACCCACAATTGTTTAAGCAAGGGAAAAAAATGAGGATGTCTGAACCACATCTTTTAAAATTTAAAAGAAGGCCTATGCTTTGCCAAAGATTGTAGGCCTAATATAGATAATGAAATTGCATAGTGGTCTGAGCCTATAAAAGGTAGAATCTCTAAATTTAGATTATATGACCCTAAAAACTAGTGTTGTGATGCTAAAAATGTGTCTAAATGTTCTATGATTTGCAAAAAATATTTCCTATGGTTTGTCCACGTAAATTTTCCCTTTGTAGGTAACATATCCTTCAATGCATTGTTTGAAATGAAAGAGCTGAAATCTTGCATTGTTTTGTGCGGTGGACAAATACCTCCTTGTTTCTCTTGTAATGACACAATTGCATTGAAATCCCTAGCCGGTATAAAATTTTCATCTCCAAGCCCTTCAATAACATTTTTTAGGGCATTCCATAATCTTTTCTTGTCACTGGTAGATGTTTTCCCATGTATATTTAGCAGCAAAATTTGAGATCAAAGCTTACCACTTTCATTAACTCCCAATTTTTATCATTACTGATCTCATCAATGGACACTCTTTTCAGATTCCATAAGGTGACTAAACCACCAAAAGCCCCTTGAGTGGGTGCATTATTTTAATCCCATCTTCCCCACTTCAAAATTGATGCCTCAAATGTTTCTCACAAAGTTTTGGTCTCTTGTAACCGTACTACGTCTGCCCCACAAGTGTCCAACTAACACTTGATTTGGGCACGCTTGTTAGAGGCATTAATTCCTTTGGCATTCCAAGAGATCACTCTCATTGTGTTTGAGGAGAGAAAAATTCTCTCCTCAACCTCTTGCTTACTGAGATACTTCCATCCAGTGTAGTTTGCACCCCTACATCAATCTCTTCCTTTAACTTGGTAGCCTTTGATTTTCTTCCCATCTTTCTTGGTGAATTTTTAACTATTGATTAAGAGGCTAGCATCTGTGATAGTGATAAGGTTTGTGAGAAAACAAATTCCTAAACCATTTCTATATTAGTTTCCAGGTTGACCTCATTGTCTATTTTTTGAGCATCTGTACCAATTTCCATGTTAAAATCATTATCTATTTTTTGATTTTATGAAACTTGGGGATGTACTGACTATGAAGATGAGAATTCATCATCTTCATTCATATTATCTTCTACTATTTCACCAAGAATATTTGAACCTATGGAGAAGCGAAGCTTCTCAACAATTTCTTCCAATTTATCGTGACAACCCCTTTGCTTCATACTTAATGCTATGGGACTTTCAATATTTCTTGTGGGTGGGTTTTCTCTATTATCAAGAAGTAATTTTTGTTGAGGGTAACCATCTATCTTGAAGGAGGTCAAACAATGCACCTCATGCATCAAAGGCTTTAAATAAATATGAACGAAACCCCCACCAAACACTACTCTATGGAAAATGTCATCCAATTGTGCTAATGTGACTAACGGGAAAGATGGAATGCAAGTGTTTAAACCCACACTATTGAGCTTCTTACACCTTACATTTGGCATTGTAGACATACTAGCAATTGTTTTTTTGTTTTCTATTATTTTAGAACACCCATTATCATCAAAGTGAGTGATAGATCCATTCACATTATCTTTGTGAGGTCTTGAATTTTTAACCTTACCCTTTTTGGACTCAAGGGATGAATGTACTTTTTTTGCTTGTACTTCAAAAATTTCTAATCCATGGCATGACATTATGGTGTGGTCCAGAGAATGACATAAATTACATGTATTTTGTGGAGTTTCTAGAATGATATCCTGAACCCGCTTGCCATACATAGAGTTTATATGAATTTGACTTGGGAAATTTTTTGTAACATCTAGCAATACACAAACCCTAATAGGATTTGCTAGATTTTTGTAGAACACCATATCATGTTTAAGGAAGATCCCTACATTATTTTCCATAATTTATATTAACTTTAGTTCCCTATACTCCAGAGCTAGGGAATGCAACTGAATCCAAGATGGAACAAATCTAGTCTCAAATAGCTTAAATTGAAAATTTGGTGCCCATGATTGCATATAGAGGCCAGAGCCTTCAAATACCCACGATTTTATCTTGAAAATTTCATCTCTATGAACCTTTGTATCAAAGAGTACAAAAAATATATCCTTTGCATGGTCTAAATAAAATACTTTTGTAACCCCTTCCCATTCTTCAAATAATAGTTTTTTCAAAAAAACTATATCTAATGTGAGGTTCCAAAACTTACAAATTAGGGCTCACTGCTGAAGGTCTTGGATTTTATTTTTTATCAAATCCTCAAGGAATGTGATATTGACAATACCCTTTTGCAATGCACCCTCTTCATTAATCTGGGATTGTTGCTATGAAACTTTTTCCAAAGGGGTTTCTCCTTGCTTTAAGTCTTTATGCCTCCATTGCAATAAAGCTTTACTGCTCTTTTTTCCTTTTTTCTTGTTAGATCACTTCTTACCATTTTTTTGTTGTGTACTCTTTGAAGCTCTTGCATGGCTATCTTGTTTTTCAACCTTCTACTTAGGTTGTTGTTCCTTTTTCAAATGAGCGAGTAGTATCTTTTCGTTTGGTTGAGGAGATACAACTTGCCCATTCTAAATATTTTGAGTTTTTTGCCTCTCATTATTTCTTTTATTCTGATCTCCAGTCTTCTTGCGAACATTCTGATCTCCAATCTTCTTTTGACTATTGTGCCCTTCCTATATATCCTTGTTTCAATCTTGTTTCTTTTCATATTCATGCTTCTTGTGAAGATCCCTACTATGTTGTACCGTGTTTGTTGATCTTTTGGATTACGAGGAAAGCCTCTCTGCATTGATTCATTGTATGCAAAAGGTTTGTTTGGAAGGAAAGCTTCAGGTTTTGTTGAAACCCTAGATGCTGGCCATTTTGCATTTTTTCTTGATTGGAGATCAACTTCGCTATCTTTCTAGAGGAGATTCAAACATCTTGAATTATTTTCATAGTGTCTTTGTTGTATCCCTTCCCCTTTTGAATACTGAGACCTTTCATCTTCACAAATATCAAGAATTTCCTATTTATCTCTAAGTAGACACTTGTGAGAGCAAAAAGGGACCCAATTAGGTTTTGAGAATTTGTGGCTGAAAGCATTAGACCCATGCCTTGTATGTTTCCACATCAAATTTTTAGTGGGTCCACAATGATGAGGAACCTATCTGTCGTAGCTTTGAAAGGCACGAGGAAGAGGAAACCTGTCATTTTCAAAGTTGTTCACATGCGCTTGCATATAACTGTTCAAGTGTGCTTGCCCAAGGCTATTCACATGAGCTTGATTTGGTGCCTCCCCAGATTCCCAACCCAAGTTTGTTGTGACATGCCAATCATACCCATAGGGCCTATGAGACTAATGTAGCTTCAGTGGTGGAAAGTTTAAAAAATTACCGTTACTGCTCATAGGCACCATTTTCCTTCCCTCGCTTTCATCAAGTCTTGTGAAACTATTGTCATAGAAATAAATTGTGACAAGGTATTTCATTATTATAGAAACATATTATATCATGAATATCTCCCAAAAAGTTATGTGGTGCAATGTCAAATTGATTTGGATTTTATATTTCTTCTCAAAAATAGTAACTATATCAGAAGTTTTCTTGGGAGAATGATGAAGTTTGGTGCTAGTTAAAAGAGTTAATAAATTAAGGATAGCTGCAACATATATCTTTCATGCATTAGTTTGATATTATTTGTGTTTAAAAGGAAAAAACCTAATAGTTATGTATTGAATAGTACTCAACAAGATCCTAGTGAGAAATAGATATCATCAATCATACATAGATGACTTACTTAACTAGCTTAGAGGTGTGTCATAATTCACAAATTTAACCTCAAATTAATATATCATAATTTACTAGTTAAAACTAAACAAATTTGGAAAAGTATTTTTAAAACTCACAAGGATTATATGAATAGATGGTTATGACCTTTGTCTTAGTTTTTTTTTCCAATCACTGTCTACACCCGCTGAAAAAATATTTAGAACCTTCAGTAGCTCATTTTTAATCATCTACATGAATGAAATCCTCATCTATAAAAAGACTTTAAACGATCATGTAGAGGTCTTGGGCATGCTAGATATGTTATGCCAAAACAAGCTACAATCCAACCTTAGCAAATGAAATTTTGGCACCATGAATATATAGTTTCACTAACTTACACATCTTAAACTTTTTAACTTTTAATGTAGGTTTTTTCATTGATTCTTTCATATCACATGGTTATTCAACAAAATAATCCATACCAAGACACAATTCTTGTGGATAAATACATAAAAAAACATTTTAAAGGAATTTAAGCTATGCCTTTGTGCAACACCTATTCTTATAATTCCAAACAATAAACATCTCTTTGAAATCAAGACCAATGAATTTGACTATGAACTTGGTTTTGTATTCACACAACATGGAATTTTTGAATCATATATCGCTCAAAAAATTAGTTACATGGTTTGACACTGCTCCATATACATGAATAAGCTATATTTCATTATGTAATATATCAATCAATATCATCACTATATCATAGGAAAGGAGACAATCAAATATTTCAATTAGATTCCACTTTAGTTTTTGCATACTCAAATAAAAAATGTGTGCAACATGAAGTGGATGGAATAAATATAGTAGTTTCATATAGCTATCAAACATAAGAAATAAAAGATAACAAATAAATTAATAAAACACTCATCCAAACTACTATCACAATCTTACACTAATGCGAACGCAACTTCTTTGAATAGAAGTCACTATCCCTAGAAAATAGGATATCACAAGGAAAATAGGATAGTAAGTTTTACATGATGAAAATATTGTATATTCTTATGTTCCAAATAAAATACCATTCTAGAGACTCATTTTAAAATGGTATTATGCCAAAATATTTAGGTGCTTAACATTATTAAAATAATAATATAAATTCAGTAACACTTCTACTATCCTCACGTGCACATGAGAATTTACTATAACATTAATTATTCATTCATTGTAGTATTATCAAGCTTCCAAATCTTGGAATTAACACTTCCATCTCATTTTTTACATGGATTTAGGAATCCATTACTATAGATTTGTAAGTCGATTACTTAAAACTAGGCACTAACATAAAATTATATTTTTTTGTGATATATTTTCTAATATGACCATCACAATCATGTGATGCAAGAGCATCCAACGATGTAGGGCAATCTTGCATCACCCAAAAAAGATGTTTTTTCCTTATTTTCTTTAGTTGTTTTGAGTCCCGTGATGGCACTTAAGGGGTGTAAGACAATCAGAAGCCAAAAATAGCAAAAAATGGTCACTTACTATTTTTAGTAAGTCAGCCTAAACGGGCTTGTATAGATAGGTGAAAATTTACCCCAAGGAGTAGAACTCAAAAAAATTTCCGATCGTGAAAGAATTTCCTCAATACCCTGCATAGTTTGGGAGATATTAAAGTTTTTGTATCGAGAAATTTCTCTTATGTGGCTTCAAATTCAGATATGAAAACTTTAGAGGCCCCAAAATAGCTTGAAAAGTTGGCGAACTGACCTCTAGTTGCTTTGGAAGTTGTAGATCTCTTCAAGAGATTTTCAATGATATGCAATAATAGCAAATCAAACACTAGATCAAAAGTTATGGCCCCGTGAAGTTGCCCCTCTAAAAAGTGAATTTCATTAAAATTTCTTCCTGGGCCAGAAATCAAATGATGGAACTTTTGGCACCAAAACAAAAGGGAAAGTTGAACTTTCTAGAACATTCTAGGGTGGTTATTGTGGTGCAATAAAAAGGTTTAAGTGGGGGTTGTAGAAGGTGGTTCCATTAGTGTAGATTGTGGCTTCAAATAATATATATATTTTTTCAGAGTTGATTTTGGTGTAATGAATCAAGCCCATGAGGCTATAGCATGTAAGTTTTGAATTTGTAATTTAATTTCCTCAAAATAATTGAAAGTGAGTTATTTTTATGTCTTGCATCTTCTGTGTTGGTTTCTATTGTTGTGATTTGTGTGGGTTTTGGGTGGTTTGTCCCTCATCAAGTGGTATCAGAGTAGGAGCTCCTGAGCTTGTACAGAGCACCGAACGTGAGGTAGTTGCAACAAGACCTATGAGTGTGGTTTGAGTTCAAGATGCCTCCAAGACTTGGCCAGCATGACAGAGGTAGAAGCCAAGGTGGTGGAGGAAGAAATCCACCCAGAGATGAAATTAGAGCCCTTAGAAGGCAATTAGAAACCTTGCAACAAGAGGTTCAAAGAAGAGATGTGCAATGAGAAAGAGATGACAGTGAAGATGAAACAAAAGAGGAAATGGAAGAGCATGATCCAATGGATCTTGGAGAAAGAAGATTGTAGTGAGAGATCTCAAGCATTGGGAAGAGACCTAAAATGGAGGTTTCAGCTTTTAGTGGAAGTCTGAATCTTGAAGAATTGATTGATTGGATCAATGACATGGAAGATTTTTTTGATTTTGAGAAGATTGAAGATCCTCACAGAGTGAGGTTTGCAAAGAAAAAATTGAAAGGTCACGCTGCTATATGGTGGAAAGAGGTCCAGTTAGAAAGAGGAAGAAAAGGGAAAGATAAAATTTCCAGATGGGACAAAATGGTGTCAAAATTGAAGAAACAATTTATCCTAGTTGATTATAAATTGGAGTTCCTCAAGAAGATGCAAAGCTTGAGGAAAGGAACAATGATGGTAAAAGAATACACAAAGGAAGTTCACAAGGCCCTGATTCAAACAAGACATTTTGAGGCAAATAAAGAGAAAGTTGCTTGTTATATTAACAGGTTGAAGCCAAGCATATAGGAAGAATTGGCACTGGTAAGAAAGACCACCACTGAGGATGCTTATTAGTTTTTTCTAAAGGTTGAAAATGATGAAACAAGAGGTTTGAGAAAAAACAACGAGGTGGAGGTCGTGGAGGAAAGATCGATGGACAGTCATATGGAGGTTGAAATGAGAAAGGAGATAACATCTATTGTCCTTGTGATCACAATAATGGAGACCAAAGAGGAAGAGGAAGATCTAGACAAGGACCAGGAAGAGGAGGCTTTCATGGACCCTATTTCCCATGTGGAGAAGGACATAGAGCCTATGAGTGTCCTTAATATCAAGGAAGGAAAAATAGAAGACCTGGCGGTAATACATGAGTTGCACATATAGATGAAGATGTTGAGTCTTCACATTCTGAGGATGCAGAAAGAGGAGAGGTTCTTGTCACTAGAAGAGCCTTGTTGAATTAGGAGAAGGAACCAACTAAAATAAATAATTTGTTTTGTACCAGATGTAAGTGTGAAGGTAAAGTTTTCAATGTTATTATTGATGGAGGTAGTACTGATAACCTTGTTTTAGAAGAGATGGTTAGTAAGTTGTGGTTGGAGAGAAGAAGGAATCTGAATGCATATCGGATTGCTTGGTTGTAGAAGGACCATAAAGCTTTGGTAAATGAACAATGTCTGGTAAAGTTCAAGATTGGAAATTACCATGATGAGGTATTGTGTGATATTATACCTATGAATGTTGGTGATATGTTGTTAGGTAGACTGTGGTAGTTTGATTAGCGAGTAGTACATGATGGACATGCCAACAACTATTCTTTGAAAAAGGATGGAGTTCATCATAAGTTGAAGCCCTTGAAAGAGGCAAAGGAAAAGATATGCAGTAATGCAAGAATTTGTTTGGTTGATAGAAGAAAGTTCCTAGAAGGTATGAGGCATGAGCATATGTGTTTTACATTGATCCCTAGAGTTGATAAAGAGGATACTAATGAGCTACTTGTAGAGGTTTTAGATATGTTGTTCATGAGTTTGGAGATATTGTTTCTGATAATGTACTTGAAGGTTTTCATCCAGTAAGAAAGATTAGTCATCAGATGGACCTGATTCCTGGAGCTAGTTTGTTGAATAAGGCAACTCATCGTATGACTCCATCAGAGAGTGAAGAGTTGAATAGAAAAGTTTAAGAGTTATTGTGGAAGGGATTGATCATAGAGAGTTTGAGTCCATGTGTAGTATCTACTATACTAGCACCAAAGAAGGATGGGGAATGGAGGATGTGTATAGATTATAGAGCCATCAACAAGATCACCATCAATTATAGATTTCCCTTGCAGAGAATGGATGACATTATGGATTGTTTGAGTGGAGCTGAGTACTTCATGCAAATAGATTTCAAGGGAAAATATCACTAGATCAAGATTAGAGAAGGAGATGAATGGAAGACAACCTTTAAAACCAAGGAGGGCTTGTGCGATTGGATGTTAGTCATGCCTTTTGGGCTAACCAATGCATCGAGCACATTTATGCGGCTTATGAATGAGGTATTGAAAGAATTTTTAGGAAAAAATGTTATTATTTATTTGGATGATATTTTGAGTTTTAGTAAGACATTGGAGGAGCACTTGATGCATATCTAAAGAGTTTTTGAGAAGCTAAGGGAGGAGAAGTTGATTAATTTGAAGAAATGTTATTTTTTGAAGAGAGAGTTGGTGTATCTGGGATTTTTTGTCTCATTAGAGGGTCTTAAAATGGATCCAAAGAAGGTGAGGCCTATCATTGAATGGCCTACCCCGAGGAATGTTACAGAGGTAAGGTCATTTCATGGTCGGGAAAGTTTTTACATAAATTTTATTAAGAATTTAAGTAGTATTTTTGCACCTCTAACTGAAGCAATGAGAGGGGATAGGAAAGAGTTTAAGTGGACTATAGGAGCAGCCAAAAGTTTTGATATGTTGAAGAATAAAGTTACAAAGCAACTTGTTTTGGCACTTCTAGATT
Source organism: Sequoia sempervirens (assembly GCA_007258455.2). Lineage (NCBI taxonomy): Eukaryota > Viridiplantae > Streptophyta > Pinopsida > Cupressales > Cupressaceae > Sequoia > Sequoia sempervirens. The sequence goes on from VDFB02047230.1 coordinate 44,938,277, forward strand.
TCAATAAGGTCTTTCAAGTAGATTGTGATGATAGTGGCACTACTGTATGAGTTGTTTTGAGTCAAGAAGGTAAGCCTGTTGCCTATTTTAGTGAGAAGTTGAATGATGCTAAGAAGAAATATTATGTCTATGATCAGGAGTTTTATGAGCTATAGTTCAAGCTTTGAAGAAATGGAGACACTATTTGTTGCCAAAAGAACTTGTCTTATATACTGATCACTAGGCTTTACAGTATCTCAATAGTCAAGGAAAGTTAAACCAAAGGCACTTAAAATGGGTTGAGTTTTTGTAGAGTTATACTTTTTTTTGAAGCACAAGAGTGGAAGGTCAAATAGAGTTGTAGATGCCTTAAGTAGAAGGATTTTTTGTTTTGATAGAGATGAATATAGAGGTTGTTGGGCTCAATGAACTCAAGAGTTTGTATCCTGAAGATCTAAACATTGTAGAAGCTTGGAAGGCTTGTTTGGAACTTGTTACATTGGATAGGACAAGATGGTTGGATTTATTAATCCAAGATGGGGATGTTGTTTAGAGGAAGCCAATTGTGCATTCCAAGGAGTTCTATGAGAGAGAATCTAATCAAGGAAAAGCATATTGGAGGATTAGCTGGACATTTTGGAGGATTAGCTGGACATTTTGGTCGAGATAAGACCATTGCTCTTGTTAGTGAGAATAATTACTAGCCACAGTTACAACATGATGTGAAGAATTTTGTACAAAGTTGCAAAGTATGTCAAATGGTGAAGGGAACAAGTTAAAATACTGGATTGTATCAATCATTACTTGTACGTGAGAGGTCATGGGAGGAAATTAGCATGGATTTTGTTCTTGGCTTGCCAAGGACACAGAGAGGGAATGATTCCATATTTGTGGTGGTGGATAGATTTTCAAAGATGGCACATTTCATTACTTGTCATAAAACCAGTGATGTTTATATTAAAGAGTTATTTTTCAGAGAGGTGGTGAGACTACATGGTCTACCAAAGAGTATAGCTTCAAATAGAGATACCAAATTTGTTGGTTATTTATGGAGTACATTATGGAAGAAGTTGAAGACAGATATGAAGTTCATTTCTACACACCATCCAAAGATTGATGGACAAACAGAGGTGGCAAACAAGAGTTTGGGTAACCTGCTAAGATGCTTAGTAGGAGATAAGCCCAAGGGATGGGATTTGATTATACCACAGGCATAATTTGCTTTCAACAATTCTATTAACAAGAGCACTAGTAAATCACCATTCCAAATTGTGTATGGGAGTAGTCCAAGAACTACTTCTGAATTGAGAAAGATGGATAAGGGGGAGAAGAGTAGTGTTGAGGCTGAAAATTTTGCTGAGCACTTAAAGAATTTGCATGAAGAGGGGAAGAAACATATCAATAAGATGAACTGACAATATAAGGATAAGGCAGATCAAAATAGGAGGTATAAGGAGTTCCAGGTTGGAGATGAAGTCATGGTTTATTTGCAAAAGGAAAGGTTTCTAGTTGGTACATACAATAATTTAAAGATGAAGAATTTTGGACCATGCAAGATTCTGAAGAAGCATGATTCAGGGAATGCATATGAGGTAGAGTTTCCTAATGAAATTCACATTTCATTTGTGTTTAACATTTCAAATTTAACAGAATATTATGAAGGAGGAATCGATGAAGAAATAATAGAAGCACAATGGAATATCCTAGCGCCTACTTCAGAAAAAGGAGGAGATAGAAGAAATTTTGGATAGTCATGTGGGTAGAAGCACAAGAAACATGCAATATGAAAAGTACTTGGTGAAGTGGAGAGGAAGGCATATTGAATATTCATCATGGTTGTCTGGGGATGAGGTCAATGGTCTTGGTTTCCTTCTAAATCTTGAGAAGTGATAGGATCACTTTTTAAATTACCCTAGGTGTCTGATGTAGGAGCATCTAGCGGTGTAAGGAAATATTGCATCACCTATTTTTTTTTCTTTATTTTCTTTAGTTGTTTTGAGTCCCATGATGACACTTAAGGGGTGTAAGATAGATAAAAGTCAAAAATAGCGAAAAATGGTCACTATTTTTAGTAAGTAGGCCTAAATGGGCTCATATGGACCTAAAAATTTACCCCAAGGAGCATAATTGAAAAAAATTCCATTCGCAAAAGAATCACCTCAATACCATGCATGGTTTGGGAGATATTAAAGTTTTTGTCCTGAGAAATTTCTCCAATGTGGCTTCAAATTTAGATATGAAAACTTTAGAGGCCCTGAAACAACTCAAAAATTTAGCGAACTAACCTCCGATGGGTTCAAGTGTTGTAGATCTCTTCAAAAAAAATCCAACAATATGCAATAATAGAAAATCTAACACTCAGATCAAAAGTTATGGCCTCGCAAAGTTGCCCCTCTAAAAAGTGAATTTCATTAACATTTCTTCCTGGGCCAAAAATGAAATGGTGGGACTTTTGGCACAAAAACAAAAAAGGGAAAGTTGAACTTTCTAGAACATTCTAGGTTAGTTATTGTGGTGAAATAAAAAGGGGTAAGTGGGGGTTGTAGAAGGTGGCTCCATTAGTGCAGATTGTGGCTCCAAATAATATATTTTGTTTTCAGAGTTGATTTTGGTGTAATGAATCAATCCCATGAGGTTGTAGCATGTAAGTTTTGAATTTGTAATTTTATTTCTTGAAAATAATTGAAAGCGAGTTATTTTTTGTCTTGCATCTTCTGTGTTGGTTTCTATTATTGTGATTTGTGTGGGTTTTGGGTGGTGTGGCCCTCGTCATCATGTAAAATGAAATCCTCACTATAGTAGATACTACACATATTTTATGCTCCCTTCTATGGGTCCATTTTGACCTACTGGAATCTATTATTTTTAGCACAACCCATGGTTTATCAACCAATTCTAGTATACTCTGTAGACTATGTTGTACAAAAAAATAGATTGGTCTACATTTTATTATATACAAATACATGAAAAAATAGATGTGATCAATCATAATATTGTACATATAGTAAAAATTTGTACACTAATTAACACCCATACATGTAGGATAAGAAAATAATCTACATCCAATATACCTATAATAGGTATCTTCATAGTTTTATAGGTCATATCTCTTTCTAGAAATGTCTTGGATTTGAAATCATGAGACACCTTGGCATATCCTACCACATTCCATCCACAACAAAGATGCACAAAAATAGCACAACCCATGGTTTATCAACCAATTCTAGTATACTTCGTAGACTATGTTGTACAAAAAATAGATTGGTCTACATTTTATTATATACAAATACATGAAAAAATAGATGTGATCAATCATAATATTGTACATATAGTAAAAATATGTACACTAATTAACACCCATACATGTAGGCTAAGAAAATACTCTACATCCAATATACCTCTAATATATATCTTCATAGTTTTATAGGTCATATCTCTTTCTAGAAATGTATTGGATTTGAAATCATGAGACACCTTGGCATATCCTACCACATTCCATCCACAACAAAGATGCATAAAAAATTAATTTGAAGTAGATAAGTCATAATTTTTTTTATATTAGATACAAAATATGCAAAATAGGTTTAGTACATACATACATACCAATAACAGAATTATAGAGTGCCACACCACTCACCATATACCTTACATGTTTAAAGCTGGTTACATCTTTAGAATGAATACTTCAAGAGGTCACATTACAAATTTAGTCCTCTACAATATGGTCCTTACACCATTATCTATGTAGGTGGTTAGAATGATTTCATTATTGACCTTATATAATACTTGGTCCTTCACCTAATATTCAATGTGGAACTCCTTAAGTCATATATTTTCCCTCTCTTAGATCCCACACATATTTAAATTTTGATGAAATAATACTCAAATGTATTCAAAAAATAGTAAGAAGGGATGAAATTATTGATACCACTACCACTTGAACTTACAATGGAAACCATGAACTCTTTCATTTAGCCAATATTAGGTAGTATGTAGTTCAAGATAATTATTATACTTTTCAACAAATATACATAATTTCCTCAACATACTACCAATACAACAAGGAACAATATACTCCTCGAGGAGTGGTGAATTTGAAAGTTGGTTGGTCAGTTGGAGGGAAGTTGTAGGGTGAGAGATGTTTAAATAGATTTCCATCATCGAGGTTTAAGGTTGTTGAATAATTTTGGAAGAAGATTCAATAAATAAATCCCCTGTTTTATTCAAATTTCTATATTTTCTCTGTACTTGCATTACCAGCAAATTGTACAATTTTCTACTGTAATCCTTCACTCTAAAAGTTTGTGAATACTATTGTGGAGGGTGTTAGTTGTGTTTTTCCATTGGTTTGAGCACTTGAAACCGTTTTTGAAGCATTTTAACTCCATTTTTCTGTGACAGACTGGGCATACCCTGTTTAAGGGTTTTGAAGTCTTAAATATGTTATAAGCCCATTCCACAAACTGTGTTCACTGTATCTCTATAGAATGGGCATAAAATGAAATTTCTAGGATGCTAGTGAGTAGATTTTGTTGTGTATGGTGAGTTTAGGGGAAGAACATGACTGTCCTGAGGGAAAATTAGTGAAATTCAGAGTGAAAATGAAGGTTTTGTGAAGGAGTTTGTTAAAAGAGTGTGAGAAGAGGATGTGTGAGGGTAAATTGAGTGAAGACAGACACAATAAGGTGTGTTGGAGGCAATTTTAAGCTTTTAGAAGGTTGGAAACCTTGAGTTTGTATAAACCCCACCTTTAATGGTGAAAAGCAAGGGTTTTCTGGAACATCGATAGGAAGAGGGTTTGTGAACCTGAAACTTGATGAATTTTTCTTTTTGTTAAATTTTTTAAAGGTCTAGGAGGTTGTTCAAGTTTAGTGAAGAGATTTAAGGGGACTTGCTTTGGAAAATAGACCTAATTGGTCTTTTAGGACAACGTTGTCTTAGGGTTTTGAGTGAAGTGTTCAAAAGAAGTCTATGTTGGTTTTGGGTTATGTATGGATGGCCTTGAGGGGTGTTAGAAAATTTTAAGGGTTTGAGTGTGGGAAGGTATATTGAAGAGAGAATTTGGAAAAACCGGGTCTGCAGACCTAATTGGAAAAGGTAGAGTCATATTGAAAAAGGTGTATTATAAGGGTTTGAGAATCAATTTGTTGATTCATCTAACTTGATTTGTGTTGTTGTAGTTGTAAACCACCTATCCCTGCATCAATTGGTATAAGAGCACATGGAACAGGTCTTTTGAAGATTGAAAGTTGTTGATTAAAGAGAAGAAAGTAAGAAGTTGAATAGTCATAGTGTCAAGATGCCTCCAAAAAAAGATAATGTGGTAAGAAAGATGCAAGAGATGGAAGAGAAGATGGAAAGGGAAATGAGAAAGATTTAAGAATTCCAAAAGAGATTTGCAGCAAGGTTGGAAAATGTTGAGAAAGGAAAAAAGAGAGGAATGGTTGTGAGTGAGGATAGTGAAATTGAAGATGAAGAAGATGAAGAATTTGAAGATGTTGAAGAAGAGTTAGATGCTAAAGAGTAGAAGATGGCAAGGCTTTTGAAGGTAGTAAAAGCTAGCAAGCATAAGGTAAAATTTGAATTACGAATGTATGATGGTACTTTAGATGAAGAAGCACTATTAGATTGGATTTCTGCTTTAGAAAATTTCTTTGAATGTGAAGAAGTATCTGATGATGAGAAAGTGAAGATAGCCAAGACTAAATTGAAGGGGCATGCTTTAGTTTGGTGGGATTATGAATAGGTAGAGAGGAGAAGAAGAGGTAAGTCAAACATTTCTTCATGGGATAGGATGGTAGCTAAGTTAAAGGGTAAATTTTTTCTTAAAGATTATGCTATTCAAATGTCAAAGAAACTTCAAGATTTAAAGCAAAGAGAGATAGATGTGAAAACCTACACTAATGAATTTTATAAATTGAGCATAAGGGCAGGACATGTAGTCGATGATGTTGAGAAAGTGGCCAAATACCTTAGTGGGTTGAGAATTAACATCCAAGATGAAATAAGTTTGCATAATCTTAAGGCAATTGAAGAATGTTATCAGATGGAAATAAGAGCAGAAGAAAAGGTTAAACAGAGACAAGAGAAATCAACAAGAGGAAGGGGTGGCACTTCAAGAGGTAGAGGCACATTTTGTTCTTCAAGACAAGTTAATGAAATTCAAGGTGATACACATAAAGGGAAAGAACCAATTGCAAATTATAGAGGTGGATTCAGGGGATCAAGAGGAAGATTTGGTGGTAGGAATCCTAACATTTTTGCAGTAAGGTGTTATAAGTGCAATGAGTATGGTCACCCTACTTGGAAATGTCCTAAAAATCTTGGTGCTTCATCAAGTGGTGGAGAAAAGAGGAATGAAAGGAGAGGTCAGATTGTACAAGAGGATGAATGTGAAAGTTCAAGTTCAAATACTCTATGTGTTGTACCTGAAGTTGGAGAAAGTTTGATGGTGAGAAGAACTTTGTTTCAAGCAACCAAGGAGGAAGAGATGGCTCAAATAAGGCAATTGCTCAAGACAACTTGCAAGTGCAAAGGTAAGGTGTGTAAAATTGTAATAGATTCAGGATCTATAGATAATATTGTGTCTTGTGAAATGGTTGACAAGTTGCAGCTAGAAAGGATCCCTTTGGAAACGCCACACAAAGCTTCATGGGTGAGTGATTATCAATCTATTCTTGTTAAGGAGAAAGTATTAGTTGAATTTCAAATTGGTGAATATAGGGATAAAGATCTTTGTGATATCCTACCAATGAGTTGTTTCCATTTACTCCTTGGAAGACCATGGCAATTTGATAGGCACTCAATCTATGATGAGAGAGCTAACACATATAAGATTTTGAATGATGGTGTCAAATTCATACTAACCCCATTGTAGGAGATATGAAAAGAGTAGAACAAGGCAGCCAAGGTTATTACCTTTGGTAAGAAAGAGGTTGAGAAGTTTGTAAGAGAAAAACAAGAAGATAAAAATACATTTGTAGCCACTTCAAGGTTAGGGAGTGAAAGGATAGTAAATGTGCAAGCTACCATAGTCATGAAAGGTAATAAATAAGGTGAGAAAAAGGTGGAAAAGACGGAGTTTGAGAAAGACAAAGGTGAAAAGGTAGAAGGTGAGTTGAAAAGGAAAGAAGGCATAGAGGTTGGTACAATATTTTTTCCTATTGCTGCTAAGAAAGTTATAGGGCAGCCAAGCATTGATAATACAATGATGAATAAATATATCAGGACAAAGGATAATTCAAAAGGAAGTTTGAATAATAAGAAGCATGGAGAAGACGAGATGAATCAAAGACAAGAGAAAAGTTTCCAATGTGAAGATAGAGATAGGAAAGAGGAAAATGAATACAAGGTTGGGAAAAGAGCATTTGTAGGTGTTAAAGCAAGAAGAAGGTTAGTTAGAAGAGAAGGGAAAGTCAAGAGGTGTTTAATAGGGAAGTCAATGCAAAAGAAGGCAAGGATAGAGGATAAGAAGTTCAGTTACAGAGGTGATGTTACAAGAAAAAAATGTAAGGTTCAGAGGAAGAGAAAAAGAGAAAGTAAAGAGCAAGAAGATGAAGAACATAAGTTGGAGCAGTCTAAAGTTCCTTTCCAAGAGACTTAGAAATATTTTAAAGGTGGTTGCATGGTGTAGGAGCGCCCATCCACTTTCATTCAAATTTGATCAAGTTTGGTTTGGAATAGGTTGTTCTAGGAGTTTTGGTCTCAAGTTGTGTCAATAAGGTCTTCTAGACTAGTAGAACATAATTAGGTGCTCATCTATGTAAGGGAATACAATATTGTCAAATGATGCATAAAGTTGTACAAAAACATGTAAATATGGGTTTTGAGGGTGTTGAGTCTGAGGTTATGTTAAATAAGGTCATGTTTGATCATTTAATAGTGTTTGGGTCATTTATGTGGTATTTAGGAGGTCTTGGGGTTAAAAAGAGAAAAATTGACAAAATTGACAAAAGTTGTCAATATGTAAATTCAAAAAATACAATTTTTGGGAACGCAACGGTCAAGTGGGAATTTGAAAGTTGGTTGGTCAGTTAGAGGGAAGTTGTAGGGTGAGAGATGTTTAAATAGATTTGCATCATCGAGGTTTAAGGTTGTTGAAGAATTTTGGAAGAAGATTCAATAAATAAATCCCCAGTTTTATTCAAATTTCTATATTTTCTTTGTAAACTTGCATTACTAGCAAATTGTACGATTTGGTACTGTAATCCTTCACTCTAAAAGTTTGTGCATACTATTTTGGAGGGTGTTACTTTTGTTTTTCCATTGGTTTGAGCACTTGAAACTATTTTTGAAGCATTTTAACTCCATTTTTATGTGACAGACCAGGCATACCTTATTTAAGGGTTTTGAAGTCTTAAATATGTTATAAGCCCATTCCACAAACTTTGTTCACTTTATCTCTATGGAATGGGCATAAAATGAAAGTTCTAGGATGGTAGTGAGTAGATTTTGTTATGTATGGTGAGTTTAGGGGAAGAACATGACTGTCTTGAGGGAAAATTAGTGAAATTGAAAGTGAAAATGAAGGTTTTGTGAAGGAGTTTGTTAAAAGAGTGTGAGAAGAGGTTGTGTGAGGGTAAATTCAATGAAGGAAAACACAATAAGGTGTGTTGGAGGAAATTTTAAGTTTTTAAAAGGTTGGAAACCTTGAGTTTGTATAAACCCCACCTTGAATGGTGAAAAGCAAGTGTTTTCTAGAACATTGATAGGAAGAGGGTTTGTGAACCTGAAACTTGATGAATTTTTCTTTTTGTTAAATTTTTTAAAGGTCTTGGAGGTTGTTCAAGTTTAGTGAAGAGATTTAAGGGGACTTGCTTTGGAAAATAGACCTAATCGGTCTTCTAGGACAACGTTGTCTTAGGGTTTTGAGTGAAGTGTTCAAAAGAAGTCTATGTTGGTTTTGGGTTATGTATGGATGGCCTTGAGGGGTGTTAGAAAATGTTAAGGGTTTGAGTGTGGGAAGGTATATTGAAGAGAGAAGTTGGAAAAACTGGGTCTGCAGACCTAATTGGCAAAGGCATAGTCATATTGAAAAAGGTGTATTGTAAGGGTTTGAGAATCAGTTTGTTGATTCATCTAACTTGATTTGTGTTGTTGTAGTTGTAAACTACCTATCCTTGCATCATATAGGAATCAATTTATAGAGCATAGGATAATACAAAGGCGTATAAAATAATAAATTAAATTCTTGATCATGAGGTAATTTTACCAAGCACCTCAATAGGTAGTTATCCCATAGTAGTGGTACCTAAGAAACATAGTATGTAGTTGTCGTATAGTAGTGGTACGTAAGAAGCATAGTATGTGGTGTATGTGTGTAGAATATTGCAACTTGGATATTATAGCCATAAAAATAGGTATATATTACCTGAGATTGAAGATCTTATGGACTAATATCAATGTGCCAAATATTTCACTAAGTTAGATCTTAAATTCATACATTATCATGGTTGAGTTAAGAAGGAATACATTGGAAAAATACTTTTAAGATAACATAAATTGAGGATATTAAATTTGTTCAAGTTAGTTAATGTATCAAAAACAATTATGAAGTATCATACATTTGCCAAAAAATTTAAATATATATCTTTGATAAACGTTCATATATATCTATTATTTTATCAAAATATTAGGAATGAGTACATAATAGAGAGATAGAAACATATTCCAAAATTACCATAATCTCAAATAGATAAATATTTTAGTTATAAGGGAAATAAAAGTTAAAGAAAAAATTAAATATTTCACATGCAAACTCTTAGGAACTTGTAGATGAGCTAGAGTCATCACAATAGAAAGGATAAGGAGGAAAAATATAAATAGGAACAAAGGATAGAGAAGGATGTGACATGGAGCATGAAGCCTTAAGAATTTAAGGGAATTAAAGATCTATTTCACCTTTGAGGGAAAATCTCTATCCACTTGAAATTTATGAGAATTGAGAGTATTGTTTAGGGATAAAGTGTAATCATTCATAATATCTATTTGAATTTCATGGAAAACACATGTAATGGTAGGGTTTTTTTTTTTTTTGAGGGAGAAGATACCAACAATTGGAGCATAATTGAAAAACATATCCTACTCCTTAATTTCTTAAAGAAACCTTTCCTGTAGATATAAGACATAACTATAACCAATGACCTCTTTAAAAATAGAGTTTGGAAAATCAAGCATCACATATGAGAGAAATATTAAAAACACATTAAAAGATAGAAAAAATCTTAGGAAATCCCTTAATAGATCATCGTGGATGACTATGTGAATTGTTATTTCAACTCTAGGATAATAAAAGAACAAATATGAGAGATCTTAATTAAATGACAAGCTAATTTTTTATGGCCCCCATTTCAAAGGATAAATGAGTCTATTTCAAATATTACTTCATCTTTACACTACTAGTTTGAGATAGCTAAGATAATTAATACATAACTACTATAATCAAAGAAAAATCAACATAATTTAATTCCTAGCTAGTAATTCATTACTATAAAGGAAAACATGTGGTAGCACTAAATAAAGAGGAGAAATGATTAAATAAGTCGCTATGAATTTTCTTTAATGAAAATATTATATTGTGTACTTACAAAGAAAGTGACCAATTTGTGTATGAATGGAATGACATAAAAATAACACAAGTTAGATTTAAATGATTGACACACCATAGATATGCACCATAAAATGTACCTACAATCATAAATCCATGTTGTTAGTATTAACAAATCCTCCATCCAATTAAATGTTAGCACAAGTTTTTCCCCTAATCCATGTCCTCTATAGATATTCTATTTAGTTAGAGGTTCTCATAGGTTGAAGAATAATTAAAATATATTAAATTTTATTTTTGGTGAATGATTAAATCAGCCATTAAGTAAATTTATTTATCTTCTCTATAGAAATTCCCACTTTCAAAATATTCAAGTCTATTCAATAAAAATAAAATGGAAATACATATATAAATAAGCCCCCAATTATTCTCCTTCAATTTATATACTAATGAAATTAAATAATAGTGTTAAATAAAGAATATTCTTGATAGAAGGCTTTCTCGCCATTATTAAAAATTAAAGAAAGATGAGGAAGAATGACTTCTCTACATGTGGTGATAGAATTCCACATTTTCGAGACAATAGGAGGATTTATAACTATAAATATTTTTTAATTTTACTCTAAATCAAGGTAATTATCTTGCATGATTTGACATTATCTTGAAAAGGGATTTGTATACATATTCCAAGCCAATTTATCTCCCAATGCTAAATTTTGAGGCTCAAAATTATGAATCCCAACATCACCCAAGGTTTTAAATTAATGAACCTTGCTCCAAGACATTAAGATGATAGTTTTCTTATTATAACTATGTTTGGATTTGAATTTTTATAAAATAATTGCTACTTCTTAAATTCTTAGCCTCACCATTATGCCAATGTTTCTTTATAGGTCTCTATAATTTTAGAATTATCTTTATATATTTATTTTATATCTCCTAACTTATTTTATTTTTCTCATAGGAAAAATATGTCAAAATTTCTTTATGAGATACTTTATGGATTTTAATGTCATGTATTCTAATAATAAGGATGGAAATGCAATGAAAAGTTATAATATAGATGTAAAATTAATGATCATAACAAGATTATGTCATGAATTTTAAAAAATCTATAATATATAACACATTTATCTTCCTCATTTTATTTATACTAACTATAAATGATTAAATTAGTATAAAGGTAAAATCATTTAGATTTTTTATTCTTTATCATAGAGTTGAATTAATCATCCTTATACTATATAAATTATTTCAAAATAAACTTTATTTAATAATAAGTTATCTAATACAAATGCCCTAACTTATCCAATAGTTCCTTAGGATGTTGTCCTCTTTCCCTTGAGTTAAGACACTTAACAAGGGCCCTACAAGACATCCTCTCACTAACTAGAATTCCCATCTCTAATCTGGAGGATGAATTTTATTGGACTAATGAAAGAAAGAGTAACCTCTTTGTCAAGACTTCCTACAATTATGGAAACAAGTATGGAATAGACAACTAACTCCAAAAATTAATTTATTTTGGTGGATAGCTTGTCACAATAGGATGCTCATTTAGGAAAACCTAAGGAAAAAAGGATTTCAAATCTCAGATAGATGCATGCTTTGTAAGAATGATGAGGAGTTTGTCCCTCATTTGTTACTCCATTATCTATTTGCTATTGAAGTTTGGGAATTGGCTTTTGGAAGATTAGGGTTTCACTAGACCATGAATGTTGACCTTAAGATTTTTATTGAAAATTGGGTTGGCCCTTGTCACACCCTCTTCCTAAAGAAATATGGCAACAAAGCCCCTATTTTATGCTGGTGTTTGTGGAAAGAAAGAAACAATCAAATTTTTAGAAGTGTGGAAAAAATCCCTAAGGAGGTTTTTGACATTGGTCTCAGACTCATCACTGAGAATGTCTCCTTATACGTTTGGAAACCCCCAAAAAGAGCTCATACTAGATGGGAGATCAACTTGGCCAAATCATAGAACAAGAAATTAGAGATCAATTCCTTTGACAACTCTAAAGCTTTGGCTAGAATTACTACGGCATGGAAACCCCCTAATACTAGCTGGCACAAACTTAACATTGATGGTGCAGTGAAAGGGAATCCTGGGTTGGTAAGCATAGGAGGCATTATAAAAAACCCACAGGGAAACTTGGTGGCGGGGTATGCAGGTGGCATCAAAACATAGACATCCATGACAGTTGAGGCTAGAGCATTGCTTAGGGGAGTTAACATTCCTATCACTCTTGGCATAAAATTTTTTCACATTGAAGGGGACTCTAAGGCAGTGATTGATTCCATCAATCTTAATCATTGCCAAGGATGGAATAATAGAGACATTCTGTTGGTTTTATCTTCCTACTTACCAAACTTGAAAGAAAGAAACCGACCCATATTTTTCATGAGGGCAAGCAGGTGGCTAATTCTTCAGCCAACTTAGGCTCTTCATTGGCTCTATCTAAATGTTGGGGAAGATTAAGGGCCCTCCCCGTCAACATACAAGGAATCATCCTTGCAGAAAAATAAAAACCACTACCATGAATGATGAAATCTAACATTTCTTTTGTTGCAGGTTACATTTGGTACTACTCCCTTAGGCTCATGGTGATGTGGTCATTGCAAGTTGAGTTGGAGGGGCATGGGAGGAAGTTTGGATGGGAGTCTGGAATTTGGTACTACTCTATTGGGCTCATGGTGATGTGGCATTGGCATAATGAGATGGAGGGGTGTGGGGGGAAGTTTGGATAGGGTCAAGGAAGATTGCAGGGAGTAGATGGTCATTTCAAAATATTCATGAGTTGTCAAAAGTACCATTTTTAGAACCACGTTTATGAAAACATGCATAAGGCCAAAATTAACTTCAATTTTTTGGCTAATAATGATCCAATTAATATCATGATGGCTCTTGGATTATCTTTGACGTACTTAAGAAATATTTTTTTTGACCCTACAACCCTAATCTCTTTGGGAATGACCTCTGGTATGTGTGAAAATATGATTGCCTTAATTAGGCAAGATTTTCCATTATGGTATGGCGGTGGCGATAATTGAGGTGTGTGTTTTTCTTGTTGGAATTTTCAAATACCTCTCGCTATTTTGTTCTTGCTGAAAATCCATGATTTGGGAGAGAAAATGGGTGGTGAAAAAGTTTGAATTGAACTTGGTTCTTGCGAAGAGTTTCACAGGGACCCCCTTGTTTGGTACATTTGCATTGAGGGAGGCATTGTGTATCTAATGGAATTTCTTCAGGGGCATGATGAGAAGCTCTTAGCACAGTTTGCAAGCTCGTGGAATGAAAGGAGAGTCATAGTTAGTAGCATCTCCTTCAAAATTAATGAGGTCATAGCTAAAACCACGAGTCTGTCATGCATGGGCCAGAAGTTTAAAAAGCATACTAAAGTGAAGGATTTGGAAAGTCTCCATACATTCTATCGAGGAAATGAGAAACCAACAAAGTTGCATGTGGGGTTCAAAAGGGAGTCTCTATCGAAGCCTTGGAACTAGGTATGTTTAGCCATTATGAAGTACATTACATTGGAGGGGATATTCAAAGTGTTTTACTTTTACCATCTACCCTTGCATAACCATCTTAGACACAAAATCCTCATAATTTTTCCCTTATTCCCACTTTCATCTCTTGAAAGTTCTATTAGGGAAACCTTAGACTTGGCTGTTAGGAACCCTGACAAACTATTACCTTTTCCCCTACACCAAGGCCTAATGCTTCGTCTATACCACTTTCATTTGGCCCTTTGTCCCCCTAAACCTATTTTGGCTATTAGAATCAAGGAATAGGAAGTCTCTTACCACTCCCCTGATAAACCTTCTCTAGTCACCTTGTTTGGACCCAAAAGAAAGAACCCCCCTATGCCTAGTGAAATCCCTAACAACCTTTAAGCTAAACCCCTGGCTAAGAATAAAGAGGGGGTGTGATTCTAGCTCAGTCTAAAGTGATTGGTGGACTTTGTGGATTGAAGAAAAATCCCACTAAAAAGGATAGTAAACAGGCTACCAAGAACAAAATTGAACGAAAAAGGGAAAAAAGGACACCCTATGCCATGTGGTGGAGTCAGACATGAACATTGAGGAGGCTCAGAAACTGCTGAAAAAGATTCCCATGGGGACACTGTTGTTGCTAGAAGTGTGGACTTTGGGGTGGAGTAGACTAGTGTCAAACGTTCTAATAGATTTTCCAAGAACAAAAAGGAGAATCTTGTTGATGAGATTTTGCAATAATTCTGAGTAGAAGGGAGGCAAGGAGGAGAGCAAACATTATACCATTGAAGAAATCAAGGATTATATTGAAAAGTTGAGCCGTTTTTTGGAGATAAACAAAATGATCCATGAAGATTCCACTCCAGAATCCTCTAAACACCTAGCTAGGAATGAGGGAGCAAAAAAGGTGGAAATTGAGAAGAATGAGGAGCTTGAAAATCTATAATCTTGTGTTGAAAAAATGGAAAGGAAATTCACTAGGCTAACCCACTTCATGGTTTGGGTCATCCATAGGTCCGTTATTACTTTGTCTAATGTGCTGCATGAGGAGGTTGACAAATTTTTTTTGAAGAAGGACCTAGAAAAAAATGGGTGGGTGATGAGGTTTTGGATCTCCTCTTTGAGGAGTTGGAGGGCTTAGCAAAGTAATGGGTTGGGTGTGCATTGTTGGTGGGTGGGTTTTCTTTTTGCCATCGATATGATATTGCTGTAAGTTTTTAGTGTCTATCTATTGTTCTTCTATTGGACTATTCGATGTTAGTTTTCTTTTATCCTTTTTGGCCCTCTAGACACTTGGTGTGAAGGGTACTGCACCCTATAAATGCAACTTATCTTACCAAAAAATTCTTAAGAGACATTTAATAACAATAAATACAAATGCATATTTTAAGATGGATTCGAGTTGGAGATATAACAGCTCTAGATTTTTGAATTCCTTAGAGGTTGCAGAGGACAATGATGATGAGCCGAATGACTGTGGCAATGGCGTTTGCGGGCTCTGGTGGCCTTTGGTCAGTTCTACTATGCGGTTCCTTATTGGCCATTGGGATTTTTGTTTTGCTGGGGGTGTTTTTTTTCCCTTCATTGATGACTTGGCTCTTGTGTTGAGCACCTAGAGCTTGGGCTCTCCTTCCATGTGGTTTGTTGGCTATGATTTGGCTTCCATGTGCGTCGTGGGCAGAGATTTGTTTGCTCAATCTTCTGTTGGCTAGGTTTGGGTTTGCTTGTTGCTGCTCGACCCATCTATTCTTTCCCTTGCTATTCGACTGGGGATTTCTATTCACATGTCTCCATAGGGTTGTGGCATGGTGAGATTTTATTTTGTCATCATTTCTGCTTTGGCGGGGAAATCTATGTTGCTCTTCTTTGCAGAAGTCTGGTTCTTGCCCCTCGTTTCCTTTGTTTGGTCTTTGGATTCGTGGTGATGGTAGTTTTGGGTTGGATCTATTTTTGTGAACTGTTCTACTACTTGTGGGTGTTGGAGTTGGTCCCCTTGGATTCCACAAACACAGTGGTGGCTTTGTGTTTGGTCTTAGGGTTTTCTTTGGAGCTCTCTACTTTTGTTGGAGCTTCAAACTTGTTTTCTTCCTTGACCTTGGTGCTTTTGGGTTTGTTGTTTTATTGGGCTACCTTTCCTAAAGTGGGGGTTGTGTTGGTTACTATCAGGTCTCAAACTGATTCTCCTTTATGGAGTTGGTTCTCCAGTTATGTGAAGTTGCAGGTTGTTGACCTCCTTTTGTTGAGGTGCTTTGTGGGAACTCTCTTGAAATCTTTGTGTTTCCTTTGGTGGTTGTGGAGACCCCGCCTAGTTTTTTTGTGGTGGGTGTTGTGCTTCAAGAAGGCTTCCAAGTTGATGTAAGTGGTTGTGTTGGTGCTTATGATGGAGTGGGAGAGGAGGCTTTTCCCTGTTTTGGTGTTGCTTGTCTCTCTTTGGTATCTTCTATCGTGACGTGGCTTGGAGACACTTTGTTCAATTGTGGATGGCTGTGGGCTTCCTGTTTGTGGGGGTTCCCCTGGGTTGTTGGTTGCCCCTTGTGATGGATGGTGCTTCATTTGTGGAAGGATTTGTTGGCTTTATGGTGTATTGGACTGTTTATGATGTGGGTTGGGAAGCTATTCCTGTCCTTCCTACTGTTTCTTTCGCCTGGATGCCTTGGGAGGAGGTGTTTTCCTATTCTGCTGGAGTTACTTCTTGCTACCTTTTTCTACAATCATTATATTCAATAGAGGTGAATATAGCTCCTATCAAGGTGGAGTCATCTCCTATTGAGGTGGAGATGGAGGTTGTAGGATTGGTGGGAAGTGTTTCTCTCCTTTGTTGGTTCCTATTGAGGTGGAGTGTGCTTGGTCTGAAGGGAGGTTTCTTTGGTAGTTATGGTCCCCACTTCTTCCTCTCCTATAGAGAGGAGCCAGACATCGTTTTGAGGTGGTTTCAGAGTTGGTTTCTAGTTGGTTGGTGCATCTGGATGAACGTTTATCTACTAAAAGTACTGAGTCTTACCCCTTTGGTGAGCATATGCTAGGCTTGGTCTTGTCTAATTTGAGTGGAAGGTCTACTACTATCTAATCGTTGCAAGTGTTTTGTGGCCATTGGTGCGGAAGGTTTGTTGTTGTCTTGCTATTGTAGGTTGTTTGTGTTGGGTTTGCTGTTAGGGAGCTAGTGCTTCCTTCACTCATTTTGGTCCTCCTTGCTAGGATTCTATTAGGCTCAGTTATGAGCGGAAGTTATACTATGGTTTGGCTGTTGTAGGTGGTTAGTGGCCTGGTTGGGTCAGGCAAGTCTTTTGGTGGGAATCTGTTAGGCTCAGTTCTGAGCGGAAGTTCTGTTATGGTTTGTCTATTGTAGGTGGTTTTTGTCCTGGTTGTTTCAGGAAAATTGTTTGGGCTTGTTGTTTTGGGTTCTAGAATGGGTTGTTTTCTATTTGGCTCAGTTTTTCCTATTTTGAGCAAGAGGTTTGCTGCAGTCCAGTTGTTGCAAGTGGTTCGTTGCTTGGTTGATCTAGGAGGTTTTTTTTGGGCCCCTGGTCCTATGTTTTGGGTGTAAGCTTTTTGGCTAAAGGCCTTTGATGTTCTTGTGGCTTTGACTTAGGGTTGCTGGTTGTTCTAAGTGTTCTTTACCCCTGGTATTTGGTGCCAAGGTGGGCTATTAGTTTGTGGTGCGTCTGTGGTGTTCCTGCTAGTTCTACTTTTTTGCTTGTCTCTTTTTGGCCCTTTTGGCTCTTCATGTAAAGGGTGCAACACCCTGTAAATGCTGCTTATCTTATCAAAAACAAGAAATAAGAAAAGAAAAGAAAAAAAGATTCACCTTCCTATCGAACTCCATGAAGTTTTTTATTTTCATACTCAAGGGGTTATTTCTAACACAAATTTCTAATGATATCTCTCAAATAAGAATCTTATGTATCATAAGATTCCACACATCAAAGATATGGTCAATGATGTTTTAAATTTTCATAATTGAATTACATATAATATTTATTTATGTAAAATTCACACTCAATAAATAACTCATTGTAAAGCCAAGATTTTCTTATTGTAAGAAATTTGTAAATGCTATATCTAATATTAAATCAAGAAAAAAATACTAATATAATTGTAAAGGAGAAATAATGTTAAAATAATATTAAATAGGATTTTAAAAAGATACATTTATTATAAATACATATTAAATACCTTATTTTTTTAAACCCAAAAACCAAGAGTTAACTATTAGTTATATTTTACTACTTAGTATAAATAGCTAAAAAAATAATTAAATACTAAGTTTTAAATGAAAAAAATATGTGAACATATTAGTTAGATGAGCACTTAAATTTTTATCTTATTAATAAAATATATTGTAAAAAAAATTATACCCATGAAAATTAAATTTTATTTTTAATATTAATTCTTTAACTTAAAATTTTGAATCAATATAGTATAATAAGAATTAGATTGATAAACATATAAGGATTTTTAGTAGAGATCTTTTTTAGTATATTCCATTCAAAATCTAATACTAAAATTTATAAATTTGTTATATTAGAGGATATTAAAGATAATATGAGTAGTGAATTATATATAAGAAAAGTTCTCTATTTTTTATTTATATTAAGAAAAATTGTTTCTTTTTTCAGGGATTTGAGATTCAACAATTTGACTGGATCTATCCCAGATTCATTCAAAAAATTTACAACAAAAGACACTGCAAAAGACACTGCGATGGAAAATTTGTAAGTTTTATTTTATAAATTTTGATTGTTTTAAACATAAAAATCCATATTTGTTTTGAAATATATAAAATAAAAATATAATATAATATTTATTCTTTCAATAAATTATTAAAACTTACTAATAGCTTCTTAAAAAAATTAACCATTTTGAATTAGAGTTCTTGATTAAGATCCTATTTGTCCTTGTGTAATGCATTTTCAACTCACCAGCCTTCAAAAGAGAAGCTTATTATAGTTTATCTATTTTTCCATTAAATTTTAGTTTTTTTGAGTGTTTTTATCTTGTATCTCCCATATACCATATTTATTTTTGTAAACATAAGATATAAAGTTTATTAAATTATACTTATCTCCCTCATTTAGCTTGAGTTTATATCTATCATTTAGACCATCTTTGTAAATATTTTTTATTTTATGATTATTTGATTTGAATTTGAATTTTTAATTATTTTAAATTTAATTAAAAAATATATTGAAGAGGTTCCATTTTAATTTTGTCAAAACTTTGTTAACTTTTCGTTAGGATAGTGCATCTTTATAGATTATGAGAGGTATTTTATTCTTGAGGGAGATCATTCTAAACTATATATAATTTTCATTTTACACTATTATCATTTATATCACTCATATCTAGTTAGTATTATTTTTCTTATTGTATTTTCTTGAATATTTAATTTTAGAATTTAAAAGAAGTATTGACGCTACTCTATTGTACTAATCCATTATCTTTCTTGTGATCAACCATGCTATTTTCTCAAATCCTTGCCTTGTTGTTGTGCATGGTCATATTTATCCCTTGTCTTCCATAAATCCTTTCCCCCCTATAATAATAATAATAACTCTCTAGTTTTAAGTGATCTTGAGACTTATATTAATGAGCCCTCAACATAGGAAGAATGTACCTTTATTGAGGATAACCATAGAAATCATTGTGGGGTGAATTATGTTAGGGGATATGGTTGCATAAGAGGTAAACTTAAGTTTAGAGATAATAAGAAAGTGGTGGTGAATAAACATCTATAATTTTAAGAGTGATAAGAGTTGATTTCTACACACAAGAACAAGATTAAGGGTAAAGGTGTGGTGGAGGAATTTGGTGATGAGAGGCCTACACTACTAAAGTAATATGGATTATCCTCTAACCCATCCCATATTTTTTTGTAACATCTCTTTCCTTTCCTCATCTATTGATGTTGTTATTTCTAAGTTGACTATGCATGTTGATAATTTTATTGTGATGCATAAAGAGGTTGTATTGTACCATAAAATATTGAATTGGTTTCATAATGGGTTCAATAAACCGAGCCTTGAAAATTTCTTTCTTTTCAAAAATATTTGTGGTGATGTACAAATCTTACTTGAAATAGAGAATCTCAATTTATGGCCTTAGTGGAAATAAAAAAACATAAATTTTGTAAAAACCATGTAGGATGAGAAGATTTCCATTTTGAAAAAGGATATATAGGAAGTTAAAGTCATCTAAGAAACGTTGTTGTTGTTAGAAGAACCATAATAAAAAATAGTTCCATGATTCTTAAAACATTTTAGGATAAAATGAAAAACCACTTTATTCAAGGGTGTGCTAGCCCTAGTTCCAAAAGTAGGAGACCTAAAGCTAGAGATAATGAAGATACGAAACAAGAGAATGTAGAGTTTATGGAGAAACACCTTGGATTCCTCTAGGAGGAATGAGAAGTGTATATGGAACTAAACCAAATGCAATATATATGGTTTTTTTTCTATTCATGATGTCTATATTTTGTATGCTAGTTTTGTGTTAGCCTTCTCTCTGTTGTAGTTGTCTCATTGTTTCCCCATGTAGCTATTTTATTATTGCAATATCACTATTGGTAGAATATTTTCCTACCATTTTTTTATATTTTCTTTTAAAATAGAGAGATGGCTTTCAAAAACCATTTTACATAAGTTGATTAAAAAATAATTATAAAATTTAGTATATACTTTTTTTTATCAATGTAGCATAGGGTTTTATTTTTTTTCATTTTAGGTGGGGTTTTCCAATGGAGGGATGTTTACGGGAAAAATTGGGTGATCCCCATGTCTTGATAAATGTCCTTAACACCTTGCTAACATATTCAAATGATGGGACTGGTCAACTATCTTGGGTTGACAAAGTTGTAAGATCCAGAATCTTTAAGAGTGATGGTGCAAAGATTTCAATGGTTCAAGTTTTAGAGGAAGGTATTGCTTTCAATATCCCATACTCTCTAATGGTTGAAACCATATCCACTATGGAGAAGACATTAGTTGGTAAATTATTTTATTTTATATTCTTGTTGAAAAATGGTCAATCGATTCTTAGAAACTAAAAGGAAGTGTGATCTAGTTAGTGTGATGGTAGGTGGTTTATTTTTATTTTGATTTTATATCAAGGAATATATGATTAAGTTTTGTGCATTAAGACCATTTTTTTATGGAATCCATAAAATAGTGTATCCTTATATAAATGGAAACCTAGGTTTGACCCAACAATTGATCTCTATGTTGTTTATCCTACTTGGATGCATTTTTGTAAGTAACTTCTTAAATATTGGAACCCTAATTTTTTTTTAAAAATATAGAAAATTATTTTGGGTTCATTTTGACCATTGATAAATTTACTTTGAAAAAAAGGACTTATTTTTTTAAGTTTTTATGTCAATGTGGAGATGAATAAAGTTCTCCCTACCTAGATCACCTTTAAATCAAAATTTGGTAAATGGAACCAGCTAATTTTTTATGAAAATAATTGCCCCCTTTTGTTAATATTGTATTAGGTATGATCAATTGATAGATAAGTGCAGCAAGCCTATTCCAACGAAGGAGGAACCTAAAAATGGGGAATTTTATAGGAAATTTTATGAGTGTTATCTTAATGTCTTAACAAGGAGTTTGATAAAATAGGACACTAACTCTCTCCATGTTTGAGGTTTGAATAATTCATTACATGGTTAGGTTAGAATAAATTAGGGTACAAAATTTATTACTCCATAAGATATAATTTTTTAAATATATCATCTTATAAATGTCCATTATATTAATATTAATTTTAATTACAACTATGGATAAATTGAAAGAACTTGTTGAGAAGCTTCTCTTCTCCATAGGTTTAGATATTTTTGGTGAAATAGAAAAAGAGATTATCAATGAAGAGGATGAGTTCTCATCTCCATAGTCAATACATCCCCAAGTTTTAGAAAATCAAAAAATAGATAATGGGTTTAAGATGGAAATTGGTACAGATGCTCAAAAAATAGACAATGAGGTCAACATGGAAACTGATACATAAATGGTTTAGGAGTTTGATCACTATCACAGACGCGAGTCTCTCATTCAATAGTTAAAAAATCACCAGGAAAGAGGGGAAGAAAATCAAAGCCTACCACATTAAAGGAAGAGATTGATGTAGGGTTGCAAAGTACACTGGATGGAAGTATCTCAGTAAGAAAGAGGGTGAGGAGAGCATGTTGCTCTCCTCGAACATAACGAGAGTGATCTATTGGAAGTTCAAAGGCATTAATGCCTTTGAAAAGCGTGCCCAAATCAAGTGTCAATTGGACACTTGTGGGGTAGACTTAGTACTATTATAGGAGACCAAAACTTCATAGAAAACATTTGATGCATCAATTTTGAAGTGGGGAAGATGGAATTCAACTCATGTACCTTCTCAAGGGGCTTCTGGTGGTCTATTCACCTTATGGAATTGAAAAAGAGTATCCATTGATGATATTAGTAATGATAACAATTGGTAGTTAATGAGAGTAGTAAACTTTGATCTCAAATTTTGGCTGCTAAATATATATGGACCAACATCTATCAGTGACAAGAAAATATTATGGAATGCCCTAGCAAATGTTATTGAATGACTTGGAGATGAAAAATTTATACTGGCTAGGGATTTCAATGCAATTATGTCATTACAAGAGAAACAAGGAGGTATTTGTCCACCGCACAAAACAATGCAAGATTTAAGCTCTTTCATTTCAGACAATGCATTGAAGGATATATTACTTGCAAAGAGAAAATTTATGTGGACAAATCGTAGGAAATATTTTTTGCAGATTGCAAAACGTTTAGATAGATTCTTAGCATCACAACACTGGTTTTTAGGGTCATATAATTTGAATTTAGAGATTCTACCTTTTATAGGCTCAGACCACTATGCAATTTAACTATCTATTTTAGGCATGCAATCTCTGGAAAAACATAGGCATTCTTTTAAATTTGAAAAGATGTGGTTCAGACATCCTCATTTTCTGTCCTTGCTCAGACAATGGTGGGTCAATGCTCCTTTCTAGAGAGGTACCAAAATGTTTCAGTTTTGTAAAATTTTACATGTTAAGCATCAAATAAAAATATGGAACATCCAAGTCTTTAAGAACATTTTTGTGTAGAAAGAGGTGGAAAAAGAATTAGCAAAGGTTCATGAACACATAGTATTGCATGGATTGGATTTAGTTACATATGAAAAACAAAAGCACTTGAAATTGGTTTGGGAGGAGTTATGCATAAGAGAATAGATTTACTGGTGTCAAAAGTCTAGCGAATTATGACTAAAGGATGGGGATCATAACACAATTTTTTTTCATGCATCTACTCAATTTAAAAGGGTTACAAAAATATTTTTCTCAATTAAATATGTATTAACAAGAAATTTGATTGCAAGTGAAAAGGAGATATAGGAGGAAGGGGTCAAGTTCTTTGAAAATCTTCTAGCACCACCATGGGATGGTTCAACGCAGTCAAATCAAGATGAGCAAGTATTAATGGATACAATACCAAACCTCATATCTCGAGATGAAAATGAGAATTTGATGAAACCCTTTATTTTAGAAGAATTGAGAAGGGTAGTCTTTTCACTCTCGCCGGATAAGGCAACAGGGCTAGATGGTTTTACAACTTTCTTTTTCAAAAGTGTTGGGATTTGATATACTATTAGCTCTAGAGGAGTCTCAGAAAACTGGTATAATGTTGAAGGATTTTAATGTTACAAACATACTAGTTTCACCAAAGGCAAAATAGCCAATTTTTTTTGCATATTTCAGACCTATTTCTTTATGCGACACTATTTATAAGATTTTCACGAAGGAAATATATCTTAGAATGCAACATCTCATTCCCAAGATTGTCTCACAAGAACAAGGGGGTTTGTACTAGGCAGAGAAACTGTGTAAGGAGCCTTGGTTGCATATGAAATGCTTCATACTATTAATTCAAATCATCTATCATCCTTCATTGTAAAACTGGATATGATGAAAGCATACAATAGAGTTGAGTGGAATCTCTTAATGAAAGTCCTGGCCAAGTTTGGCTTATGTAAAAAGTGGTGTAAGTGGATTTTGTCTTGTTTATCAGGAGAAAAGTTTTTAATTATAATAAATGGTTCACCATCAGGGTTCTTCAGTGCTATGCAAGGGGTGAGACAAGGGGATCTTCTATCCCTTTTTCTCTTTATAATTATAGTTGAGGCACTAAGCAGAATAATAAAGGGCAGGCAAAATCAAGGCTTGTGGCAAAGTATACATATCCCACAATTAGATATTTCAATAAAACATACCCTTTTTGTTGATGATACATTATTATTTAGAAAAAAAACCCTTGGAGAGGCCAAACAAATAAAAATGGTTCTAGCTATGTATTCTTCAGTATTAGGACAAAAAATAAATGCTCAGAAGTCAAAGATTTATATATTCCATACTAAACTAGCTATTAAGAGAAAGATATTAAGGTCTTTAGGATTTCAGTTGGCAGAATTTCCATGCACATATTTAGGGATTCCATTCTTTATGGGGAAGAATAAGATTGCATACTAGGCTAAAGTTATAGAGAGGATTAAATCTAGAATCTCAGTTTGGAAAGCTAGATGGTTGTCATTATTTGGTTGTCTATTGTTAATAAAAACTATATTAGCAGCAATTCCAAATTACTTCATAGTAGTTCTCAAGGCTCTGAAATTAGTTGTTGATTAGATTGAGAAGCTAATCAAGGATTTTTTATGGAAGGGGAATATGAATGGGGTGAAAAGAGTTCCTCTAATTTCTTTATATAACATAACCTCTGATAAATTCAAAGGTGGGGTAGGTTTGCACAATATATCCAAAATAAATATGGCCTTTGGGGGGAAATTGATATGTCAGATGTTTACCAAATTAGATTCTAAGTGGTGTACAATCATGTGGGCCAAGTATCTAGATAGCTAAAATCTGACAACAATTTTCACTATTTCCAACCCCCCTGATGGATCACACATGTGGAACTTTATGATTTCATGTCGAAAAGTTGTTACTTCATACATTTATTGGGAAGTGCACAAAGGAGAAGAAGTTCAATTTTGGAATGACTCTTGGAACGGATACCCTCCTAAAGGACATCCAAGAACTGCAATTAGCTATACTTGTTTTATCTCAGTTATGGGGTAGTAGGTTAATTTACTATGTTTACTCAACAGATGAAGTAACTGGTAGAGTATGTTGGAGGGAATTTTCCCAAACAAAGAGTACACTAGCTCAACAAAACCTGATTTAAAGTATTTTAGCAGAGAGGTTAGTGTTTCTAATAGGAAAACCTGACCAAATTATATAGGCCCCCTTTAAAGATGGATTTTATTCAGTTAAGTAGGGGTATAAGGCTCTTCTTAACAAAGAAGTCCAAATACAATCTCAAATAGATTTCTCTTTTAGTTGGAACAACATGATATTACCAAAAGCAGGTAGTTTCACATGGTTAGTGCTAAGAAAAAGGGTGTTGACAAGTGATAGGCTAACTAAATTAGGCTTTGTAGAGCCTTTTAGATGTGTTCTATGTGGGGAAGTTCTTGAGGATGTTGACTACCTTTTTCTACAATTTCCATATGCCCAGCTCTGTTGGCAGTTTATTTTACATAAATTAAGCTTTTTTGCTCATTTTCCAAATACAATTTGTGATCTTTTTTAGCTTGGCCAATGTTACATAAATCTTCTTAGTTTGCATGCATTTGGAATTTAATTCTAGCTACAATAGTCTAGTCTATCTGGTGGGAGAGAAATAAGCACATCTTTAGAAAGGTATCTTCATCAGTGTAGAATTTTCAAGGTATAATAGAAAAATTAGTCACAAAAGCAGTGAATACATATGTTCAAAATCATAAAAGGGTTGACTCTCCTTTCACATAATGGGATGATAGTATTCTAAAGAGTTGGAAAGACATAGTTTTACCCTTCAAAGACAGTTTGCAACAAGCTCACAAGGCAAGGATTGATAGGAGTTTGGTTAAATGGAAACCCCCATCTCCAGACTACTTTAAACTGAATTTTGATGAAGCGTCAAGAGGGAACCCAAGTGTTTCAGGTGCAAGGGTGTGTATTCAAGATTCTTGTGGAGAATTAAAGGCAACCAAATCAATTGTTCCACCTTCTGGAATGAATAATGTGCTAGAATCTTTGGCACTCCTGCATGGTCTAAAGCTTGCAAGGAATCTAGGTATAACTTCAATTCATGTGGAGGGTGATTCGTTAATAATTATAAATGCATGTAAGCAAAGATTGTGTCGCAATTGGAATTTACAATATATTCTGGAAAATGTTTGGTCATTGTTAGAAAAGTTTCATTCTTTCCAAATTTCACATACATATCATGAAGGGAATAGGTTAGTAGATAACCTTGCAAATATGGGATGTCAAAAGCAAGAAGTGACCATTTCAGATGTTAGTATGGTTGTCACATTTCCAATTTTAGCCGAGATTGTAGCAAAAGAATGCATGCAATGATATTTGATGGAGGAAATATAGTTTTGGAAAAAATAGTCATTTCAAGTAGTGAAAATGGCACAAGAGGAGAAAATGAGGCAAAATTATGCTTTATTATAGGCTTAAAGGCTGAAGAATAAGCTCAGAATGGAATTATCTATGGTTTTAGGTGTTGTTAGGGTTTATCAGATAAATCCTAGGTTTTTGTAGAATTTTGTACTTTAAACTTTAAAGAATTTTGCAGTCATGACACTTTAATAAGTTTTCTATCTTGTCATTGACTGCCTATTGGAGGTTACCAGTCACATAAGTTATCACTTATGCCATTATAGTCATCCAGTGACTAGCCCTTCATACCTTGTCTTCTGATTGGCGTTGTATGTGTGTTCCTATCGGGGAGACCATATCACATCTGAGTGAGTAGATTCAGAGTCCCTTCGACATAGTGACATGGTAATATCATGATAGTAAAGGGGTTGCAATAGTGTTACATCAGAGTGAGGCTTGGACTTTAGTGAGACCCTTCTCTATCTCATCGATGGTATGATGGCATAAGCGGTAGTGTAAAGGGGTTGCATTGGAGTTTCATCGGCGAGAGTGCTTCATGTCGATGGGATGACATTTGATGTCCCCTCGACATCCCGATGGGTAGTGAACATACTAGTATAAAGCATCGTTGTGACTTGATGTTTTTGTGGTAGTCGTTTTGGAGTCCCTTCGACAGGGTGACATGTCATATCATGGTGACATTGAGATTTTAGGTAGATAGGAAACCTCGTCCCCTTGACATATTGATAACACAATGACGTTAAGGAGAGTTTCACTTCGAGGAGACCTGGCCATTTCAAAGGGAAGGGATTTGAAGTCCCCTCGATATGGTGATGACGGGAAGGAAAAAAAGTGTTGTGAGTGGGTCAAAGGTGATGAATAGAGATGAATAATGAGACAACACTTGGCTCGGCATGGTTCACAAGCTATTTTGATCATCCAAGCTCAGATAACAGTGCAAGAGGAGCAAGGAGAAATTCAATTCATTTTCAACTTAGGGGTGTTTAAAATTTGAAAAATAGCTTTTTGTTCTATGTTGACAGTTTGTATTGTATAGGGTTCAAAGTTGGGAATTCTGATGCAATTTTGATAGGTAGGTTGTTAAATATTCTTCCATGTAAAACTTCAGGCTGCATAGTCTTTCTCGTCTAAAAGAATTTTTGTAATTATTTAATATTATATTAATATAATATATAGGTTTTTTTCCTTTTGTAAAAAAAAACTATGTATATTAGTCTTAATGTTTCCATTGTTATTAGTTTTAATACTACTTGACAAAGTTAATGTCTATATTTCCTCTCATACAACATTATCCATGGAGTAAAAGATATCATAGATATCTCATGTCAACTCCTCTCCTGCTCCTCTCTCCTTTGTCAGCGTTTGAACAGACTGCGCGCATGGTGGATTCTGCCCTAGGGGTACCCCACGGTGCCCCTCTGTCCCCCTTAACCCGAGCCTTGTATTGTCTCTTATGGACTCATGTCCCTCAGGAGCCACTCCTGGAGGGTCTGGTCCTTTGGTTGTGGATCTTTCGGTGCCACTCGTGTCTTTGTTTGAAGTGAAAACAGTTGAGATTCTTCCAAAAACTAAAGGTTGGAAGGATATTTTGACCAATGGAAAAAAAATCTCAAACCCTCCACCTCCTTTAGAGGAAGAAGTTATTGATTCGGGAATGGATTTTTCTATCTTTGATACGGTCAGTGATAGGATTCTCTCCTCCATGGAGAACATTGTTGTGGGTCGTTTTCTCTCCTTTCGTCCCACTGTTGATATGGTTTGAAGATGGGCTGCTGCTAAATGGCACCTTAAGGGAAGTGTGGACATTTGCGCTATGTCGGGTGGTTTCTTCCTTTTCAAGTTCACAGCCTCAGAAGATTTGGTTTTGGTTCTCTCTTCTGGACCTTGAGTTTATGGAAAACACAGTTTGGCTTTATGTCACTAGAAGCCAGGGTTTGACCCTGTTGTGGATCTAAATAAATCAACTTTGGTTTGGGTACACTTTCCTGGGTTACCCTTGGAATACTGGGATGAATCAATCTTTAAAAGCATTGGTGATTCCTTGGGACACTTCAATACTTTTGACTCCATCACCAGATCTAAGTACAGGTTAGTGTTTGCTCGCTTTTGTGTGAACATTAGTGTGAATAAGACACTTCCTAACTCTGTTAAGCTTTTCTCTAAGTTTGGTACCTGGGTCTAACCTGTGTGCTGTGAAAACATTGTGGTCAACTGTCAAAAGTGTGCCAAACCTGGTCACCTTATCTCTGATTGTAAGTCATCCTTTAATAAGGGGCCTAACTCGGGAGATTCTATTGCTATTGCTAACGGTCCTCTAGAAAATGATGATCCGATTATTGGTGATCTGGAAAAATCTACCTCACCAGACTTTTTTGAACCCTCTAACTCTATTTTTCCTCTTCCTGGATTGGAGACCAGTGTTGATCCGGCTTCGAGCCTTGCTAATCTTTCCCTGATTGAGAATTTGGCATGTGATAAGGTGTTGGATATAGCTAATCTATCCTCTAGCCCAGCTTTTGGGGGTGATGAGCTTGTTGGCGGTTCCCTGCTGGAGGTGGTTTTAGTAGGGACTAGTGAGAATATGGGGGAAGAGGGTGAAATATAGGAGGATATGGGTACTGGAGATGTGACAACTTTCAACTCTAAGGATTCAAATCTGGTGAATGTTACTAAAGAGGATAATTGGGTAACCCCAAAGAAAAGAGGGAGGAAGAAAAAGGCGGATGTGGGTGGTGATTCCAAGCCTGGAAGGCCCAACCAGAGACTTAAAAGGTTAAGAGAAACCACAAATGAGATAGCCATTGGTAAATAGAGACATTGGATGTGTCCTCCAAGAAAGGTCAAAAATCAAGTTCATGTCATGGAATGTGTGAGGGCTAAACAACTCTCATAAGCAACTTGCTCTAAAAACAATGTTTTAGAACATCAAATAGATGGGTTACTTTTCCAAGAAACCAAGATGAATTTTATTTTTTTGATAATGTTGTTAAGTATTTATGGCTAGAGCCACTTACTCCTATAGTGATGCTGAAGGGACATCTGATGGTCTTGTTGTGCTTTGGAACCCTTCTAGATTTAATGGCTCTGAACTATTTTGCTGTTGAAGTAGTGTTGGTGTTTCTTTTACCTACCTGGTCGACTCTTGGTCGCTTATCAATGTTTATGCTCCCAACCAAAGGAATGATAGGTATGCTTTGTGGCAGGCTCTTTTTGAATAGATTAAAAACAATAGTGGTTATCAGTGGCTAGTGGCTAGGGATTTCAACTCCCCCTTATTTCCCTCAAAGAAAAGCGGTGGTCTAGTGGATTATTCTGATAGCATGGTTGATTTGGAAAAAAAATTGAGTTTTATTGGCCTAATTGACATAGACTTAAAGGGCCAAGCTTTTACTTGGACCAATAGGCATTTGGGGGAGGACTTGATTCAAGTTAGATTAGATAGATTCCTTTGTTCTAGTAACTAGATTGGCCTTCTTAGTGCCACTCTCTGGGCTTTGCCCAAGACAGTTTCTGATCACAATCTGTTGTTGCTAACCTCAAGCGACCAGTCTATTGTCATTTTGTTCCCTTTCCAGTTTGAGCTAATGTGGAATTCCCACCCTGATTTCAAAAACAAAGTTGTTGAATGGTAGAATATTCTTGTTCATGGTTCCCCCATGTTCAGAATCTTTTTTAATCTCAAACATATCAAATGTATGGTGAAAGGATGGAACAAAAGGGTTTTTGGGGATGTTTTCTAGAAGAAAAAAATTGTTGGAGATAAATTGAAATTGATTGAAAAGAAAATGGAGGGGGATGTCAGTCTCCCTACTTGCAACCAAGAAAAAGAGATTTGAAGGGAGTGGGAACAAATTCTAAGGAAAGAGAAGATTTTCTGGAAGCAGAAATCTAGGGTCCAATGGCTAAAAGAAGGTGACAGGAACACCTCTTTCTTTCATGTTTCTACTATTAAACATAAGAAAAGGAATCAAATAACTAAATTACACAATGCTCGGGGGGAGGTTGTCAATTCACCCTCCCTAATCGGTTTGGTGGTTGCAGATTACTTCCAAATGGCTTATGCGGCCCCTGTTGAGGCTCCTAATCCAACTCTTGATAGTTTTTTGCTTGACCCACTCTCGACTATTATATCCCAGAATGATAACCTTGGGATCCTCAGTGCTTTCACTCCTAAGGAGGTCAAGTTGGTTGCTTTTAGTATGGGCGCTTACAAAGCTCTTGGCCCCGATGGTTTCCCTTCGGCCTTCTTTCAGACCTTTTGGGAGATTATTGGTGAGGACCTTGTCCTAGTTGCTTGTGATTTTTTCAAATCTGGTAAGATTCTTAAGCAACTAAATCACACCTTTGTAGCTTTAATTCCCAAGGTTGTTGATCCTCAATCAATGGTTGATTTTCACCCCATCAGTTTGTGCAATACTTTTTATAAAATACTCTCTAAAATTCTAGTGAACCACATCAAACCCCTCCTTGAAAAAATTATCAGCCCCACTCAAAAAAGATTTGTTCCTGGTCGTCATATCCTTGATGCTACCATAACCACCCATGAATTACTCCATTCCATGGATAGATGAAACTACACTGGTATGACCCTTAAATTAGACATTTCAAAAGCCTATGATAAGGTGATTTGGGATTTTGTCCCAAAATTCCTAGCTAAATTTGGTTTTGACCATTTTGTGATCAATCTAATAATGGAATGTGTAACAACTGTTAAGTACTTTGTTCTGGTAAATGGGTCTCTTTCTCTGCTGGGAGAGGTATCAGATGGGGAGACCCCCTTTTACCCTATTTGTTTATAATGATTGTAGATGTCCTAAGAATGAATTTCTCTAATCTATTGTCAGAAGGGTCCATTAAGGGAATTAAGGTTGCCTCTTCCTTAGAGCTAACTATGATTCAACAATTTGTGGATGATAATTTTCTTTTTGGGAAAGCCTCTGTGATTGAAGCCAGGAAATGGAAAAATTGTCTCAACAACTATGTTGCTTGTTCTGGGAAATGCATTAACTATAATAAAAGCATGATTTACTTCTTTAACAAAACTCCTAATCTGCAAGCTCGCGTGGTTGTTGTTCTGGACTATTTGAGTGGTTCTCTTCCTTTGGTTTATCTTGGTTTACCCCTTACTATCAAGGAAGTCACTACTGACTTTTGGAATTCTATACTAGAAAGGATCCAAAGAAAATTGGCTAGGTGGAAAGGCTCCTTGCTTAGCCATGCTGGTAAATTATAGCTCTTTTCTATTGTTCTTCAAGGTATCCCTATCTATTTCCTCTCTATTTTCAAGATTCCCAGATATATTGCTAAGAAATTTGAGAAAATTCAAAGGACTTTCCTCTGGTCGAGGACCGAGGAAAAAAAAAAATTTCTTTGGTTAAATGGGAGAAGGTTTGAAATCCTAAAAGTTGTGGTGGGCTTGGGATTAGAACTATTTCTAATACCAATAAATCTTTAATGGCCAAAGTGGGTTGGGACCATCTGAGGGATAGGAAGGATTGGTGTAAGATGATGAATGCCAAGTACCTTCAAAATAAACCTTTGATTGATTGCCTCTCGAAGGTTCACCCTTCGGGGTCCTTGGTTTGGAGGTGTATTTGTAGTCTACAGGGTCTTTTGAGGAATGGGATAAAATGGAAGATTGGTAATGGTAATAAAATTAGATTATGGGAGGACCCCTGGTTACTTGGTACTCCCCTAGAAAGCTCTGAATTTAGAAATATTATGATATTGGCTCAACGATTCTTTGGTATTTATATTAGTGATTACCTCCTCGACCCTCATGGTGCTAGAAAATGGAATGACTTGGCCCTTTGCTGCCCCTCATCCCCTGATCTGAGCCCCCTTGCCAAGACCCTGCAAGAGTTGCTCTCCCTCATTAGACTTCCTTCAACCAACAAGGGGGATGAATTCTTCTGGACTCATGATAAGCAGGGAGATCTTTCAGTTAAATCAATTTACAATCTGCTAACGAACCAAGGTGTTATCCTCAATCTTTGGAAGAAGGTCTAGAATTGACACATGATCCCAAAAGTTAACTTCTTTTGGTGGACTTCTTTCCATAACATGATTCTAACTTAGGACAATCTAAGGAAAATGAGATTCTAGATCCCCAACAAATGTTTTTTATGCAAGTGCAATGAAGAATCAGTGGATCACTTGTTACACTGCCCATTTATTGTTGAGGTGTGGGAGTTAGCTATAGGAAGATTGGGGATTCAATGGATTATGTTTCAGGATATTAGATCCTTTATCTTGAGTTGGTCTGGACCCTTTTTCCACCCTTTACTTGGTGAAACTTGGAACTAGGTCCCCCCTATTATATGCTGGTGTATATGGAAAGAGAGAAACAATAGGATTTTTAGGAACATTGAGATGAGTTTGAAAGAGGTGTTTGGTATTGGTTCTCAACTTATTGTAGAAAAAAATTCATTCTTCAATGAGAAAACCCCAAATAAAGGTTCGAGTAAGGAGGAAATAAGTATGGCCAAAGCTTGGCACCAAAATCTGGATGCTAACTCCTATGACAACTCCAGATCCCTGGCTCAGAGTGTCACTATTTGGAAGCCTCCGGACAGTGACTAGTATAAACTAAATTTTGATGGGGTAGCTAAAGGAAACCCAGGAAAAGCCAGTATAGGAGGTGTGATTAGAGATTGCAAAGTAAATTTTGTGGTTGGTTACTCTGGGGGGATTGGTGTCCATTCTTCTATGATTGTGGAAGCAAGCGTGTTGTTAAAGGGCTTACAGTTGGCTATTTCCATGGGGATTGAGAACCTTCATATTGAAGGTGAATCTAAGTCTATTATTGATGCTGTTAACTTGGACAAATTACTGGGGTGGAGTACTAAAGACATTCTTTTAGACATAAGGCTCTTCATGTCAAAGTTGAACTTAAAGGTTGTCACCCATATTTATCAGGAGGGCAACCAAGTTGCTCATTCCTTAGCCAATTTTGGCACACATTGGAAATTTTCCAAATGCCAACGTTCTTTAGGGAACCTACCACCTAGCATTTAGGGTATAATATTGAAGGAACAAAGCCCTTACTTGACCCATGATGATAACTAATCAAGCGCTTTGTTGGATTTTCTAGGGGGTCCACATGCTTTTCTTTTGGGTTATGTGGACAAGTTTTAAATATGAGGTGGATAACAAGTGGCATAATTTAAATTATAAGATGAAGCTCATTTTAAAAAGGGATTTCATTAGGTGTTGCGGCGGGTACTTGATGATTAAGACTAAGCTAGACCGTACCTTACGTAATCTCCTTTTAGGGATTATGTTAAGCCATTGTATTTTCAAGTTTTTTGATTTTGATTTTGATGTGACTAATAATTATGAGATCAAGCTCCTAATTGGTTCTATCATGTTTGCTATTTTGTCTCTATTTTTGAAAGCTAACCTTTTTAGTGTTTCTAAATTTGGCCTTGTGGCCATCTTCCCTAGGTTTCTATGCATTTACTACGTGGAAGACAAACCTTCCATTCCCATCATGTCCTATTTACTTAGCCGAATGTGTTTGGAGATCCTCATTTATGATTTCGCTAAGATTGCTTTTAGAAAATTACTTCCTCAAGCGTCTGGCTTGTCCATTACTTTGATTACCAAAGGCTACCATTTTTGGCTTAAAATCCTAAATGTGCTAGTGATTCTTGACCTTTCCATTATCTCTAACCTTTTATTTTCTCAGGGTTTTTGGTTATTTTGTGTGCAGAGTAACATTATGGGTGGTGATAGGGTGCGAACTGAGTTGGACAACTGCGGTGAATTCTGCAAAGATCTGTTGGTGTGGCACATATGTGTTGAGGGTGGTCTTGCTCCACTGATGGAGAGTCTGGTGGGCCATGACCCAAATTTTTCTACGTAGTTTGTCAACTCTTGGAAAGATTGTCATGTGAATTTGGGTGGTATTTCCTTTAATGTGAATGAGGAAGTGATAGGGCAGGTGACGGGGCTCCTGTGTATTGGTATGAAGCACCCAAAGCACACTAAAAATCAGGATAATGAAAGTATGAACACATTTTTTGTGGGGAATGAGGAGTTGGTGCACAACCAGTCGGGTTTTGAGTGGGAGGCTCTCCCTCTCCCGTGGAACCAAGTGTGCCTTGCCCTGATGAAGTATGCAACTTTGGAAGGTAGATTCAAAACCTACTATTTCTATCATTTCCCTCTTTTGAACCACCTCCAACATAAAATTTTGTTAAGATTTCCTTTTTTCCTTCTAATGGACTTAGAAAGTTCTATTGAAAAATGTATTGAGACTATTGGCATGAATCCTAATGACCCTCCTCCCTTGCCACTCCACCAGGGCCTCATTTTGAGGCTCTACCACTTCCATCTTGCTTTATGCCCACCCAAACCCATATCTGCAATATGTATTGAAGAGATTGAGCCTCCCACTATGACCAATTTATCTCTAGACGAGTCCAAAGGCCCCATTAGGAAAAACCACCTAGTCCCTGCTAACATGCATAAACCCAAACCCGTTGCTAAAAAGCTTAAGGGGAATGTGGGTGCGACCCAAACTAGTGTGGCAACTAGTCTTTGTGATCTCAAATCAACCCCTTCCAATACTGTTAGCAAGCCCACCTTGAAAAAGAAAGGCAAAGAGGAAGGAAAGAGTTTGAGGGAGCCTCCAAGAAAAGGTAAAAATATGGTGGGCAAGGACTTTGTGAGGGGATGTCTGATTGGTTCTTGAGAGGCGTGGTGGCTGAGTATGATACCATCATTTGGTGCTCTAAATGCGTTTTGCGGCCAAAGAATAGAAAAAAAGTGTAGGTAAAAGACTTGGATACGGAAGAGGAGCAATCTGAAAGCAAAGATAGTAGGGATGAAGAGGAGTCTAAAGAGAAGGAGGAGGAGTATGCTAGAGGGCCCAACACAATTCCTGAAATTGGCAAAGTGTAGAAGGAGGAATCAACCTCTCTGTCTTCGAACCCATTGGATGTTGAGTGTGATGATACTAGCAAGACTGCGGTTGGAGGGGAGGAGCTCTACATGCTGCAAGAAAGACTGAAAAAGTTAGACAAAAAATTATGTGGTTTGACGTGCTTCATTGTTAACCTAGTCCACTGTGTTACCAACACCCTATCAGTGGTTATGAAGGATGAAATGGACAAGAAGAATGTTGAAGATCTGACGAGGGAGCAAACCTGAGACACAGAAATACACTCACAAAACAGAGAATAATATTTTATTCATGAATATTGAACTTCTTACATGCAGAGGATCTCAAATCCC
>VDFB02047230.1:44974138-44999816 GCA_007258455.2 Sequoia sempervirens
TTCTATGCATTTACTACGTGGAAGGAAAACCTTCCATTCCCATCATGTCCTGCTTACTTAGCGGAATGTGTTTGAAGATCCTCATTTATGATTCCACTAAGATTGCTTTTGGAAATTACTTCCTCAAGCGTGTGACCTATCCATTGCTTTGATTACCAAAGGCTGCCATTTTTAGCTTAAATTCCTAAATGTGCGGGTGATTCTTCACCTTTCCATTATCTCTAACCTTTTATTTTCTTAGGGTTTCTGATTATTCTGTGTGCAAAGTGACATTATGGGTGGTGATAGGGTGTGAACTGAGCTAGACAACTACGGTGAATTTTGCAAGGATCCATTGGTGTGGTACATATGTGTTGAGGGTGGTCTTGCTCCACTGATGGAGAGTCTGGTGGGCCATGACCGTAATCTGTCTGTGTAGTTTTTCAACTCTTGGAAAGATCATCGTGTGACTTTGGGTGGTATTTCCTTTAATGTGAATGAGGAAGTGGTAGCACAGGCAACGAGGCTCTTGTGTATTGGTATGAAGCACCCGAAGCACACTAAAACTCATGATAATGAAGTATGAACACGTTTTTTGTGGGGAATGAGGAGCTGGTGCACAACCAGTCAGGTTTTGAGTGGGAGGCTCTCCCTCAGCCATGGAACCAAGTATGCCTTGCTCTGATGAAGTACATGACTCTGGAAGGTAGATTCAAAACCTAATTTTTCTACCATTTCCCTCTTTTGAACCACCTCTGGCATAAATTTTTGTTAAGCTTTCGTTTTTTCCTTCTAATGGACTTAGAAAGTTCTATTGAAAAATGTATTGAGGTTGCTGGTATGAATCCTAGTGACCCTCCTCCCTTGCCGCTCCACCAGGGCTTCATTCTGAGGCTCTACCATTTCCATCTTGCTTTATACTCACCCAAACCCATATTTGTTTCCCGTATTGAAGAGATTGAGCCTCCCACTTTGACCAATTTATATTTGGCCGAGTCCAAAGGCCCCATCAGGAAAAACCACCCACCCCATGTTGACACGCATAAACCAAAACCAGCCGCTAAAAAGCTTAAGGGGAATGTGGGTGTGGCCCAAACTAGTGTGACGACTAGTCTTTGTGAGCTCAAATACACCCCTGCCAAGACTGCTAGCAAGCCAGCCTTGAAAAAGAAAGGCAAAGAGGAAGGGGAGAGTTTGGAGGAGCCTCCAAGCAAAGGTAAAAGTATGGTGGGAAAGGACTCTAAAGGGGATACAGTGGTCGCAGAGATGGTGGTGACTAGTGGTGATACCATCATCCGACGCTCTGGTAGGCTGGCCAAGAATAGCAAAAAAGTGTAGGTGAAAGAATTGGTTATGAAAGAGGAGTGGTCTAACAACAAAGATAGTAGGGACGAAGAGGAGTCTGAGAGTGAGGAGGAGGAGTATGCTAGAGGGCCCAACACCATTCCTGAAATTGGTAAAGTGCAGAAGGAGGACTCGACCTCTCTGTCTTTGGACTTGTTGGACGTTGAGTGTGCTAATACTGGTAAGACTATGGTTGGGAGGGAGGAGCTCTGTGTGTTGTAGGAAATGTTGGATAAGTTGGACAATTTTTTTTGTGGTTTGGCCCGCTTCACAGTTAAGCAGGTCCATTGTGTTACCAACACCCTATCGGTGGTTATGAAGGATGAAATGGACAACAAGAATACTGAAGATCATCAAGAATGGGTTGGAGATAATGTTGTTAATCTCCTATCAAAGAACTAGGGAGATGCTAGTTAGTATGTTGTTCATCCGTTGTCCATCCATCTGTTGTTGGTCCGTTGTGTTTGTTTTTTGGCTTGTTTTTTGATGTTTTTTTGGTCTTGAACTCTATTGGCCCTTGTGGCTCTTTGTGAAGGGTTCAACACCCTATAAATGCTCCTTACCTAATAAAAAACATTATCCATGGCATTAATTTTTGTACTTATCAATAATATTTATAGTGCTCATAACGTCAAAACACTAATGAATATTATTGTTAAAATAATCTTATTTACATGGTAGGATATACTCTATTCAACCTACTAGAATTATGTGAGTGTCCACATCGTGCATCAACAACACTTATTATCACAAGTGAGTTTGCAAGATTCTTGGATAGCCAAGATAGCCTTGAGTACACTATTAATGAGGTAGAAAATATTAAGGTTGGAAATGAACTCTATCACAAGTTGAATAAATTCCATCACTACGAGCAGAAGGTAAGGCCTTGGGTCAATTTTAAAACTAGATATTTTCTTTCCTAGCAATGTTTTAAAAGATAACACTTAAATGGTTACTTATTCTAGTGCAACTAGGACTTACAAGGTACTTAAACCATTCATGCAAAAGAGCACACTCTTCAAGTGATTATGTATCAAACTCTACATAAGGTTTACTAATACACAATATATTTAGACATCTTTTAGTGGAGTATCTTATGACACTCTATATTACATAGCTAGGACTTAGCCATGTTCTTCCCATAAAAATACACAATTATCAAGTGGCCCATCACATATGTCCAAAGTTCCCAATGTTGGAACCTAGGCTTTGATACCAAAATTTCATACCCTATATTTACACATAGGGCAAAGACACAACCAATTTTTTTTTAATACAATAACATATAAACACTAATGATTGTTAACCATACATGGACATGGTAAGCAAACTATACACATCAAACTAGTTGCTTGTGCAACACCATTACAAACATGTTGCTTGAGAGCGAGGAGGGGGAATGCAAATACAAGTAGGTATGTGGAGAATGTTCCACACACTCTAATTGAGGAAGTTAACCCTAGTTTTCTATTTCATATTAGACATACTATTATTGGCCAAATGAAATAGTACCTAGAGAGTTTTAACCAGTTGGAAAAGTTATCCTTAGAAATAATATTGTTAACCATTATTACTACTTTTTGGAACCTTAATGGATTCCATTATAGGAATGATATTACTTCTTGCATACCAATAACTCCACAAATTTGGGGCTCTAGAACAATTGAGTAATAATATTAACACTAACGTTCATAAAGCTAATAGATCTATTTTTCTCTTATGTTAATATTAATATTACTTTTATATCCTATATTATTGCCAGTTCTAATCCCTTATGAACCTTAGCATAAGTGTCACTATTAAGAATATGAGTCTCAAGAATGATAATTTTATTCCACATTAATACTAATGTCCCTAATAAATTGCATGATACAATATGTTGTAAATAATAATGTGAATATGTAATGGGGTTGATACTAATGTGACCATTGATTTTAACATTAGAATTTTTTATTTAATCTTGTTGGTAGATGCGATTAGCTTTAATCTTATTGTTGAGGATAACTTTGACATGTTAACCAATTTATGAATAATAACATCAAAAATAGTACCTTCGTTAATAAGAATATTATTAACAAACTCAATTAACTTCTATGGCTTTATTTATTAATCATTTGGACTTTCTACATTGACTATTTTTAACCACAACATTACTATTTTAGTAATATTATTATCATTTTTTAATATTAATACAAATGCTAATATTATTGACAATATCATTTTTACCCTTAATATTAATATTATAATTTAATATGATATTAACATTTCTCTTTTATTGTAAATATCACATCAACATCAACTTAATATTCTCTAGTCTTATTATTATATACACTAAAATATTATTCTCATTATATCATAACCACTTCACAAAAGCTTCTGCTACCTACTATGGTCTGATATTGGCTCAATCCAAAGGTTTCAAGAAGGTCTGGTTGGAGGGAGACTCTATGAACATCATCAACTCCCTTAAGGGAAACCAAACTCCTAGTTGGTCAATCGAGAGCATTATTATAGACTCCATCTCTATTATTAATTCTTTTGATATATGCCATATTTCTCATATTTTCTAGGAAGAAAATATGCTTGTTGATCACTTTGCTAATATTGGGGTGATATCCATGTCTAGGGAATGGGGTCCTAATGACCTCCCATTCAAAAATATTAATATTTTAAATTGAATGAAATACAAATGTCGCAAGGGGGTGCACGATTGGTTGTTATTTATTTGGGGGGAGTTTAATATTATGATTAATATTATGGAACTTCACATTGATGTCCTCAAAATGATTGCTAAGGACATCAGAAGATTTGAATTTTCCTGGCATTTAAAGATTATTATGACTAGTCTTTTCATAATAAGTTCCACATAGGTTTTAGGTGGTAATTGGTGCTTTCTTCCTCAGATTTGGTGGAGGATTTTGTGCATTCTCTTCTGGAGGGTTCTGCATTGTTCTTTTCTGTGTTCGCTTTTAGTGACTATGGGGGAGATAGGAGCAGGGTCAAACTAGTTTCATGTGAGGCTAACAAAAATAATGAGAGGGTTTTGAAAATCCTCAACGAGGAAGGAGTCACCCCCTATATCAAGAAGATGCATGGGTATGATTCACAAGTCTCTAAAGTCTTTAAGGTTGGTTGGAAGGATCATGTTCTAAAGGTGAAGGGTGTTAGACACACATGACAATGGAGAGGGGGGTGAATTAGCTGTACATTAAAACGTTAAACCCTCATTAACCATCAAACCCTTATTAATCATTAGAAAAATGTAAACATATGAAACATAAATGCGTTCAACACTATACAGAAGAGAACACTATATTTATGTAGAAAAATCTAATCAGGGAAAAAACCATGGTGAGGATTAACTCACATATATATAAATAGAAACACCAAATACAATAGGCTCGCTACCAATAGGGCTCACTTCCCAAAAGAGAAGAAAGACTCATTGCCTAGAATAAAGAAGAATAGAAGAATACTATTACAAAGAAATTCACTATCTCAGAGGAATAGGAAAAATCCACCATTGCAACTCTGCACCATCCACAACCTTTGGCTAACTACCTCCACCAATATTAGGAACACTAAAAATGTGGACACCCTCTACTCACTACATCTGGTAGCCTTAAGAGTTTAGGTTCACACTCAGTTAACCAAATTTGATCTCATTCACATATCTCACATACCACACTTTTCCACACCACATCTCCAACAATTAACCTTTCTTATATATCTTCCACAACCTCAAAAAACTTCTCCATGTCAGCCACAATAAAATGTATACACCTCAAATGTGCACCCACTAAATAGGTCAGCACCAAACACTTTTACAATGGAAAGAATTGAAGGAAGACCATACTAAGGGTTAACTAGGACCCAAATCTACACTAACACACTTCACCACACTTCCATAATCAACAAAAAAAATCCACAATTAGCGCTAGCACCTAGGTCAGCCAAACCTGCACTAACACTAACAAGTGACCACATACACACCTCTCCAGGTTTGAAAACAACATGTGGACCACAAATCAACACTTCACAACATCCACACAACATCCTAGAATATTCGAACATCATCAAAATATTTTTCAATACTACCACAACAACCTGAAATTGAGAACACCATCATACTATGCAACCAACAACACTTCCACAAGCATATAACATACTAACCAACCTTATGAAACACTAGAACACAACAAAATACAAGGGAAGGTAGATACAAATATTATCACATTCACAAATCTGCAAGATAGGAAACCTTAATGCTGATAAATGTGAAGAAATCATATTTCTCCCAAACAACCTTCTACACAGTTCATCATATTGTCAAACACAACTTCCACTACCACACGATCCAATATCGCTGGATATAGCTCCTCTAAACACCTCTAATCATCACATACAAACTACACAAGCATATCTTCAACCATGAAGAAATGTGAAACACAACATTGAACACACATCTATCACACTACACACTCTTTTATTCAAATTTTATCAAAAGAACTTGGAAACCAAGCAAACCAACTGCATCAACAACACCACAAGAACCTTCTCAACATCAAGAGAGAAAAATGTTTTTTTGTTAGGGAGTGGGGGTTTGCCTTGGTCAAAACCCGTTTTGGTAATTAAACATTGAAATGAAATGTAATAACATGAAGTAATGATGAATGAAAAAATGTAAGTAACAACTCACCAAACCTTATTGAATCCTTGGATTGTAGAGCTGCAACTTGCATGAATTGGATTGAATGGATGTAGATCTTGATCATGAAACTTGATAGGAGATAATGTCTTTGAATGCTTGAATGGATCTTGAATAACACATCAACATGTTAGCTCACAAACACACATGATGCATGAAGACTTTGACATAATGCTTGAATCTTTAATGTTTCTCCAAATGATTGATGATTTTCTCTTGAATGCTCTTGATCTCATAAAATTTCCTTAGGAATGCTCTCTTGAAAATATTAGATGACTTGAAAACTTGCTAGGAGAAATTTAATGAAATGACCTTGTATTTATACTTGTTTATGCCTAATTTCCTAAAATTGCAACACTACAAGCCAACATTCAGAATTTGAATCTAAGGATAATAAAATCCTGCCAAGAATTTGAATTAAAATAGTTCGTAGGTTAAAGCGGGACTCATACACTAGGTTGGGCGTATGAGTCCTAGAGGCTTAAACCCAGGACACAGATTTTGAGAAGTGTTATGTTCAATGTGATATTTAGAATTGGGGTCTGAGACCTAGGGAAGACCTATATGCCCAGATGGGCATATGGGTCCCAAATCCCTAAATCTGGAACACATAGCCAAAAACATTAAATTATGATTTGTCATTTATTACATATCAGGATTATCCTTATAAAAATGCATTTAATTAGGCTTGTTGATGCAAAATAGGACTAATTAAGGCATAAATAAGCCAAATTTTAATAGAGAGGACCCAAACAAGTGTGAAAATGTAAGGGGATACATTTTTCTACACTACATTCAGCCCCCACTTTAGTGAGAGGATGACCTTGCATCAAATTCACACTAAAGTAGACAAATTCACATCATGAGGGGTCTAAGTGTACTAATACTAGTGAGATAGGATGAAAATGATCAAGAGGGTTGCGCAAGCCCCCAGGATCAAGATCCTATGGCAGACCAACATAGGCACAAAGCAACACATATGCAAATGATGTATGAAGCAACAATAAGGTACAATCATACACTATCAAAGACATAAAGAAGAAGAGAAAAAAAGGAAAAAGAAAAAGGGGGTAGATCAAGCCTCGATAGTCTATCCAACATGATGTGGACCAAGTCTAAGCTATTTGTCCAAAAAATGTTTACAACTGGAACATGATGTCCATTATGCAAATAAAACACATACTCACATGGGCTAGTGGAATCCGGTATCCAGTAGGTGAGCCCCTAGAGAGGTGACACACACACACACACACAGACAAGCAAGTGGCTATGGGAAAGTCATGCCTAAGGTTGGCTCCCATATGTACTAACCATAACAAAGCTATACCTCCTGATAACTTTGATAAGGCGCCATACAACATGAACAACGAGATCCATGAGACAAGAAAAAATTTGTATGATAACACCCATGAACAAACATGATGGATCCATAGGAAACCAAAGTGTGTTATGCAACGTGACCATATAATGGTTATTGTAAATGTGAAAGTGTAAGGTACATTCAAAGAGGGTTTCCTTAGCTCGTGTAAGGTCTCAACCTAGGGAACATCGTGCCTAATGTCTCTAAGAGAGGACCAATAGAAGAATAGAAGATTCACAACTTAGGGAATGAACTCTACTTGGAATTGCCACTAAGAGGAATATAATATGCTAAGAGAGATCACGCTCTTGAAGGACATCATTCCCAATGTCATCACAAAGAGAAAGATGCATCACATGAATTAAGAAGAACACATAATGAAACATGAGTTGTAATTGAAATGAAAAAGAATAATTCCAATGTATGCTCCCACTTTAAAGAAATTGCTAAACACCAAGCCGCGAGAAATTTATTTAAAGTAGAAGAAGACATGAGAGCTTATTCGAAAAGCCCTATTCCGAATGAAACTACATCATGAATAAAGGGTTTCCCCCAAAATGTAATGCTAAACATAGAAAGAAAAGTATGTCACATGTGAGCCAACTTAAGGCATGTCGTCCACATCCCAAGCTTGCTCCTATATATACATGGAAGGTGGTCAACTAGCCAAAAGAGACAACAAAAAGTGTCATACGAGGACAAGGCTACCTAAACTGTTTCCCCCACTTAGTACAAGACAATGATGAGTTGAGATGGGTGATGATATGCTACACCTTGTAAAAAAAAATAATTTGCAATAAATTTTAAATATGCAATAGTTAGTATGCTATGATCCTACAACTATTACATGGAAAGGAGTAGCAACTACTATTATTGATTATAATGAGTAAACAAATTATCAACTTGATGCATATCTACTGAGATATTCCCACATGTAGTATATATTAGTTTAGGATGCACCAAAGTTAAAGTTGTCTTGGAAAAATCTTTTGTAAGAGTGTTGACATTAAGTGAAGGTCTTTTTGATGATTTTTTTTGTTTTGAAGGGAAATAACCAAGACCATTAATCATTCCTTGTGTGTTAGGATCTATAGGGACACACATACCTTGTTCTCTAGCACCA
Organism: Sequoia sempervirens; assembly: GCA_007258455.2. Classification (NCBI taxonomy): domain Eukaryota; kingdom Viridiplantae; phylum Streptophyta; class Pinopsida; order Cupressales; family Cupressaceae; genus Sequoia; species Sequoia sempervirens. Next base: position 44,982,653 of record VDFB02047230.1, read on the forward strand.
CATCCTTTTCCACTATAACCAAGTTGTTTCATAAGTTCATAACCTTTTCCATAAAGCGTTTTCATTTCTTTCAGATTCGGTGGTTTCTCATAATCAACTTCAACAACGTTTGTTGTGTAATTTTCTTCTCCTTCTAAAGTGGTTGAGGTGGATGCTTTCGAAAGTTTGTCTAAATTTTGCATTGACATTATTGTTGGTTCTTTTTTCTTTTCAGACTCTTTTTTTATGCTCGTGTATTCGCCCATGAATGTACGTGTGAAGTCTAAGGAACCCCAATCATCTTCCAATAGCTTTGTGACATCTTCAATATTCTTTTCTTTATATTAATCTTGCACGAGGTCCACTTGTATAGTTGGTGTCAATGTTTTCAAAGGTTTTTCCTTATTTTTCTCAATGTTCAAACTACTATCTGGTTTAGGGTTAGCTTTGATTGTATACACTTTTTTGTTGTAGACATACTTCATTATAGGATGGAGAGTTGAAGGAACCACATGCATCTCATGAATCCATGGTCTTCCTAAAAGGAGATTATATGAGAGATCATGAGGCATAACATGGATAGGAGTTTGTAACGTAGCTTTTCCAACTGTAATAGACAAAGTGATCATGCCAAGTGATTGTTTTCCTACATTGTCAAATCCTCGAATAGATAAGGAATCAGGTTCAATTATTGATTTATCCATGTCAAGCTTATCCAAAAGGGTCACACTACACACATTAAGGGTTGAGCCATTGTCAACAAGGGTTTGTTTTATCCTTGTCTTATTGAAAATAACTATTATCATGAAAGATTCACTTTGCTTTTGCACTTCTAGCGAAGGTAACTCATCTATGGAAGTAATTTTTAAGTTGACTAGAGTTATAGCTTGAATTTGGGTTGCCACATCATTTGATTGCACATTAGAAGGGGTAGGAACTCATTGTAAGGCACTTTGAATCATGCTATTGTAGGAATACTAAGGATCACTGAGAGGGGGGGTGAATAAGTGATCCAATAAAACCAATGACATAAACTTAATTTTCCAAAACTTTAGATATTATACTTCATGAGAGAACACAAAGATGTGCAAGTCACAACATCACATGTGAATCACAAAAAAAAACATCACCAAGGAAATATGAGACAATATTTATGAGTAGAAAAACCCTAAAGGGTGAAAAAACCACTCTCAATAAAAGCCAACACCTTGTTGTATACAAATTGTGTATCTCACTGACAACACAACAAGCCTCATTGGTTGGGATCTCATTGATCATAATATATCTGGGAGCACCAACTCCTTACATGAAACACCAACTCCAGAATAAACAGGAGCACCAAATCCAATATCAATAGGAGCACCAACTCCAAAATAAATGGGAGCACCAACTCCAATATCAATAGGAGCACCAAATCCAATCTAAATATAGGAAGACAAATACAAATTACTATTCTAATTACATTGAAAACCAAATGTTATAGATGTATTCTATAACTCTTATACATACAGCTTATCTCTCCCAACTTGATACAAAAAGTAACAAATCTTCAGGACTTTCAAATACTCAATACAAAACACATACAATTCTTGAACAAGGTATACTGAATTTACAATCTTTGTACTCCCAATTTAAAAAAAAAGGGCCAATTACTAGTATGTTATCATTCTGCAACCATCACCTTTCTTTTCAAAAAGAATAAATTACCATTCTATTTAAACAAAAACCTTTATCACTAGTTGACAAAGAATTTCACTCCAATTTCATATGAAATCATTTCTTAAATGGTCATCTATCACCTATAATATTGTTGTGCTCAAATATCATACTCCTTTATTAGCTATATGCTTTTCTCAATCTTCATAGACAATCGTAGTCAATCTTCATTCTCTTTTAATCACAAATCCTGTACAAAAACTCTGCACAATCTCAATCTTCTGATAAACATAATATAATAATTCAATCTACCTTCATTACTCTGTTCTTCAAAGATACACTTTTCATCTGCTAATTTCCAAAAGAAATACAAAAAATCAGAAGTCTCTTGCCCTTCCATGCCTTTCAAAGTAAAGAAAAGAATAAATTTGTTTACCAAATTTAAATTCAAACCCTTGGATTATAAGCTACCACTTGAACAACTTTTAAATTAAACCATTGATATTTGTTAGAATGCATACAACAAGTTTTTCAACCTACTCGATAGGTTATGTCAAGTGGAGGGGATGGTAAAGCATGTATAATAAACCCTTCAAACAACCTTTAAAAATATTCTTAACTTGCTATTGTAATTCACCATTCATTTATAAGAAACCCTATGTAGAGGTTATATATGAGAAACCCTTAAAGAGATTTTAATATCAACTATAAAGTAAGAAACCCTAATCTTCACCACATTTACTAATTTGTAGAGCATTACTCCTTTGAAGATTGAAACTGAAGAAGGCACAACACTAAGATTCAAGGTCTTGCTTCTATTAAACACTTTTCACTTTGTGATTGCAATGAACAACATTGAAATGCCTTCTCAGAAATTTACCTTGAAGCAACGCTTTACACTTTGTAATCTCTACACCCTTTGAAACTCTTGAGTCACTGCTAATTAAGCTTTGAACACTCCAATCTCCTGTCACTTATATCAACACATGTTCAAGCTCCTTTTTTCTTGATGGTTGATACTATTGAAGCTTTGATGCTCTTTGATGACAATCCATGAAATAAATATCAACTACCACCATAAGATGAATCAACCCATTGAAATGAATATGCAATGAATATCAATCAATAGAATGGATGACAAATACTTTAATACCCCTGTTTGAGTGAAGAAATACCTTTGAAAAATCACTCACCATAAAATGAGTCTTCTTTGAATGCTTTGATTATGAGATTTGAATGAATTCTATGATCAACTCATGAAAAGTATCAATCAATATCACTGAATGATTTCTTTGTGCTATACTACTATTACTACCAACATACTCCATGTACATCAAGAATCTTGTAATAGAGAATGCATTAATCACATGCAACAAGCAAGCAACGTTGAGATTATGATACTTTAACTTGAAGCAACTATGCATGATAGACCTTAAGTGTGAGATTCCTTGAGACACCATGAGATACCTAAAAAACAAGCATGAACAAGAGCATGACCTTGAAATACCAGCATCATGAACCACTATGACCTTGAAGTAGTGACACATCTTTGACATCAATGAAAAACACTATCACTGCCAATAGTTATGATAATGAGGAGAGGCTTGAATAAGGTCCTATAATGATATCTTAGTAGGAGTGTTCTTAAGTTGTTCAACAAGGTCATACTCCTTTCCACTTTGTAAAGGAAAATGAGGAGTAGTAAGCAAGAAAGGTTGAGGCAATGGTAATGAAACATGAGTGCTTTTTTGTTGCCTATTTTTCCTTGTATTGTATGTGTGAACCACAGTATTGTAACTCGATTGTTGTGAAGCATTTTCATTATCAAGTTGCCTTTTAGGTGGTTCTAACATAAGAACATGTTTATTTTGAACTTGTGGTTGTTGTGAGGGTGGATAAAGGATAAGAACTGGCTCAGGAGATTGCTTCAAGGGATATCTAATGTGCATAACTTCAAAAGACTCATCCTTATTGTGATGATCTTTTAGCAAAGGAGAGTCTAAGATTACCTCATGAAATAAAGCCACATTACTATTGTTAATGTTCTTATTTTATTGAACCATTATATCTTCCCTAGTAGGAGAGTTTTTAGGAGAGAAACAAACTAGATGTTCATGACATTCAATGGTTGGTTCTTCTAAAATAAATTCATCACAAATAAGGGAGTTATCAATGGTTAGATTTTCTTGCTTATCAATAATGGCATTCTCTTGTTCAATAATGTTTTCCCTAGGGGAAGAGAAACAAATAGGATTCTCATGACTCATCAATTTGATCTTCTAACATCAAAATATCTACTTCACCAATAGTAGGAATATTAGGAGAAGGAAAAATTTGATTGTTATAATTGTTCATGATTTCATCCTTTTTTATCTAAGGTCTCATTCTCTTGTGCCATAATATCTACCCTAGTAGGAGAGCTTTTAGGAGAGGAGCAAACAATATTTTCATAACATTCCATGGTTAGATTTTATAAAGTAACTTCATTACAAAAAGGGGAGACATCAAGAGAAGAATGACTATGGTTTTCATGCTTACTGATGATTGGATCCTTTTGTTTGAATATATATTTCCAAATGTTAGGTACATTAGAAAGGAGAGAAATAATGTTATAACTCCCAATCATCAGATCTCTTAACACCAACATATCCTTTTTCACTAAACCATTCTCACTAGGGAAAGTAATGTTAAGAAATGTGTTAATGATCTCATCTTCTTGTCTCATAATATCTTTCCAAGGGGGAGGGGGAGAGGGACAAACAAGACTTTCAGGATTCTTAATGATTGTGTCTTTTTTCACCAAGATACCTTCATCACTAATAGGAGAGGTATCGGGAGAAGAACAATGATGATTGTCATGATTGTCTATGCTTGCATCCTCTTTGACTAAAGCATTCTCACAAGTAAGAGGGATGAACTTTATCTTAGCATGCTTAGGAAGGTAAGGTACTAACATTGTGTGCTAAAAAATGAAAAGTACTTTTATCCAACTTATGCAATGCTTTAGAAATGTAAACAATGTATATCCAAAAATGAAAAGTACTTTTATCAAACTTATGCAAATCTTTGTGAATATAAACATTCTGTATGCAAGAATGCAAAATTTCATAAATGTAAACATTTTCAAATCTGATGATTTTTACTCCTGAAATGATTTTGGAATGATTCATAAATGAGTACACTAAATGGGTACTTTTGACCTAGATGCATAAAATAGAAGTTCCTGAAACTTTCCATACTGATAATATAGGTTACCAACAAGCCTAGGAAGTATAGAAAACCACAAAAAAGCTCAGAAAAGTTGGTTTTGTAGGCCTCCAAGGAATCATTCCCCCAAATGCGCGTATCAGTCCCACTCTTTTGCAAAGTGTCCCACCAAAATGTAGATTTAGACCTAATCATGGACTAATACACCTAGGTGGGTGTATGAGTCCAAATTAGGGTTTTTGAAAGGTTTAGATAGTGAAAAACAGACAGCACAAAATACCCAAAAATTTGCAAAAGATACCTGTACAGGGACTAAATCGCTGAGGTGGGAGAATGAGTCCTAATTAGGGTTTTTAAGCCTAAATCAGAAAATTCTAAGTTGATTTTAATGTGTCTAGGTTGTATGCATAATTAACTATTTATAATTACAGTTTTTCAATGAAATTGAATGATGCAAAATGCAAAAAATGCAACCTACATGCACTTTTCGCTAATGCGATATTTAGAAGTCCTAAATGAAATTCAATTAATGCATATCTAATGAAAAGTTAATACAATCTAGATCTAGGACTATAATGTTCTCCAAACAAAAAATTCAAGGGTCCAAAGTTCAGGTTCACCAAAATCAACACAAGGGAAATAGCATAGGGGTTCCACCTTTTGGGAGATGTAACTTAGACCTATTTCACATTTTAGTTCACTAGGAAACTAAATCCCTCAACCAAGTGACTTGATTGAGGAATGGACTAGTAGATTCCTAGTGTGATTAGATGGGGGTTCACCATTAAATGAAGCTAAAAAGGAGAAATGCAAACACTTATGCACAGAACCCTAGAAACTTGAAAGCATGAAATCAAATTGACAAATAGAATGAAATAGAAAAGAACCTGGAGGAATGGAGAGGCCAAAACAAGGTCTGTAACCCTAGAAATATTATTTTTGAACTACACTGGGACTAATACGCTAGGTAGGGTGATTTAGTCTTGCTACAGGGTTTCTAGGCAGAATCTAGAATCTTCTAATGACTAATCAGGATCTACAGAAAGATGGAAAAACAGGTATACTGGGACTAATACACCCACTAGGAGGATTTAGTCTTGTTACTAGGGTTTTACTGATATTTTTGTAGCCTCTAGTGACTTTCTATAGCTTCCTTCTTGTTCGATATTTAAGTCTAAAATCTTGAATTCTAGTTTGTAGGCGAGTTTTCATGAAGATGACAACTTCTTGACAACTTTTGCAACTTTATCTTCAAAGGATCTTCAAGCTCCAATTCACCTAGTTCTGCAAACATAGATCAAGAGAGAAAAATGTTGTTTTGTTAGGGAGTGGGGGTTTGCCTTGGTCAAACCCCGTTTTGGTAATTAAACCTTGAAATGAAATGCAATAAGATGAAGGAATGATGAATGAACAAATGTAAGTAACAACTCACCAAACCTTATTGAATCCTTGGATTGTAGATCTACAACTTGCATGAATTGACTTCAATGGATGTAGATCTTGATCATGAAACTTGATAGGAGATAATGTCTTTGAATGCTTGAATGGATCTTGAATAGTACATCAACATGTTAGCTCACAAACATACATGATGCATGAAGACTTTGACATGATGTTTGAATCTTGAATGTTTCTCCAAATGATTGATGATTTACGCTTGAATGATCTCATAAACTTACCTTAGGAATGCTCTCTTGAAAATCTTAGATGACTTGAAAACTTGATAGAGGGAACTTAATGAAATGACCTTGTGTTTATACTTGTTTATGCCTAATTTCCTAAAATTACAACACTACAAGCCAACATTTAGAATTTGAATCTAAGGATGAAAAAATCCTTCCAAGAATTTGAATTAAAATAGGTCCTAGGTTAAAGCGAGACTCTTACGCTAGGTTGGGCTTATGAGTCCTAGAGGCTTATACCTGGGAAACAGATTTCAAGAAGTGTTATGTTTAATGTGACATTTAGAATCAGGTCTCAAGACCTAGGGAGGACCAATATGCCCAGATGGGCATATGAGTCCCAGATTCCTAAATCTGGAACACATAGCCAAAAACATTAAATTATGATTTTCTATTTATTACATATCGAGATTATCCTTAGAAAAATGCATTTAATTAGGCTTGTGGATGCAAAATAGGACCAGTTAAAGCATAAATAAGCCAAATTTTAACAGGGAGGACCCAAACAAGTGTGAAAATGTAATGGGATACATTTTACTACACTACAATGAATTAATTATTGAAGCTGGGGTGATAGTATTACTAGACATTGTGGTATATAGTGGATTGGTTATTTGCATGGTGTACATGGTAAGTTGAGTGTGGATGGGAGGTAATGATACTTGTGTGAAGTTAATGGGTATGATTGATTATGGAATAATAGTTGCTATTTGTGGAGGTGTAATATTAGGTGAGTGTGAGGAATACATGGAAGTGTTGTTACTATTTTGGATGGTAGGGTTGCTATTAGGTGGTATGAAGGGGTTGGTTTTTTGTGTCATTGAAGGAGGTAAGGAAAAAATGGTTGGTGGTATGATGTCATTAGATCTCGTTTCCCCGAAGGTCAATGATGGATTATTATTGGTGATATCCTAAATAAGTGTGGTGTTGAATGTTGAAGGGAATTTAGCTCCCAGTTATGTGAGTAATATGAATTATTGGTCATGATTGGTCACAAGAAGCGAGTCTATCAATTTCATATTATTAGGATCTTGTTGTGCTTCTAAAATCTCCTCGAGTGTTATATCTCTTACTACCCCACCAGTGTTCAAACTATTTCTAGGACTTAGTGGGGATGGTGTTTCAAAACCTCTTTATCCAAACATGTGTTGGAATTCTTCTTGTGTTTCCTAGAAAGGGTCTATGTTTGTAGGTACCATGTTGGGATCTTGGTGTTATGTATTTCTCTTAGTTTGGGACATTGTTTCTATTGGCATATGACAAGTTTTGAGACTTTAGGAATTTTTGTGATTTTATGTGGGAAGATGAGATAAAGAAAGGTCCAAAGTGTTTTTAGATCTTAGATGATGATTTCACATTTGGTTTGATGTGTTAAATTTGGACTAGAATAATGAGTACAAATTAACAGATAGGGGTGTGAAATATATCAACCTAGAAGAAGATGGAATCCTATGTTAAAGTATAAAATTGATAATCTAATTGGCCTTTTTACTTGAGAACACAAACTTCTAAGAAACTAAGAAAAATTAGAAATGAATGGATGCATGATATAGATAGACTATGGATCAATTTTGGAAAATAAATGGTTGTTGGTTATGGATGAATGCCTCTGATTTGGATAAAGGTCTAATCCTAATGTTTACAAGTTTTTATATGAATGTGATGGAAATAATGAAATGGTAATAGAATAGATGATTAATGATTGTATTTTATAATTCTCTAGACTGTGTTTATTTTTGTAGATTTCAGGTTTTCTCTGGTCTATAGGTAGACTTTCTAGAAATTTTAAGATTCTAGAGAAATTGTTTGACAATAAAATGCGTCAAATTTTTTCAAATGTGTTGCTTTATGTTTCAAAGGCGTCAATATATTTTTCAAAGGATTCAAAAGTGGATCATATGCATTGGGGTAGATATAAAATACATCACTGTATTTTCAAGGGTGTCACTGTAGGTTTCAATTATGTTACTCTATTTTTAAAGGTGTCAAAATACAATCAAATATGTCACTAATTGAAAGTTAGGTCTTAGACTGATAGGACCAATTTAATCAAATATGTTGATGTTTATCAAATGCAACACTTTGCAAATCAAAAGTGTCACTATACATATCAAAGATGTCAAAGGATAATAAAAAACATTGAATGATGATTAGATGCATCACTATAATAGCATATGCATCACAGTGATGGTCAAATGTGCTATCTTGAGTCAGTCACTTAAAATTTTCTAAGGTTGGACTAGTTTTTGACTAATTTTACAAGATTGATCTTTGACTTGTTTGGAAAGACACAATAAATAGTAGATAATAGTTGTAGATTGACTCAAAAGGTATATTATAAGTGTCATTCACTAGTCTCCATGATAATACAATTCAAGAAGTACAACCTAAATAGTGTTAAAGGTGAGACTTGCTAGTAGATTCCCAGTCAATAAAATATCATACAAGTGAGCACACAGATACATATGCTCCACTCTCGAAGGGGGATAGATAGGTCTCTAGTGGAACAGGGGATCACCTTCCTCCTTCTCTTGTAGGTTTTACACCTCCAAAATAATCTTATCTCACCGTAAGATGATACGTGTTGGGTAACTTCATACATGATGTTGTACAATGCACCCCACTACCAATAATGGTTGTTGGTATTGAGGCTTATAAAGATAATGGTTTGTAGTGGATTGGTGAATGGCGAGCCCACGTGTAGTGCTCAAGATTGGAGGGGTCTCCTCTTCTCTCTTCTCCTAATGTGTCTTGGTGGATCGAGGGTTACACGACTTGGCTCGAATGATGTTGGCCACACCTTGGGGTACAACTTTCATTCTTCCCCATTTCTATATCCCATTGAAAAATGTGGTTTAGGTTGACCTAGGGGTGATGAAGTCCCCAAATAGGCCTCCTCCTAAATTAAAAAGGAAAATGATGTTGTTTCTGATCCCCAAGTTTGTACTAGACATGAGGAGAGAGCATACATAGATATTAATTACATGGGTAAACAAATAAAAATTGTAATTATAAGGTATTTCTAATCCCCAAGTTCACACTAGGCATGAGGGGAGAGGATAAGTACCCTAGACTCCACTAGAGACAACATACAATTCATTTATATTAGGAAATTGAAATGTAATTTACTCTAAAAAATATTAAGACACAAGACCCTGTAACCAACATGCTAGTAGTTTCAATGTTTGGTCTTTTATTTATCAAAACTATAGCTAAAAAGATGTGTTAGTTCCAACACCAAGAAAATGTTAGATTAAAAACCAAAAATCAACAAACAATATCAAATGCATCACTGTAAAAAATCAAATGTGTCGCTTTACCTTCAAATGCGTCACTTTACCTCAAAAGCATCGTTGTGGGAGTTAGATGTGTCGAGTCACAATAAAAGGTGTCATTGTATCTTCAATTCTATTATTGTAATCTCAAGTGCATTGATATGAAATCAAAAGCATGAATTTTTGGTCAAAAGCATCGATCTGGCATCAAAAACATTGTGTAATTCTTCAAATGCATTAAGTCATGATTAATGCATTATTTGGACATGTAGCTTCTTAAACAAAAAAAATCACAAAAAAATGTTAAATTTCAAGGACTTGGGGTCCCACTGGACATGCTAGAATGTGATGATCTAGAAATTAAAGATCAGATTTTGAAAGAAAAGCAATAAAATCACATAAAACCATTACCAAAATGTGATAACCTAGAAATTTGAGATCAAAATATAAAAGAAAAGCAATAAATCACATAAAACCATTCATAATCCAATTTACTAAATCATACCAATGAAGCATTAAGAAAGTTGCATAATGAATAATAATTATAGAACCTGTATATACAAACAATCCTAGCTTAGCTCCATTTCCCTCCTATGTTGCACCTTGGGGAGAAGGTGTAATGTTTGATGGTTTCTCTTAGATTTGGTAGCACAAAGCACATAAGATAATATGAGTATAATTTCTTTGTAATGAGTGAGAGAGAAAGAAATAGATTATAGGACAGTTCAATTTATAGATTTTAGGTGATATCGATCAACGGTCAAGCTCTGATGAATGACTAAAAAGATCACTGGCCTAGAATGGTTGAAAGGAATTGATGAAGAGTTAATTGATTCCCTAATTGGAGCTAAAAATAAGGTCCTTAAGGAACAATAGGGATAGAGAGAGAGAGAGAGAGAGAGAGAGAGAGAGATTTTCTTCCATGTCCTTAGATGAATCAGGATTTATGAAAGGAGAGAGAGAGAGAGAGAGAGAGAGAGAGAGAGAGATTTTCTTCCATGTCCTTAGATGAATCAGGATTTATGAAAGTAGAGATAGCTACACCTAGATTTTCTTCCATGTCCTTAGATGAATCAGGATTTATGAAAGTAGAGATAGCTACACCTATAGTGGAAAATTATGAAATGGAGAGAGAGAGATTCTTCCATGTCCTTAGATGAATCAGGATTTATGAAAGTAGAGATAGCTACACCTATAGTGGAAAATTATGAAATGGAGTTGATACCACAATAGTATTATATTTCTAGGGTCAATCTTGGACAATATACAATAGATAAGGATATTTCTTCAATGAGTTTGTATTAAAGACTATGATCACCCAAATGGAAAAGGACAAAAAGATCAAGGAGGAATTGAAGGGTCCAATAGAGTAAATTAAGTATTTAATTAGGTATTTGATCAATCATATTTACCCAAATGAGATTAATTCCACAAATAATCATGTGCTAATGTGAATGATTAAAGAAAACTCAATCAATAAAATAAAGTCTAAGGTAAATGATATAAAGAAATTGTTCACAAAATTTCTAAATTATTCCAATAAAATATTGGATAAGGTTCCTTCTACACTAACGTGAAATATATAAATAAATCTATTGGGGCGAGCTAAATATTGAAGAGTTCACACACTCCCAAAACCTTCCTATAATAGAAAGCATGTATAATATGGATTATGAGGAATTGAAGGATTAAATCTCAATATTCTTATATAAATTCATATAAATTTTTTTATTTTAAGGTTAATATAATAATAGGGTACAATTTTAAGTTTCTAAAAGCATAGAAATAAGCCCTCACCCAATAATATGAGATTGAGGGTTTGGTAGTCAAAGTAGTTGACAAAAAATATTTGGAAATGGAAACACAAATAGACACTATTGAAAATATTAAATGGAAATTTAAGAATGATGTTTTTGATGCACTAGAATAGGTGGTGCTATCTAGTTTGGACTATTTTATGGAGTTGAAAGTCTAGCTCAAAGAACTTGAAAATAACCTCCTAGAAAAGAAAGAGAGAATCAACTTAATGTTTGATGAATTTGGGGAGTGTAAATAGATTGGAGTGTCTTCATGATTTTTATTAAGAACACGTGAACATGTGTATTTTTGCATTCATGGAATAGAAATAGACAAAGACAAAGGACCAAGGAGGTGTAATACTAGGTTATAATTGAATATTTGGATTAGCATTTCTTCCTCCTTCCTCAGGTTTCCACCTATTCATCTATTTATTCTTTTGATTTAATTATTTACTACAAGAATTTATATTTTAAAATTTGCCATGTCATAGGCCCAATTTTTGTGAATGGATAAATTATACATTTGGAATTGTAATTGGGTCCAAATATTTTATAAAAGTGGTTTAAAACCCAAAAAAAGTATCAACAGAAATGTAATGCCTAGAAAGGGCATATTAATTTGGATCCACTATATCTTTAGGATCCAAGTAGACTTTCCAAGTGTAAAAATGTGAACTTATCTCTATAAAATGAGGTGTTCCAAACATTGTAAAGGGTTGATTTTTTTTTTAAGGAAAGGAAAATAGATTTTATTGTAGTTATCTTGATAAAAGTTGTAATGTGTCCATTATTCATTAATCAATAATTTAATAATTTAATAATTTCAAATTATTTTGATCGTTTTGAATCTTGATTGGTGATGTATTTTGTTTTTTCATTTTTTAAACTTGGTATATTTTATAATTTTTTATAAAAAATATTAACACTATATATCATTCATGGTATGATTGTGAAATAATATATATAATATTTGTGTGTATACAATTGTCTTATAAATTTATTTCTACTTCTCATAATTTCCTTTGAATTTTGGATCTATAACTTCAATGGTAGAATTGTAAAACTAATCATAACATGATGGGTTAATTGAATTTCATCATACTCTCCCAAGTGAAGGATTAAAAATGAAGTGCAAAGCTAACTCTTTTATTTTCATTATGTTCCTTTTTAAATATTTTTTACAAACTATTAGAGTAGGATTAGGTTAGAATTGATTTTTTTATAAGAAATTAAAATAATATAATATATGGAGTTAGAATTAACATATTTTGATGCATAGTTTTCTAGTTTTTATTTAAAATGGTATAGGTCCCTCAAAGAAACATATCACATAGTCCACTAAGATACTCAAACATTGTCATGGCTTAATGACTAGGACCTTGGAGGTGATTTATTTATAGATCAATTTTATTTTCAAGAGAAGTGGAGTGATCTTGATTTCACTTGTGTTTCATGTTTCATGTTGATCAGCAATAGGTTGCTACACCCCAAAACTTATAATCATAACTCCTCAATTTAAATATGAACATCTCACCCTTCATCCATCTATCCATCAATCTTAGTCCATTATGCCTTTCGATCCCTTGATAAAATATTATGATTTGAAAGATATGAGGATACCATGTTTACATTTCGGAAAATCCATATTACCATCTACTAAGGTTTCTACCAATATCTATGAGAGTACCAAAAATTTATGTATTCCATTTGACCTAATTATTTAGTAAGGGATGTTATCTAATATATGCTTGAGTGTAAATCCACCTTCCTATCCCTCATTTGAGAATCCAACTCTAAAATCATAACCTCAAATAATAAAATAGTAACAATAAAAAATAGTAAAGATAAATACATCATCTAATGATGAAAACCTTTTATGGTTCCTCAAATGAATACCATGATGAAAAACTAGAAAAATCTTCTATCTAAGAGCATCTTACACTTTTGTGAAAGATACTCCCTACCCATGTCCTTTATTCTATCAAACCATAACTTACTTATATTCACCTACCCCATCATACCTTACCCACCCTCCTTTTTTTTTATCTTGATAAGGACATGGGAAAAATCTAACCATTCTTTAGACAATACACACCTTTCTTTCTTTTTATGTAACCCCTCTTGCATCTATGTTCTCCTACATGCACTCTCATTCATCTTTGTAATTTTGTTTTCTCTTTCAACATAGACAACACACTATTTTAGCATGCTTTTAGGTCTCCTTGGTGATTTTTCACACTCCCTAGCATGTGTAAATGATCCCTTAACATCCCTCTCATTGCCTTGGTGCTTATGTAATTTTTGTGGCACTTTTGCATAACCCTTAGCAATTATGTAGCCCCCTTGGTGCCTATGTAGTTTCTATACTACCCTTGTGATCTCCCTAGTTCTTTTTCATCATTCATAGCACCTATGAAATATCATTGGTACCTATACATCATCCTTAGAACTTATACTAGATCCCCTAGTGCTTGTGCATAACTCCTAGTGCATGTGTATTTTGCTTTCTACTTATTCCTTCCCATGAACATATATGCATTCCCACCACCTTGAACCATTGTTACATCCTCTCCAACATTCAAAATTTACCATACCATCTCACATGCTGACACAAACCATGGGGATGAAATCCTCAAATTCTTCTACCTACCCTCATTTTTCTTATCTTCTCTATCCATGTCATAGAAATCCATTTACTATAATAGTATCTATACTCATGATTATTGTAAGCATACATAACCATATTAATCAGGTTCCTACCCTATATAAAAATCTATTTCATTTCATCCTTCTCCCTAGACATAGTTTTATCTTGTCATCATTGTAAAGCCTCTAGCCCTTAAGAAATTCCAAAACAATCCATCCAAATGCACACTGTAGACACCTAAAAATGACCTAGGCCTGCAAGCTTCATTTTTACCACTTTCGTCCTAGCATAATTAAGCTATTTAATTATGTCCCTGGTCCACATTCGACTATTGATTAAATAATTCATAATTATTTAATTAATTCATGTCATTTGTTCCTCCTTGATTATTAAATAAATAAATATTATTTATTTATTTAATACATCACTAATTATCTAAAGTCTTCCTTTGATTAAATAAATTTCATAATTTATTTAATTTCCCTTTACCATTTATGTCTTCTTGATTAATTAAATAAATTTTATTTATTTAATTACGTCACTAATTAAGTCCCCTTCTTCTAAAAAATTAAATAAATTCTTATTTATTTAATTCTGTCCATTTTCCACTATAATTAAATAATTCATTTAATTATTTAATTAATCATTAGCTTTTTCTCCCATTTAAATTAAATAAATTTGATTTATTTAATTTAGCCATTCTCTTGAATTTTGAATTAAAATCATTATTTAATTTCAAAATAATTCTTTTATCACATTCCTCCATAATTAAATAATATCTTTATTATTTAATTACTTGCTAGTTGTCTGGAGTAAATAAATCTTATTATTTAATTTCTCCAGCAACCTCTTTGTCCGTGCCAGCCTTATCCTCCAATTTAATTCTTGACTTTTGACTTCTCATTTATTTTCGACCGTTGATTGAATTATTTCATAATTCAATCTCCACCCTTCATCCTTACCTGTTGCCCTAATTTTGACCTAACCCTAATGCACACAGCAATATTCAATCTTAAGCATTGATCTTAGGGTTCATGTCATCTTTTCATCCTGGCCACACGTTCAAAATTGCAATTTTTATAAAAGGGCAATTTTGACCTCATTTGCATCTCTCTCTCAGTCTTTAGCTCTCTCTCAGTCTTTAGCTCTCTCAGTCTTTAGCTCTCATAGTTCATTTTGACTTCTTGCATTCTTAGTTTAGGTCAATTTGCTGTCAACTTAGGTCATAGTCATTAACAGTCATAGCCATTTTAGCTCAAAATAGGGTTATTTATATTTTCTGCAAATCCTTCAACACTTGCATAGGGCTTAGTCTTTAGTCATAGTTTCTCATACAAATCTGAGGGCATTGTTGTTTATCTGCAAGCTAGGAGGTGTAACAGAGGTTAATCATGGAAGGTGGAGACATAGGGTAACACTATCCCTTTTGTCTTCACCTCATTTCCATTGTACTTTGTTATTATCATAGGATTTTCTGTTATTGTGCTAACCCACTTTAATAATAAATTTTAGGATTTTCCTTTGATTACATTGGTGAACCCGACGTTGTTAGTTCGGCTTTTCGTACGTTTTTCTTTTTGTTGTTTTCTGTTGTTTTGCAGGTACAGGTACGGATCGCCAGAACTTTTTTAAAAATAGTGTGACGCATCGTATGCGTCGCGACGCATACGACAACCTCAGTGCCGCAATCGCCCTGTCAAGCCGCAAATGATGAACAGAACGACGCATCCGTTAGTCCTGAGCCGCATCTGATACCCCGAAAGCCGCATTCGAAACTCGCGCCGCAATCGTTTGGTATATCATTTTTTGTTTTCTTTCAAGTTTGCGGTTTTATTTTTGCATTTCGGGTTGTCCAATCGCAGGTTTTCTGTTTTCTGTCTTTTTCCTGCATATTGAACAAGTTTAGGTTTTCTAACACTAATCATTTCCCGTAGTGGCTTTCTGTTTTGGGGTAGAATTTTTTGTTGTCTTCTGTTGTTTTGCAGAATACTGGTACGCATCGCCGCAACCGTCGGAACGCATATGCTCACGTAAACGACGCAACCGCCCTGACAGACCTCAACTGATTATTCCAGAGCCGCATCTGACATTTCGAGCCGCATGCGCAGAACAGAACGACGCAATTGACAGACCGAGCCGCATCTGTCTGGTAATACCGAGCCGCATCTGTCTGGTAATACCGAGCCGCATCTGTCTGGTAAAATTTTCTGTCAGTTTTTAGGTTTTAATTGCCGAATTTCAGGTTGTTTCTGTTTTCTGGTTTTCTGTCTTTTTCTGTGTTGGTTATTCCTGCATGTTAACCAGGTTAGATATTTTGTGTTACTAATAGTTTCTTGCAGCGTGTGGCGATCATTTTCCGTGTGTCCAAGACCATCACATCCAAAACTACTAACTCATTGTTTGCAGATTCGCATGTCAAAGAAGGAGAGAACAAAACAGTGTGTTTGTTTATTTCTAGCTTAGCAAACTTTGAATTTGGTGCTTTTAAAAAGAATGATGTCTTTCATGCTTGAGTGTGTTTGTGGAGTGGTAGGTGAGTATGCTCTCACTTGGTGAAAACCTTGTGATCAGAAAACCAGACCCATTCTTTTTTTTGTTAATTTACCCTTCACGATTCGGTATATCGAAGTATCCTCTCCCCTTGCGCATTCGTGCGATCCTGGGTGTAAGAGAAACGGTTACCGACTCTAGAACTTGGGCCTATTTTTGTGGGAAAAAGTACTCACCCCAGGAAGACTCAGACCGGTAGCACCCTGACATCGAGGGACTTCCAGCCGGTATAGAAAAGTGGGTTCTTGGGGAAAGCCCAAGAATCACGAACGTGGTTCTGACGAGATGGATCCGAAGGGGACTCTCGCTGCATGGATCACGCCCCACGAACGGAATGCTTGAATTAAACACCTCTTGTCTTAGTGTCCA
>VDFB02047230.1:44999916-45056801 GCA_007258455.2 Sequoia sempervirens
ATAGTCGATTTAACTGCAGGACACGAGATGCTATCCCTTATGGATGGTTTCTCTGGTTATAATCAAATCCGCATTGCTCCTGAGGACCAACACAAAACAGCATTTACTTGCCCATGGGGTACATACTGTTGGAACGTCATGCCTTTCGGTCTCAAAAATGCAGGTGCCACATACCAAAGGGCTATGACTACGATCTTCCATGATATGATGCACAATATAATGGAAGACTATGTAGATGACTTATTGGCCAAATCAACAACAAGGAAAGATCATTTGAAGGTACTTGACAAAATTTTCAAGAGACTAGAAGAGTACAAGGTTCGGTTGAACCCTAAGAAATGTGTTTTTGGGGTCACGTCAGGTAAGCTATTGGGGTACATAGTTTCCCGAAGAGGCATAGAGGTCGATCCGGCCAAGGTTAAAGCAATCATAGACATGCCTCCACCAAGAGGGATCAGTGAACTCAGAACACTACAAGGCAGAGTACAATCTATTCGTCGCTTCATAGCTCAATTGGCAGATAAGTGCCACCCATTCCAGTATTTGTTACGCAAAGGTGTCCCCTTTGTATGGACAGATAAATGTCAACAGGCCTTCCAGCAAATTAAAGATTACCTGCTATCACCGCCAGTCCTCATGTCGCCTATTCATGGAAAGCCATTAATTCTATACATCTCAACCACTAGTTCAGCACTGGGGGCATTACTGGCTCAAAATGATCATGAAGGGAAAGAAAGAGCAGTCTACTACATCAGCCGCACACTGATCGGTTACGAGCTGAATTACACATACATTGAACGTGCATGCCTCGCAGTTGTCTTTGCAGCCCAAAAACTAAGGCATTACATGCTCAATCATCAGACACAACTAGTTGCCAAAATTGACCCATTGAAATACCTATTAAGTCGAGCAGCGTTAACAGGCCGATTGGCAAAATGGGTCATGATCCTAAGTGAGTATGACATACAGTATGTTGAACGCAAGGCGATAAAAGGGCAAGTAATAGCAGATCAACTGGCAGATGCGCCAATGCAAGCCTCTCATCCATTGGTAACTGACTTTCCTGACGAATCCATTTTTCACACGGAACCAGCAACACCATGGAAACTGTATTTTGATGGGTCCCACACTGGTCATGGCTCAGGGGCTGGAATCTTGTTCATCACACCACAAGGGGATTCAATTCCTAAGTCATTTCGAATTGCTTTCCCTTGCACAAACAACATTACCGAATACGAAGCACTAGTTACAGGTCTCAAGCTGGCAATCAAATGGAAAATTCAGACATTGCTTGTATTCGGGGATTCCCAGCTGGTAATCAAACAAGTGAATGGTGACTATGAAACAAAGGATGAGAAGTTGCTTCCTTACAAGAGGATGGTGGATAGTTTCCTAACATACTTCCAATCAGTGTCTTTTGAATAAATCCCCAGGGTACAGAATAAGGCAGCAGACGCAATGGCTACTATTAGTTCTCTCTTGGACATCCCTAAAAATGTGTCGCAATTTGAGTTCCTAGTAGAACAGCTGTTGATACCAGCATATGATATCCCAGAGTCGGAAATGGTTTGTGAACTTGTTGGTCCCCACTCTCCTTGGTATCAGGACATTTATGACTATCTAAAGACTCACACCCTTCCATCGAACCTATCCAATAACCAAAGGAAGTCCTTCATTAGAAAATCTGCAAGGTATGCCATTATCAGTGACACCCTATACCGCCATAGTTTCGACAGTACCCTCCTTAGATGTCTTGACGCCGATGAAGCATGTACGACCTTACGAGAAGTACCACTGACGGTATATCACGGATCTCATTGGTGGTCCTACTACGGCTAAGAAACTAGAGACTTGGATATTATTGGCCCGGAGCAATGGGAAAGCGGATGCAATAGAATCACGGTGAGAACTACATTCGCAGAAGTGTCGGATCCTTAGTGATTTGGTCCATGCCCCAGCACAGGAACTTCGGCCAATCACTTCTCCGTGGCCCTTCGCTCAATGGGGACTCAACCTCGTGGGTAAGATCCATCCAACCTCCTCCAACGGCCATAAATTCATCATCACCGCCACTGAGTATTTCACAAAGTGGATCGAAGCCATTCCATTGACATACATTACAGGCAAACAAATATCAAAGTTTATCCTCAATTACATCATTTGCCGGTATGGCTTCCCACAGTCCATCATCACTGACAACGAACGTCCGTTCAAAAACCAAGACGTACGTGAGTTATGTGAGCGATTCCATATCCAACACCACTTTTCATCCCCATACTACCCCCAAGGAAACGGCCAAGCTGAGGCGTCGAATAAAACCATTATCAAGATCCTTAAAAAGACTGTCAATGACGCTGGCCGCGATTGGCACGTACAACTTAACCCTGCTCTGTGGGCTTACCGAACTAGCATTCGTACGCCTACGGGAGCTACCCCATTCGCCCTGGTTTTTGGCGCGGAAGCCATCTTACCCATTGAGGTCGAAATTCCTTCACTACGGGTCTCTTTGAAGGGTCTAGCTAATGAAGAGGAATACCGACAATCACGCTTGCACGAGCTGGAAATGCTGGACGAAAGAAGACAAAACTCACTGAATCACCTCCAGGCATATCAAAACCGCCTTTGTCGCAGCTACAATAAAAAGGTCATGGTCAGAAAGTTCGATATTGGCGACCTGGTTCTCATGCAGAACCCTAAGAACCAAGCAGACAGAGAAAAGCCAGGCAAGTTTGAACCAAACTGGTTGGGTCCATATATCATCATATCTTCTTTTGGTTCTGGAGCATATCAACTGCAACTCCAGATGGGGAACAATTGACTGAGCCCATCAATAGTTTACACCTCCGAAAGTTCTACGCATAGCATCAGAGGACAAAGCTGGAGGGCCCTAAAATACAAAAAAATTGAAAAATGGAAAAATCGTCCTGCCAGGTGAAAACACGGCAAAAGCGGTCTTGGTGACACCAAAAATCAAAATCACCATGATAAAAATAATTAGATCAATTGTGAAACGGCAAACGGCGCTTTGGACAAGTACCATGGTGAAAACTTGGCAAACAGGCGCCATGCGTAATCAATCATTGCTCTGCCATCTATTGTCGCTTGGTCTAAATTTGGCTTAGGATGAAAGCTATCTTCGCCATTATTCCGCAAGTCACCATCACATCCTACTCTACCTGTCCTAGTGGATGAACGATTGACATCA
Organism: Sequoia sempervirens; assembly: GCA_007258455.2. NCBI lineage: Eukaryota > Viridiplantae > Streptophyta > Pinopsida > Cupressales > Cupressaceae > Sequoia > Sequoia sempervirens. The sequence continues at coordinate 45,003,122 of VDFB02047230.1, forward strand.
AGTCCTGACGACTATTTGTCCAGTAACTCAACAGCATCCTATCTGTATCCCTTGCAAATGGCTAAGTCTTAAACCTAACTGGGGGCACAATGTTTATCATGCGACTGCAGTGGATGACACATGAGATCAAAAACATCATAAAATGTCCTGAAAAAGAACAAAAACATCATAAAATGTCACGAAAACGGACAAAAACATCACAAAATGTCACGAAAAAGACAAAACATCATAAAATGTCCTGAAAAAAGACAAAAACATCATAAAATGTCCTGAAAAAAGACAAAAACATCATAAAATGTCCTGAAAAAAGACAAAAACATCACAAAATGTCCTGAAAAAAGCCAAAAAAAAATAAATCATAAAACGTCCTGAAGAAAACCAAACAAAACAGTCGACCACGCAAGGCACACAAGTGCACTGTCATCTCTAGTCCAAGTCAATCAAGTCAATAAGTCCATGTCATTGTCCGAACTACGTTGTCTCTGCGCATTTGCTACGTAGGCAAGACTCATACTTGAGTCCCCGAGACATTAGGTCAGTCCTATTAGGTTTGTCAAAATAAATCATGGCATAATCTTTGCTCATCAAGACAATGTCATTTGATCGTGTCGAACTACGAGGTCTCTGAGTGTATGACGTAGGCAAGGCCATCTATCGATGAGCCCCCGAGGCCGCACTAGGTCAGTCCATTAGGGTTCATGACACTAAAATGGCACACACGTCAAAAATCTTCAATCAATCTTCAGATAGGAAAACGCCTGAAACAAAGTAAAGCAATCCTTTACTCAACATGACACTCGCATCATGACAACATCGGCATCTAATCAAACACAAGTCAACCTCGGTCACAACAAGTCAACCTCAGTCAAACATAAGTCAAAGCAAGTCAAATCATTATAACCGGTCAAACTGTCAAATTTTGGTTAGTCTTCAGATGAGTCCTTCTGAAAGATAACCCCTGTCATTTACGCCTTAGGATGTGTCCTTCCTAGGCGTCGTCATCGCCATTTCGGCCTTTCGAGCGATCCTCTTGACATCTAAGGATCACTCTTCCTGACATTAGCATTCTTTAGATGAGTCCTTCTGAAGAACCAACTCTGTCCTTTATGCTTTAGGATGTGTCCTTCCTAAGCATCGTCATTATTTTGAGGGATCCCTTACGACCATTAGGGATCAAATCCTCCCGCATTCGGCATCATTCAGGATGTGTCCTTCCTGAATTCACCAAGTCTCGACATTTTCAAGGTCATCAAAACTTTAAACAATCAGACATCTTGACATCGTCAAACATGACAATGGCTACCCAGATGCACTTGACAAACACTTGGCAACTGTCTTTTCATCTCTTATCATGTTATTAGTTTTTCAGCGAGATCCCACTAAGCAGGATTTAGAGAAGCAGCGATGTAGCATGACAATTGACACGCATGACTACTAGCTTCTCAGCGAGATCCTGATCTTGGGATTTAGAAAAGCAACGACATATCATGATAGAGACTTTATTTTTGTAATTTGGCAATCATGTCACTAGTTTCTCAAGGATGTCCTGGAAACAGGATTTAGAGAAGCAACGACGTTTCCTGATCTGTCATTGTCTTTTTCTGCCTGTGGTTGATTATGACGACAAGACTGGGGCAAGCACGCTCCTAGTACGAGTCATAACCATCCTTGTCTGTGACTGTTCTGTCTTGGGTAATGGTACAACCTTGCACACCTAGATCTACGTCATATCTTGGTGTTTGTTGACCATTACAACAGTTTGCCCAATGATGATTAAAAGAGCAACGAATATTAAAAGTCTTGTAGTAAAGTTTTGAAGGATTTGTATCTTCTCATGGGTCTCATATCTTCTCCTCTTTGGTCTGGTCATCTTCTCTCGTCAGTCCCACCATCTTCTCTCGTCCATCCTGCGATGATATCCTGTGTCATTCAAAAACAAACGCAAGTGCATACATGATATATCCATTGCATTAGGTCCATACATACATATCCATGGCATTAAATAGTATCATACATGGCATTACATCATATACATAATCACAAACATGGCATTAACATAATCATCATCATTGCATCTTTTACATAAAGGTATCCTGCACATCATTAACATAAGCATATGAATAGTGCATCATCATGGCATCAACAAACAAATCACCACATAGACATCATAGTACATAAATGGCATCATAAATTAAGCATCATATATCATACACACATAATGCATAGAACATCACATAACACATATAGGTCGCATCAAAACTGCATCATCATATAAATCTCATCTCAAAAATATGCAATGTCACAGGATAGAGTCAATGGATATCCCAAAAATGGAGCTCGCAGGCTCAACAATAAACATAATGTGTCCAAATACAAATATGCCCCTAGGGTAGGCTCTCATCATCCCCTCGGGGTGAAGAATGTGGTGGTGGCCGAGGCCCTGTCACTGGCTCTGAAACAATGGACGGTCCTGTAGTGCCCTGTGGCTGTGAGGATGAGGGAACTGCGAATGAGGGCATCATCTCAACAGTAGTAAACACCTGTGAGGTCACTGCTGCTGGACTCTGAAAAGCGGTAGGATCTGTCACTGGTGGCTGACCCTGCACTGACCTCTGAGCTGAACCGATAGAACCCTGACTGTGTCCTGAATGGTGACTCGAAGTATGCCTGCGGGAGTGATGTGATCTGTGGCCTGATGTGTGTCCTGTGGAAGTCGACCCTCCGACACTGCTGTGGCTCCTGGTACCACTGCCACTACCCGACCGGTGTCCACTGCCTGTCCTCGTCTGTGATCGAGACAGGGTAGGATCTCGCTGCTCTGGTGGCACTGCCTGCTCACTATACTGAAAGGTCCACATCGCTGCAAACTGTGCCATCGCGCTGATCCCGCTCCACACGGGCTACCTCAATGCTGACTGTAGAGATCTCACCTGTGCCTGGCTGGCATCTAACCTCTGCTGCAGATCGGCCACTCGCTGATCAACCGTCGCATCCGGTGGCAACTCTGAAGATGGTATCTCCTCCTCACCCTCCACCATCTGCCATCTGAGGACTCTCTCTGCCTCACCTATGGCCTCATCCTCATCATCATCATCCTCATCCTCCTCTCCTGCCACCTCCGTCTCCTGTCTCTCCACCTCCGTCTCCTGTCTCTCCACCTCCTGTCTCTCCCCCTCCGCCTCCTCCTCCCCTGCCACATCCACCTCTGGGGCCCTGACATCCTCCTCCTGTCTCTCCCCCTCCGCCTCCTCCCGTCCCCCCACCTCTGGCTCCCCCTCCTGTCTCCCCTCACCCTCTATCTCCTGTCTGGGCTGCTCCTCCATATCCCCCTCCTCACCAACCTCGGGGATAGCATCTAATGCTACCCTCGCCATGCGCTGTCGCACCCTGCGACCTGGTACCTGTCCGTCCCGCCGTCGCCTCCTGCCATCTCCTCCGTCATCTCCACCTCGACCTCCGTCTCCACCACGGCCCCCGTCTCCACCTCGACCTCCATCATCACCCCTGCCTCCGTCCCTCCCTCCATCACCACCCCTCCCTCCATCTCCATCCCTGCCCCTGCCTCTACCTCTGCCTCTGCCCCCATCTCTGCCTCTGCCCCCCCGTCTGGCTCGCGGTACTCGTGGAATCACTGACCGCCTGTCAACTGGTGCTGGCCCGTCAGGATCTGTCAATGGTACAGGTCGGCGTGCGTGCCACCATAGATCATAGGCTGGTGTGGTACCTGGATCTGCTGCCCCACCTCTCCAACCCAGGCCTGGGCTACTACCCGTCAATCTGCTGTGTCGCGAAGGCCACTGGGATGGCCGGCCCCCATGCATACTCTCTGGACGATCGTGCATACTCTGCCGTCCCCATGGGTACATCCTGCTGCTCCCCGAACTGTCTCAGTACACGCTGTGGCAGATACATCTCAATCATCAGCGACGTCTGTACTGTCCTGCCAATCAGGTATCGATACTGCCTGCAAAAACTGAGATGCTCGTCCTCATCATCCCATACCTCACAATCCCTGTAGGGTCTCCAGATGAAGGTCACCATGGTATCAATCCGATGCCGCCACCACCCTGTCTCACCCATACGGGTCTGCTGTAATGCGCCGGCATAGTAGTAAGAGTAAGGCATCCCCGCGGCCAGCTGTGGTCTGTCGATAGGAGGGCGGAATATGGCAATACGCTCCCATGCCCAGATCATCATCAGTGTGGTCCCACAGGAGATACTCTCTCCTCTCCTATACACAACGTCATGCAGCTGATGATAAAGTGTCCCCAGCAAACATGGACCCCATGCATAAACTGTCCTCTCTCGTCGCATGCCGACCATGACATCCCCCCAGCCAATCAGAAATCCGTGTCCTCGTCGGTCTGGAACCAAGATGCCACCAATCAGAGTCGCCAAGAATGCATCAAAGCGACTGTAATGCTCCGCCAGGAAATCCCAATGGATCTCGTAACCCTCAATGCCGAGTCCGGCACCCTGATCCTGGTAGTACGCACGGAAGGTCTGCTCGCCATGACGAGGATCGTACACGATCCGCTCCCCTCGAATCGGAATCCGGAGAATACGGTAGACGTCCTCCAAAGTAATCGTAGCCTCACCTGTCGGCAGGTGAAAGGAACAGGTCTCTGAATGCCATCTCTCGCACAGCGCCGTCAGTAAACCCCTGTTCGCCCGAATGGCGGGCATGAATGCAACATGGAATAGGCCGAGTCTCATCAGTCGTCGCCGCTCTCGCGGGCCTAGCTGATCGCCAAACCGAAAGGTCCTCGGTCTGCTCTCCCTCGTGTAAATAGGGGCAAGCTGCCTCTGCAAAAAGACGAACACGGCATCAGCACCTTTTGTGGACAACAGTGACCGTCTTGGACAATAACTTAGGGCATGAAGGAATTAAAACAAGTTAAAGCAAAGAAAACAGGCAAATGCGTCGCAAAAGCGCAATTGCGTCGCAAATACACAATTGCGTCGCAAATACACAATTGCGTCGTTCGAAAAATCAAATGCGTCTGAAGCAGTCAAGTGCGTCGCTTAGCTACACTTGCGTCGCGAATTAGGCGTTTGCGTGCCACTAGCGAATGCGGCGCGTCATATCACTTGCGGCATTAAAATAAGCAGTTGCGTTGCAACATAAAATTGCGGCTTTCGAGCGGTCAGTTGCGATTCGGTTTAGCACTTGCGTCGCACCAAAAATCGAATGCGGCGCAAACCGCCGGTGAGGGTTGTTTGTTTTGAGCACTTGCGTCGCGACGCATCAAATGCGGCGAACGCGAAGTCACTTGCGGCTTACGCGAACGCATATGCGTCGCGGCGCATCCGTTAACTAACCTAGAAAGCATGAAAAAACACGTAAATCGAGAAAATGACAAAGTAAGTTTAGGGTACATACCGCCGGTCCTGAGCCCTCTGGCCGTCTGAAGGTCCTCACAATCTCTCCGCGGTGCTCTGTCACTGGAATAACCATCGTAGCTGCTGTGTCTTTCGCTCTGAGCTCTCAGGATTTGCAAGGTGAATAGTGAAAGTGAATTGAGTTTTACCCCTTTGACCACCTATTTATAGGGTGAAAATGACATTTTTCAACTGCAGTCTATACTGGAGGCTCATTTCCGCCCCTTCGACGTCCCCGTAAGTTGCTTTAAACATGTCAGAATCTGAAACCGACTGCGCCGCTGTTTTTCTGACCACCAAATTCATTTATCGGGACCTTTTGCAAATTTTTCTGGCGCCGACCCAAAATTTGAAAATTTCCCGAGGGGGCAAGAATACTCCGTACCTTCACTGGGGCATATTTTGACTTAATTTTCTTTGTCACAATACGACAAGCGACATTATGACAAAGAGGGGCAAAATGTAGACACCTAAAAATGACCTAGGCCTGCAAGCTTCATTTTTACCACTTTCGTCCTAGCATAATTAAGCTATTTAATTATGTCCCTGGTCCACATTCGACTATTGATTAAATAATTCATAATTATTTAATTAATTCATGTCATTTGTTCCTCCTTGATTATTAAATAAATAAATATTATTTATTTATTTAATACATCACTAATTATCTAAAGTCTTCCTTTGATTAAATAAATTTCATAATTTATTTAATTTCCCTTTACCATTTATGTCTTCTTGATTAATTAAATAAATTTTATTTATTTAATTACGTCACTAATTAAGTCCCCTTCTTCTAAAAAATTAAATAAATTCTTATTTATTTAATTCTGTCCATTTTCCACTATAATTAAATAATTCATTTAATTATTTAATTAATCATTAGCTTTTTCTCCCATTTAAATTAAATAAATTTGATTTATTTAATTTAGCCATTCTCTTGAATTTTGAATTAAAATCATTATTTAATTTCAAAATAATTCTTTTATCACATTCCTCCATAATTAAATAATATCTTTATTATTTAATTACTTGCTAGTTGTCTGGAGTAAATAAATCTTATTATTTAATTTCTCCAGCAACCTCTTTGTCCGTGCCAGCCTTATCCTCCAATTTAATTCTTGACTTTTGACTTCTCATTTATTTTCGACCGTTGATTGAATTATTTCATAATTCAATCTCCACCCTTCATTCTTACCTGTTGCCCTAATTTTGACCTAACCCTAATGCACACAGCAATATTCAATCTTAAGCATTGATCTTAGGGTTCCTGTCATCTTTTCATCCTGGCCACACGTTCAAAATTGCAATTTTTATAAAAGGGCAATTTTGACCTCATTTGCATCTCTCTCTCAGTCTTTAGCTCTCTCAGTCTTTAGCTCTCTCAGTCTTTAGCTCTCATAGTTCATTTTGACTTCTTGCATTCTTAGTTTAGGTCAATTTGCTGTCAACTTAGGTCATAGTCATTAACAGTCATAGCCATTTTAGCTCAAAATAGGGTTATTTATATTTTCTGCAAATCCTTCAACACTTGCATAGGGCTTAGTCTTTAGTCATAGTTGCTCATACAAATCTGAGGGCATTGTTGTTTATCTGCAAGCTAGGAGGTGTAACAGAGGTTAATCATGGAAGGTGGAGACATAGGGTAACACTATCCCTTTTGTCTTCACCTCATTTCCATTGTACTTTGTTATTATCATAGGATTTTCTGTTATTGTGCTAACCCACTTTAATAATAAATTTTAGGATTTTCCTTTGATTACACACACAATCCTAATCCATGCAATTTAGCTAATAAATCTTGTGCATCATCCGAAGAATCTAATAGTTCTAATACCAACCTTGATCAACTTTAGTCAAATTATCATCATCAAAATAGATTATTCCTAATATTCACATTATTCTTATCATCAAGAATACTATCATCATCATCATCAAGTTTATAGAACAAAATCCTTTGGTAAAAAATATTTCCCCCACTTCACAAGGCTTGAAAAATTAAATAAAACCTACAATCATAAACTAATTTTTTTATACTTTATTTCATTCAATATATCACTAATATATGCAACGGGTTTACCTTATTTCAAGTCAAGATAACACCAATAGCCTTTTCATTGGCATTATAATCAAATTAAATATTTAATCAATGTTTAGAAGTGTTGGGAATCCATAACCTTATTATTAAATGATTTAAAAATAATAATTAATATAAATTATCACTCAAATACACCCTTCCACATATAATGCATTACGGGTGTATGGATTTGATTACATTTATTGATGAATTTACTATAAAAAAATTGATAGTTCATGGAATATTTTGAACTTTGTGCTAATTTTTTTGTTTTGGGAACTCAATAGTTTCCCTCAAACCATCTTAATATACAATAAATATCGAGTATACTAGCTCTTTTTGCATAAAACCACACCTCTTTAGGTTTATATAAAATTTATCCTTGCTCAAATCAAGATGACCTTAATTACTTTTATCAAACATCAAAGTATCATCCTAATAAAAACTAAAAACTTAGCTAAAAAAATATTTTAAAACTTAATTAATGAGCCTCTTAAATGTACTTGGCACATTGGTTGATCCACAACCTCAGACTGATATAGCTAATTCTGTCTACGGAGTTACAGCGCCGGATTAAGACCTCAAGATAAACTGACAGCAACAGATAAATACAATGGCAATATTCAGATCTTCAAAATTTAAGAGAGGGAATAAAATATGCATGCCCAAAATGGTTAAGTAAAGAATATGGTAGCCTACTAGATAAAATCTGGTCCACATCGAATGGCGATGAAGCTGTATACAATAATACTTACAGGCAGTAAAATGGAATCGAATATCTTCAAGATTTCAGGTGTACATCGAGCACTAACAAATTAGACAACTCAAAGGATACGAATTAACTTAAGAGGAATTCTCTAGGTATGTGAGCAAAGCAAGAACGTAACATCCTAGATTCTTTCAAGCATTCGAAACAGAGCACAGATCAAGTTTCAGAAGCAAGATTAACGATAACCCGCGGAATATACACCCTATTTATACAGAGGGAATCCGGAGGATTAATTCAGAAGTTTCTTTCTAACACATTATTTCCAGCATGCGTAAATCAAGATGAGATTTTGAGGACAGAGAAACCTGACTAGTCGGGCTGGTATTGAAGCAGAGGTCTTCCTTCCAAATCTGTAGCTACCAATTTCTCCAGAATTTTCCCGGCAAGGATAAATCCTCTACGGCAGTGCTCCTAAACCAGATCCAGAAAACTCCGTGCAAAGAATGCTTTCTTTCCCTTTTGAAAATTGACCCGAAAATCCAATATGATTCTCGGCAAAGCTCTTCTCCAGATTTCCCTCCCCCCCATAATATTCCCCGAGAGTCATCCCCAAAACAAGAATTAGTTCCAAAAAAGATGCAAAAAGCCCCCTTTTATCTTGGACAAACAATTAATTTATTAACCACCACCTCCGTCAGTTGCTGCTGCATGCGACTCTATTTAAATCTCATTCATTCCTATCCTCCCCATAAAACTTACCACCACTCTTCAGCTTATATTAGTAAAATATCTTCTATTAATCATTCGCAATAACTCACCTAAGACATTTTTATTTAATAATTTAATATTTCATTTAAATCATATGGTTTAATTTATTTAAACCAACTAAAAGCATTACATAATATTTTATTTTATTGGAACCATAATCATATAAATGCGTTTATTTAATCATCAAAGATCCCCTTATAACTTCATTAATTTTTATTTTAATATAATAAGTAATTCTCCAAGCAACACTCCAACAATATTACCTCGAATACACCAATTACTAGACAAGACTGACAAACCTGACCCACCAGATTGGCACGGGTGAGTCATGGGGGCACTACATTCTCCCCCCCTAAGATTGGGGGCACTACACGCATTGTCTGTAGGTGTGCACAAGGAAAATTTACTAAAAAAACCAAACAAATGTCTTCAACTGAACACAGGCTTAAGAAACTTTCGAGCTAAAGTGTTTGGCTGATCAAAAGGCTTAAAACTCACAAGCAACTGCAAAATAGTGGAAGTAAGTAATAGATAAGTATCGATTGCAAGCGAAATATAAACCTTCTAATTACCAAGCAAAAGGGGTATAAATCCATTGAATTCCATGCATGGGATTTTCTTCAAATGAAACACAGTAAATCACACTAAGCAAAATGGTAAGGATTTTTAATACTCAACACAAATTTCATTCATCAATTATTAAGCATAAAGCAAAAACATGAAATTGCAGCCTTCAAGGATAATCATCGAATTTCATACAACATATAGCATCGAATTCCCAAGTAAATAGCATCGAATGAGATCAACTTAGATAGTATCGAATCTTCAAAGAAAAATATAAAACTCAAGTGAATAACTCCATCACATAAAAAAATTGATTCAAATGGAAGACCATCAAGGTACGATGCATAAGAAGAATTAAATTGAAAATCTTCAACATCACAAAAGGCTAAAAGAAAAGCTATCGAATGAAACACCAAGAGATGGGCCTTTGAATAACATCACAGGATGAAGGAAAGAAATCACCACCTAGATCCAATCACTTGGAAAAGCTGGAGATTCTATGTCGAGACGAATCCTTTGTTGCAACAACCACCTCTTCAAAAATTCCCCAATTAGTCTTTTGAATAATCCACAAATTTTTCCCCACAAAATCTACAACCACGATATTATTTTGCAAAAAAAACCATTTCTTCTCTTTCCCAAAAACCCAAAATCTATCCCCCTAAAAATCTCTCTCAAAGATGATAATTATTCACAACAAGGAAAAGCTATTTTATTCTCAAAAACCAAAAAACAAATAAAAATCTCACAAAACAAGTTTCTATTCTACAAACAATTCAAAGTCACGCATGTGCTCTGAGACAATCTTTTTCTATCTTTTTAATTGTTTTAGCTGATTGTTCATTATCTCCTTCCGATTTAATATTTTATTTTATATTATAATATTTTCCCACCTTTTAATTTATTAAAATCCCAACATTAAAACTAATATCTTTATATTTAATTATCAAAATACTTTATAACTTAATAATTTAATTTAATAAATTAATTAACCAAGGCAAATCAAACACTATTTATCAACATCATGAAAGGGTGGATCATGGAGAGGCACTATACTCAATGTATTCCTTAACTCATTTTCCTTGTTGTCTCAATCCATGCATCTTCTTTAATAATTCCAACTCATAATCCATTGGAATAAATTGTCTCTTAAGTTTCTCAACCATTCTATCCCACTTTGTAATCTTTTCCTTTCCTCTTCTTCCTTTATCAAGTTGAACTTCTCTCCACCATATATTTGCATTACCCTTCAGTATTGTCTTAACATACTTTACTTTGTTAGGATCTTCAATCTCCTCAAACTCAAATTATTCTTCCATATTGTTGATCCAATCCATCAACTCTTTAGCATTCAAATTTCCACTAGAAGTTTGAACATCAAATTTTTGTCTTCTTCCAATTCTTGAAATGATCTTAAGTAATATGAATTCTATAGGATCTATTACTTCCTATTCTTCTTCTTCGAATGGTTCCTCATTTTCAACTTCATCTTCACTTTCATCTCTTCTTATATGTTCAAGAACTCTACATAGCTCAGATTCTTGCATTATTTCAACTTACCTTATTAGGGCTCTTAAATCATCAATGCCAGGAGGGTTTCTACCTCCACCTCTACCCCTACCTCATGGGGCTACTATTGGAGGCATTTTCTCATAACCCATGCAACTCAAAGGTCTTGCTACAAATTGGCTCACTTTAGCGCTTTGCCTGCAAACTCGGGAATAAATTTCTTTGATACCACTGATGTAAGGGAAAAGAAACTCTCAAACATAAACTTCCAACAACATAAGATACAACTCAAAAAAATGTTTTTAATAACATAAAAATCTGCAAGAAGTATTATTTCATATTTCACTCAAAATATCCTAAAACTTCATGGATTACAAAACACGTATGAAATTAAATTGTTGTGCAGCCATATATAGGATGATGAAAATCATTAAAAATATGATATGAGATTAAAATATAATAGAAAAATCAAATACAAAATGTTCTCCCTCAATCTTTCTTCTTTCACAAGCTTCTAGATCCTACCACTTGCAACCTTGAATTGGAAACCATTGGTACAATAAACCATGGATTCACCAAATTTTTTCCTTCTACACAAACATCCTCAGACCTACAAAGTTATGGAGTTTGGACTTCCTCTCAAAAAATCATGTGTCGATACATGGTATATTTTATAAGAGGAACTCATGACACATTATGGAAAGAGTCTTATGGATAAATTCTTTAGTTAGATTTATAGATTAAAGGAAATAGGTACTAGTGAAGAAGAAAGAGAAATAGGAGGAGGAGAATAATAGGAAGAATTAGGAGAGGAAGAAGATGGAGAAGGAGAAAATAATAAGAGGAAGAGGAAGTGACCAAGAAAATAATCTATTTTTCATGCACAGATTATTTCAAGAGATCCCTAAGGGTCTACCATCTAGAAGAGACAAAGATCAATGCATTCGATTAGTACCTATGTTCAACCATGTACAATCCAATAAATATTATTTCAAGTTACACCAAATGGTTAGAGTAGTGTAAGAATGCATGCAACACCAATGAGAGAAACAATCTAGTATTATAAAGAACAAGGCAAAGGCACAAAAGAGAATGAAGCATCAAGTTGATCAATGCAAATTTTTAACATTAATAGATTTACAATAGTTTGATTATGAAGGAAGAATAATTTTGGAACCTAAGAAGATCTTCTAAATATACACCAAGAGGCTTTAGATGAGGATAGTCATAATGTATCTAATCAAGTTGAACATTTGACTAGTCAAAATATAAAATGTGAAGATAAAGAATCCCTTTAGAAGCATCCAAATTTCATCAACAATTGAGATAATGTTGGTTGGTTTTATTGGGAGGGTGTGCTATGACCTTTCCCAATAGTGTGTATGGAAGATATTTGTATCTAATTTATGGCTAACATAACCCTTAATTAAGTTATATGCTCATTTTTGTAGTCTTACATACTTGTAGTTAGGTTATTTTGAATGACATCCATAAAAAAACTATGATATTTATAGGATATAATTGCTACTCTATTATCATCATATTGTGTGTTTTGTCTTTAGTAAGTAATATTTAAGTACGCCACCTCAAAGTGGGTTGGTTTTGGATTTTTCCCCCTTGAAATGACTTATTACTATCAAGTATTTGTAACATATTTTAAATTTAATCCATCTCTTGTATAAATTATTTCATTACATGTGTAGCACTTTGTATCTCCAAAAACTTTAGATTATTTTGTCTTTGCATCTGCCAATCAAATGAGTTGTGTTCTAGTATATATTTTTACCTTATTCCTTCCTCTATTTTTTGATCATTATAAAATAAAAAACCAAGATGGTGGTTACACACAAATTTTTAATTTTCTTCTTGAATTTTCCTTATTTCCAAAGTAAAAATATTTATGGGACATATATCAATAGTTGTCAATGCATATTCATCAAATAAATTCAAAATCTTAATTAAATAATATTATTTTATTTTTACCATTATTTTTTATATAAAAGATAAAAGGGAAAATAAATGAGATAAAATAAAACATGTTTGGCATTTCAGGTACCTTGGAAACAATAGCTTATCAGGAAAGCTTGAATCATGGTTATCTAAAATCGGATACGTGTAAGAAATTTTCTCTTTTTATTTCATTTACATGAATTTTTTGAATCATTATTATTGTCTCATAATTTCAATTATACATAAAGAAATATAATATAATTAAATTTATTATAAATAAAATAAAAATACACAAAATAATCAATTATAATTCTTCATAAACTATGTATAAATATATATCTTATTAATGACTTTTTTATAATAAAAAAATTGTTGATATTAATCCTAAACATAATATACTAAATTATATTATAATATAAATTTATCCAAACATTAAGATGACTTTATTGACATACATTTTAATATATAAAAATAGAAAATATTTATAATCTCTAATTATATAACACTAATTGCATTTCGAAAAGTAATAAAAAAATTATTAAGCAAATACTAGTTTTTTTACAATGATGCTCTACATGCCCATCATTAATCTATGAGATGCTAATCTTTTTTTTTTCATATACTAAGGATGATAAACTTAGTCATAAAACATAATTGAGTGAGGAAAATTTCCCAATGTTTTTGGGAAGGCATGTATTTATTCTATGAATATTCTCATAATTTATCATTGGAATTATGATTTCTCATTCTCTAAAGCTAGTTTATTAAAATTATATATTTGGGTACACATTCTTTCCTTATGTTTCATCTCTTTGAGATATTTAGAATAATTAATTCAAACCTTTAGTCAATTAATTTAGTTTTAATAAGAAAACGAATTATTTTCATCTTCAATGGAGAGATTTTTTTGAAGTTAATTTATATATATATTTGAAGGAAATTAGCGTTATATAAATTAGAGATAAATTCTTCTTGCAATATGAATAATTCTTCAACGTTCTAATTTCTATTAATATTATCATTATAAATAGTAGAAATCAAATTATTACATTCTATTGATATGTTCCAAACCTAAGAAAAAAGATAATCTTTAATAATTATTTTAAAAAATGATGAATAGATCAAATTAATCAATAATAGCAATCATTTAAATAAAAAATACCTTCAGACGAATCAAAATAACACAATTGATATGCAACTTATATTCTTAATGGAAACTACCATTGTTGATCCTTTGGCCACCTTTTTAGATAAAAAAATGTGTATTGTTTTCACACTTCTCAAAATAATAGCATTGTACAAACTTTCTCCATTTTTATTTTCATATTAAAAATTTGACTCTATTATGGCTACTGAACCCTCTATTGATAGCTCTCATAATCCCTCTCAATTTGGTACAAAGTATGAGATAAATTTAGGAGAAGAATATGCCAAAATTTGTCAAAAATTATTATATTTTATTTGTAAGATTTATTAAAATCTTGTGTAGAATATCCTCAATACTTTTGTTGGCCTTAGTGAGGAAACTATTGATATTAATTTTTGGTGTAGGAGCACCTTAGGTCTAGTAAGTGCAAGTTAATATTTATGGCTTGGTTTGATGTTCTTCCATGTAATAGGGTCATTGAAGACCATTTCATGTGTGTTTGTGTCAATATTAGGTTGCTAGGTGGGTTGGAGAGTCAAGTTGCATAAGTTGTCAAATTGCACAATGTGGAATATTAAGGGTCAATGTTGCATAAAGTAAGAATTTGAATAGTTGTAAGTTGAAAAGTGGTTGATGTCCATTGGAAAATGATGCAAAATGTTTAAAAAAAGGCCTTGTGTGGTCGAATGCAAGGTTGGTTGTAAAGTTTTGGAAGTTGAAGCAATAAAAGTACTCTATTTTTTGTAATTCCAAAACATTTTTCTCTGTTCAGATGAGTGGTACAGACACGTACAATCACTTCATGGTGTGAGAGCAATTAGAAATGAAATATATTTGAATCTACTTTCTTCTACTTTTTATTGCACTCAATTTCCTTGAGTTTTGATGGAGTTATGCCCATTTTACTGTAAACAGGTTTGAAACCCTTGTTAAGGTATTAGTGAGCAAACAAGTCAATTTTGAAGGCTTCTGTACAAAATAACCTGTCTTGATTCCAAGATATGTTGTATAAGGCCCAAATGGGTGTTTGCAAATATATTTACATTCTTGATAGCATGTCTTCATTGAAATTTAAGGCCGGAAAACCTCAAATTGTTGCTACTAAGTTTGTCAAGTAATTAGGCATTACAACCACATATGACTTAGGGTTTGGAGAAGAACGCTTGAAAAGTTGTTTGAATTGCTTGGAAATGTTAAGGCATACCCTATAGAAAATGTTTGAGTCATTGGTTTTAAGAATTGAGGCTTGGAGAGTGAAACCCCTAATGTGACCTAGTTGGATGAACCTAATTAGGCCTAGTTCCAGAGTGTAGTAGTAGATTTTTGGCTTTGTCGTTACAAAAAATCACCTCTAAATTTTGAGTATGTTTTAAAACTTTCAAATGGGTATTGAAAACAACTTTTAAATTGTGGGTATGAATTTTTATTTGAAAATTATGGTGGAAAAATAGTTTACAGAGTGCTACTAGAAGTTAAGGCCTTGTGTGCAAGAACCCACCTTTAAATGTTTGAAGGCTTGAAGAATTGGTTTTTTTAGATCATATTCAAACTAACCACCCCTGATCTGAATCAAATTGGTATTAGAACTAGAATATTTTTGGGAAATGATCTATTGTTTTGGCTAATGTGGTTTAGTGAGATTTGATATTTCAGGATGACTCTTAATAAGAAAAAAGATGGGAAAAATGACATCTTTATTATTAAATAGATTGTTCAAAGTGGAAAAGAAGCTACAGGAGGAAGAAATGAAAAAGATGATATAGAAGGAAGAAGTGAAAGTCAAGAAAGAAAGCAGGATGGAAAAGAAAAGCTTATTCCAGACTACCTACAAGTCTAAGGGTAAATATTGTCAGAGTTGTCATCTCAGATATCTGCATGGATAATATTATTTTTGAATATAAGGTAGATAAATTGGGTTAGGAAAGAATACCACACCCCACACCCTATTCAGTGGCTTGGCTTCAAATAGGTAATTAGATAATCGTACTGAGCAATGCAAAATTGAGTTTCAAATAGGTAGTTATAAGGATGAAATAGTTTGTGATATTATGCATTTGGATGTATGTCACATTATGTTTGGAAGGTTGTGGCATTATAACAGGGTAGCAAAGTATAATAGAAAAAAACAACACATATGCGTTAAGAAACAATGGGATGAAATATGTATTAATAGCCTTGAAGAATGAGTGCATAGGAATTGAAAGCTTGTTGTTAAGTGAGAAGAAGGAAGTATAGTAGTATGCGGAAAATGCAAATGAGGTAATGGATGGGGTAATAAGTTTTGATAACATGTTGTTTGAAAACTAGTTGAAAAAGAAATGGAAGAAATTTCTTTTGAATTTTATCAAACTAATAAAAGTAATGGTGACATTGATATTGAAGTGGGTGATGTTCAAGAGGAAGAAGAAGAGATAGCAAAAGAAGTTGTAGAGGAATCAAGGATAGTCCAAAGAGAGAAGATAGTTATGGAGGATAAGGAGATAGCATGGTTCTCAAGAGAAGAACCGAGAGTTGAGAATATTCATGATGTCAAGGAGACCAAAAGAATGGATGAGAAATTCAAAAAATAAAATGAATGACTGAGTAAGATTGAGGTGAAGCCAAATATTTTGGAGCATAATGAAGAGAAAAGGATGAATGGAAAATAACATGAGGTGGATGAAGAAGTGAAGTATGAAGAAGAATAATATGATTTCTTTAATATTTTTGTTTCATGTGTAGGTACCAAAGACAAAGTGGATGAAAGAGACAATAAATCTACAATTATAGTCCAAGGTCAAGCTAGAGAAAGAAAATAAACAAAAACACATGGCTACATTGTACCAAGTTGGCCTTGGCTCAAGAAGCATGTTGTTGGACCAAAAAGAAAAATTGCACCAGTTGATGAAGGAAACAATGCACACATGCAAAGGAATTGGAAGACAAGAAAGAAGATTCCTCTTTGAGGTGGACCTCAAATTTTCTCTTCCCGGGGAGTATGGTGCAGGAGCACCTTAGGTTTAGTAGGTGTAAGTTAATATTTTGGGTCGGTTTGATATTTTTCCATATAATAAGGTCATTGAAGACCATGTCATGTGTGTTTGAGTCAATATTAGGTTGCTAGGTGGGTTGGAGAGTCAAGTTGCATAAATTGTCAAATTTGCAAAAAATGTTGTTAAATTGCACAATGTGGAATATGAAGGGTCAAAGTTGCATAAAATTAAAATTTGAATGGTTGTAAGTTGAAAAGTGGTTGATGTCCATTGAGAAAATGATGGAAAGTATTTAAAAAAGGCCTTGTGTGGTCGAAGGCAAGGTTGGTTACATAAAGTTTTGGAAGTTGAAGCAATAAAAGTACTCTATTTTCTGCAATTCCAAAATGTGTCTCTGTTTAGATGAGTGGTACCAACACGTACGGTTAATTCATGGCATGAGACCAATTGGAAATGAAATATATTTGAATCTATTTTCTTCTATTTTTTATTTCACTCAATTTCATTGAGTTTTCATGGAGTTATGCTCATTTTATTGCAAACAAGTTTGAAACTGTTGTTAGGGTAATAGTGAACAAACAAGTCAATTTTGAAGGCTTCCATACAAAATAACCTACCTTGATTCTAAAATATGTTTTATAAATCCTAAATGGATATCTGAAAATATATTTACATTCTTGATATCATGTCTTCATTTAAATTTAAGGCCGAAAAACCTCAAATTGCTGCTACTAAGTTTGTTAAGCAATTAGGCATTAGAACCACATAGGACTTAGGGTTTTGAGAAGAACACTTGGGAAGTTGTTTGAATTTCTTGGAAATGTTAAGGTATATCCTATAGGACATGCTTGAGTCATTGGTTTGAAGAATTGAGGCTTAGAGAGTGAAACCCCTGTTGTGACCTAGTTGGATGAACCTAATTAGACCTAGTTCCAAAGCGTAACAATAGATTTTTGGATTTTTTGTTCCAAAACAACCACCCATAAATTTAAAGTATATTTTAGAACTTCCAAATGGGTATCCAAAAAAGCTTTTAGATTATATGTATGAATTTGTGTTTGAAAATTATGGTGGGAAAACAATTTATGGAGTGCTACTAGAAGTTGAGGCCTTGTGTGCAAGAACCCACCATTAAATGCTTGAAGGATTGAAGAATTAGTTTTTTTAGATCATATTGAAGCTAACCACCCCTGCTCTACATCAAATTTAATCTATAAAACTACTCTCATGAAATAAATTGTATATATTGTATGTAATAGAACTTGCACAAAAATATTCATCTACATAATACATTTCCTTCCATTAATTAAAATCTTAGAGTTATTTTCTTATAGTTATAACTTAGACTATTAGTTGTCGATACCTATGTTTTTGTGTATACATGTATTATATTTTTACTAATAATTTAATCTTCAAAAATAATGATTAGGATAATTCTTAATTTAAAAGGGTATTATTCATGATTTTGGAATGATCCACTAGCTTAGCCTCTTCTAGATAAAGCATGTCCATTTGAACAAGGAAAAAATATAATAAATAATAGGATTTATTATATAATTAAATTGAACTCAATTGAATATGGATAGTGTCGAGATTAGAAATATTGGTTAATCACTTGGTAACTTGCAACATCAATCACTACAACTAGCTAAGAGTTGTGCACACCTATATTGTCCTGGGAAACCTAAAAATTGGAAATCCCCAATCCAATATTTAACCTAGTGTTAGAGGAAACTTAGGATAAGGTTAAGGTTGGTTACTTTATAATCTTGATGTAAGAGCATCCTAGGTGATAAAAGATTTAATCCAAGGTCAATTAATAATTTTGTTTCAACCAAAAATGTTATTTTTATTTTTAGTGATATCTTTACACTAATTTTTTTTAATGTTTGGAGTTAAGAGTTTTTAATTTTGTTGATATGATTTTTTAAGATTTAGATATGGAGATAGCCACAAAAACATTAAATATTATCGAAAATAATATATAGGATACACCACTAATATATATATATATATATATCTATATATATATATAAAGTATAATGTCCCAAGAAAAATTTAAAATATGTGAAGAGGACCTAAATGATGAACCAATTGCGTATTAACCAATTAAGAACAACAACCCCCTTTAATGAAACTTGGGAGGAAAAAATAAACTTGAAAAAAATCAAGGATGGGTGCTAGCAGTAAGGCCTTAATAAGCTAACAATGTACCAAATGATCCCATCAAAATAGTCAAGAAGAAAATACCATAGGAAAAAAATCCCCTCAAAATTTAGAGAGATGAAAGATAAGAGAGTACTAAGAAGCTCCATTGAAAGGAGAACAATAAAAATTTATGCAAGGAAAAAAATCCCTCCTAAAATAGAGAGAAGAAGAGAGACCATGTAGCCCCTCCTTAATTTCTAGTTCCTCTTGATGGTGAATTCTAAATGTTGGAAGTTTTATTTGTCATTGATGTCAACAAATCTATGTTGGTGCATTGATGTCAACCTATGGAGACGCTTTGATTGGTTGCATTATGTTTTCATTAGTAGTCTCACTGATGTCAACCTCTAGTGTTGCTTTGTTGAGAATGTGTTTGTGGATGTTCAACCTCTTGTGTGGTTGAGATGCTGAGAAGGTATTCTAAATGGTGATCTTGTTTTGTGGTGCTTGGTTTCCAAGTGCTTTTGAGAAAATTTGATTAAAAGAGAGTTCAATGTGGCAGAGTAGTGTTCAATGTTTTTCTCTACATTTCTTCATGGTTGAAGATCTTCTTGTGTGGTTTAGATATGTTTATTAGAGGTTTTCAAAGGTGTTACATCCAAAATTCCATTTTTTGGATCATTTAGAAAAATAAGTTGTGTTCACCTTTGTTTGAAATGTGAAGTATGTTGTCTATGAGAAATGGTTTTGCTCTACATTTCTTCACGTTGTGATTTCTAGTCTTGTAGATCTGGAAGTGTTCTTATATTGTTTATATCTATTTTTAGTCTGAGTTTTTTGTGTCTTGGTACTCCACAAGGTCGGATTCATGAGTTACAGTGCGTGGAAGGTTAATTGGTTGTATAAAATAAATATATATCTTTTAGGTGTTTGTTGTTGTGAAGGATTTGTTGGATTTCAGGGTGTTGATGGAATACTCCAAATTGTGTTTAAGTATTGTGTGTGGTTTGTAAGTCATATTTGGATCAAAGGAAGCATGTACTTAAATGTTTAATGGTGTTAACATAGGTTCGACTGACCTTGGGTGTTTACATTAATTGCAAATATGCTTTAGTGTTTGTGGAAGCGCGGTGCAATGTGTGTATGGAAATTTGGGTTTGTGTTAAGGTGTGTGTAGAGTCTTAACTAATGTGTTGTAAAATTGGTGATACATACAAAATTTAGAGGTTTAACTGACTGAACAATCCACTCAACATTGCAAGACTACATTAAATGTCAACCCAGGGTTTGTAAACTTATGATGGTGCAGCATAATTATGCCTTTAGAGACTCAAAATTACTTAACCTATCCTACTCAAGTTATTCTACTTTCTACAAATTTACATAATTGCAAAATGGAAAAAAGACATAACTAGAACTAGTGGCTATGGGTACCTATAGCTTAGACTGTAACTAAACTGTTATTAATAAAACATTGTTGCATCACCTTTAAACTGACAAAAACTAATGACTCAACTAAACTAACCTCTCGAGTATTACTGGTTAACCATTCTATGCATGTTCATGAAAATTCATTAACAACAAGCAAGGTATAAGATTTTAGTTAACTTGCATAAATTTTATGAATTGATGATAAATGGGAAACAATTGTTAACAAAAATGACTAACTAGAAAATGAAGTGAGGAACTATACCTTTAATGGCTTGCTTAAGTGGTTGTTCCCACTTAAATGAAACAAAATCTAACTAACTGATCTTACACATCCAGTGAAATTAATTCCATTTATTGCATATCATGAATGATTACAAAATATCTTCTCATAGATTGTATTCAATCATTCTGATAACATAAAATTGAAAAATCAACTAACTAACTGTGGATTCAACAAATAGCTATATACAAGCTTGAGGGAATCTTATTCCAAAAAAACTAACCAAAATCATTAACTTTCCACTTTGAAATATCAAAGTGTATAGTTAAGACTTGAATTGTTCAAACTAACTAAAAATGAAGAAGAATAAAATGGGATTCAAACTCTACAGAACAAATTTGCATGTAAACACACAAATACTTGTCAAGATCCTATCAATCAAAGGATTCCTCTTCTTCAACACTTATTAACTGGTTATAATAATGCATGTTCAACCTTCATCAAGTGCCTCTAATTAGCCATCATCACATCCAACTTAACTTGGAACTCCTTTGTTTCAATGTTCCAATCTTCTTTTGCTCCTGGGTCAATCTGCAACTTCTTCAAACCACTATTCCTCTTCAACTACAAACAAGTTAATTTTTCAAAGCATGTACACAAGGATAACTATCACAATCAAAACATAGCATTCCATCAACATTTCATACATATCTTCATATAAACCATACAATACTAGTATATTATAATCATACACCCATCATTATATTTTAGGTTCAAGTCTGCATAATAGATATGAAAGGATCTAATATAATATAAGAGCAATTTATGGAAAATGTATCTAAAAGTATCTCAAAATATGTATGAAAACAATAAAAAATGAGTTAATATGTGGACCTATCATGTCCCCCCAACTAGCCTTTTGCTTGTCCCCAAGAAAAATACTAGGTATACTGATTGTACTGTAAAGTAATCTTCCTCAAGTCCATAATTGCATTCACCCCCTAAATTTGTTTCAAATAGAAACCTTGATATTCTGCAAGCTGCATCATCCTGATAATTCCTACTTTCTCACATGCTTCACCTTTCTCCATAGTCCAATGTGGAACTAGATAGAGGAGGACAGGTGGATGGAAGGTGAGCGGTACTTAGTAAATTCCTTTTTTAACACCCATTATTATATACTTGCCTATCCTTTGAATTATACATAGAATGTGGATCCTTCCTTTGTAATTCAAAAGTTAAACTACTCCATCTATTCTATACATACTCGTAGCACTGTTTTCCTAAACCCACAACTAACATTTTCATTCTTTCATAATTTTCCTTTATGAGTTTCATGATTTTCTTACTCACACCTTTATGGTTAATGATTTCCATCCATTCATTGATGACTGCATCTGGGTTTTTATCCTCTTTTCTTATTTGAAGTGTAATTCATTTTTCCTTCTCCTCATACTCCTCCATTACCTCACCCCTAATCTACTCATTCCTATAGTAGGATGCAATTTCTCCCATCTGATGATCTCCTACAAAAATTAGAGGATTCCATTATGTTTCATCCGACATTACATAGTTGTGTAAATAAAACTCACACAATTGATCTTGTTCTTGATGTGTACAAGCAACAATTTTTTTAGGAAAGTCAGAAGTTCTACTCATACCAACTGACTAGTTACTAATCAATCTGCTAAAATGAAAACATAGAAACCTTTCTTGTAAAAACAATGCATATGTTCTCGGTGGTGGTTTGCATTTAACAATCTATGCAACCTTATCAGCTACTTCCTCCAACCTAACCATTGATTTTCTCAACTCCATGTATCTCTTTTCTAGTTCCCTTACATATTCTTTCTTCTCCTTCTTCCACTTTCCCTTTCCTGTGAAAACTCAATAGTTACCTCCCATAATTGGTGGCCTAATGACAAGGTTGTATTATAGTTAGAAGTTTTGATAGGAGGGGTTTTCTCATCTAGAATGGCTTGTTCTCTACCCCCTATCTTGGTGATGGCCAACTGTGCCATCAAATCTAGCTTAGTGCCATGGCCATATAATTGCAATTTCTCCTCCATCTCTTGCATTTTTGCTTCTCTTTCCTTGTCCTTTTTTCCATAATTTTGCACTTACTCTTCCAAGTGTTTAATCCTATCTAAAGCCTTTGGAGCTCTTTCCTTACATCTCTTTCCTCAATGTACATATCCTCTATATCTACAAACTGTTCATTCTCTCCCTCTTCATATCCTCCATGAATGAGACTATCTAGGGTTTCTGTCTATAATTTCTTAGAAGTAAATATATCTTCTAATTTTGAATCAGAAGTTGTTAGTACATATATTTTCCTTTTTCCCGGCATGTTCACATTACCAGGGGCATCCCCCTTCATCTCAGAGTATATTTATACAATCAAGACATCTTCCTATTGTTGTTCTTTTCTCTTTTCTTCTTCCTCTGGTTCTTCTATATTTTCCTTCATGGCACTTTGTTTCCTTAATCTTCTAGAGCATCTGGGTGTGAGTATGTCTTTCTCATTTTTCTTCTTTTCCTTTTGAACACTCTTCTTCTTCTTCTTTAGAACATCCCCTTTCTTATTTTGAATATCCCTCTTTTTCTTTGGAGTATCCTTGCTTTCTTCTGGTTTAGATAGTGTGGAGGAGGTGGATGCACTACCTCTCAGACTCTTAGATTTCTATGATTTTGAAGAAGGTATTTCCTCAATTATAGGTGGCTTAGATTCTAGTAATTTAGGTTCCTCATGTTCACCTTGGCTATGGGTAGGTGAAGCCACAAGTGAGATGCGAGGGATTTCCTCTACAAGTTCATTTTGGGGTTCTGCATCCTAAGGAACTATGGGTGCATCCAACAAACTGTTAATATCTGTACATTCCTTAAAGTCCTCCCAATTCACTTGTGGATACTGATTCCCTAAACTTCTCTTTATCAATAAAGCAATTAAATAGTGATGAGATAAAGAGGTATCACTTTTTTTTCTCTGGTATTCTGATGCCATATGTTTCAACAAATTGTAAAGAAAGTTTGGTACATTCACTAACCTATTATGCTTGAGGTGAATGGGTAATCTGAAATGAACTATATACAAAAGGTTCTTCATACCATCACAGGTGATGTATCTGACAATGTACGAAGAAAAATTTACCCATAACTAGGGGAGATAAATTCTCTTCATAAATTGTGATGTTGAGTCTAATTCCTCTCCTTGTATATAAAATTCTTCCTTGGCTGCAACTGTGTCAGCTTGTGCAGGAATTTTTTCCCCTGTTCTTGGTAATATAGTGACTTGTGCAATGGTAGTCTCAGATGCATCTACTGAGATTCCCTTTACCATAGATTCATCATATTCAAGAGTATTTTTAAACCTTCTTGTCATATCATCACCAAATTCTGTTAACTTCAAGCAGCAGTCGAGCCAGACAACCCTTGTAAAAATGGGTAAAATTGTTGCATCCTCTAGAATTTGTTGATGAGCTGTTGACTCCCTTCTTATGACATCACCTCCCATTTTGGCTTACTTTCTCTACTCAATGTATTCAATTCAGCTTTAAAATTTTAGCTCAATCTTCTCTACCACCTTCAAAATCCCTTCACTTTCCTTTTTCTTTCTTGTATATCTTTATTGGCATACCATACTGCAAGTTTCCCTTCTCAGTACTAGATCAATTTGAGCTTATGAATAGGTCCTAAGTTTAACTAAGCTCAAGTTCTCAAGGTTTTAAACTTTAGCAATTGGAAATGGCAACAAAAAATGAGATATAATTTGGAGGGTTTTGCATGTCATTTCTACCCATTGATTTTAATTTAGGAGGCAAATTTTGAAAAGACTCGAAAAGACCGACTAAGCTATACCCTCCCCCCAACTTAATTGTTCAAGTGACCTCACTTCACATTTTTATTGGAAGGTGGTTTAAAATATTAAATGATGGAAAATAGTGAAATTAATAGTTCACATGTATGAATTAATATGAAAGACATAATGAAACTTTAAAGAATACTATATTAATCATGATAGTACCTAAAGTACCGACTGGAAGAGATAACTATACGCTACACATGTAAACCAAAAATAATGTATTTGGTTTATGATTTGATGCAACAAAAAATAACTACAAGATAATGAATAGTGGGGTGGTAGGTACAAGTGATGGGATGGTTATTATGGATATGAGCTAGCGATTTGATAGCTCAAATATGTGAAATGCGAATTGGCAGAAAAAATCATGTTGTGGGTACTTATTGTGTACATTCAAAGCAAATAGATGTTCATCTAGAAATGAATCATCCACCACTTCTTTAGTTGATTGTGTTGGCAGTCTTGACAGAAAATCTGCCACTATATTGGCCTTACCAGGTTTGTCTACTATGGTAATATCAAATTCTTGGAGGAGTAGCCATCTTACCAATCTACCCCCAACTACTGTCTTGTCCATCAAATATTTGATTGTTGTATGTCTGTATGGACAAATACTGAATAACTAGTAATGCAATGCCTGAATTTATTAATAGCATAAACCATTGCAAGCATTTCCTTTTCTGTGACAGTATAGTTCAGCTTTGCTCGAATATTTTTGTTGATGTAGTAAATTGCATACTCCTTTTTACCCTCTTTCTAACCTAAAACTGCTCCAATAGAAAAATCTGAAGCATCTATATGTATATGAAAGGGTAGAGTCCAATTAGGACCTCACAATATGGGTGCTTGAGTCAAGGCTTTCTTCAACTCTTCAAAAGAGTGTTGACACTCTGATGTCCATTGAAATTCAATGTCCTTACTCAGCAAAAAATAATAATGGTGCAACAATCTTACTAAAGTCTTTGATAAACCGCTTGTAGTAGCCAGCATGACCAAGGAAGCTTCTGATATCTCTTTGCTTTTGTGGAATAGGTAAAAAATATTTAGAAAAAAATATTATTATAAAATCAATATTTGGAAACTAGATAGATAAAATAATTATATTTCATTTATAAAATTATGAAATATAAAAAGATAAATGAATTTATAAGAAATACAAGGGGAGAATAGATTGATACATCATCCAATATGAACTGTGAAACCTCTCACCCTATAATTCATACTTTGAAACATACACCAACAATTTCATGGAGAAACCTATATTAAGAGTTTGGAAGATGCCAAGGATAGGAAATATAACGACGATTGAAATGAAGTTTATAATGCTCATTAGGGGTTATACTCCAAGGATAAAATAGTCTCCTAAATTTTAATTTTTATGAATAAACATGGGAAGACCACAAATTAATACCTCAGAGTAATGGTATAGTTATGTATTTAGGCATAGGATTTTATTCTACATATGTATTTAATTGAATAAAAATTATTTTTTTACAATTTCTTGTTTTGACTTCACCATCATAAAGTATATACTCATAAATACTTTATTTTATATTATGATCTTGTGATACTATCTAGAGATGATTTTCAACTTCTCAAATGAGAATATTATTTGATATGTGTTAGATGATAATGAAAATATATTGAGAATGGGGTCATATGATCATGGAGAGGTTAGATTTGACCTAAACATCCACCTCTAGCTAAGACTAGTATGGAAGAATATTTTTATATAAATAATTATGTTTAGGTGCATGATGATCACCTAAATCAATAGAAAATCCTAAGAAACTAAATAATTGGTGAATCAAAAGCTAATAACATACAAGGAGGGAATAGGGGAAAAAATGGAGCTCTCTTTGAGTGGTGCAGTTTTTTCAAATTTGGAGAAGGTGAGAAACCTTGGTTTTCAAGGGAGCATTAATGGTGATTTGTGTGTTGATGGTGTGGTAGTGTTAGGTGGTTGTCCTATTAATGACTTATCTAGCGGGTCCTCTTTTTTTGAAACCAAGACTTTCGTTTCGGTCTCTTCAAATGTTATGGACATTAGTACTTGTTTTGTGAAACTGAAAGCCCCAAAAACCTTTGATTTTGGAGGTTTTTCTACTAGTTTCGTGCCTAAAATTCTTTCTATTGATAAGGATGGAGGTGGTCAAAAGTTTGTTGATGATTTTTCTGTTGGACCTAAATAGTCAAATCTTTTTGGTGCTAAGATGAAAGGAAAAAGTACTTCTCCCCTAGTAGACTTTCATGCTAACCATTATGCTAGTGAGTATTTTATTTCAGATCCTGATAGCATAATTGAGAAAAGTGTCTTGTTTATGGATTTTTCATTGATTGGTAAGTTTTTGGGCTCGCGCCCAAACATTGAGTTGGTTTGCAATCTCCCTATCAAGCGTTGGTGTCTTAAGGGCCATGTGGATGCTGTTGCCATGGCTAAGGTATTTTTCTCTTTCTCATTTACCTACGAGTATTATTTGTTGGGTGCTCTTACTGGGACTCGTGGATGATTGGAAAATCTATGCTAGTTTTGAAAAAATGGGAACCTAGTTTCAATCCCAGTGTTTGCTCTTTCAATTTTGCACTAGTCTAGGTTCATCTTCCTGGTCTCCCAATAGAATTTTGGGATAAAGAAGTGTTTAAAGGGATTAAAAATATCTTTGGTTGCTTATTTTCCATTAACCAAATGAATTCTTCCAGAAAAAGACTTGTGTATGCTCGATTCTGTGTGAATGTGGATCATTCTATTTATTTTCCTTTGGAGGTGAAGATTAAATCTAAACTTGGTGAGTGGAATCAAGCGGTTGAATTTTAGTCTATTCCTTTTGCTTGTTTCCATTGTAAGAAAGTAGGCCATTGGGCTACAAAATGCCCAAACAAGCCTTAAAAACCCATCCTCAAGGAGTGGAGGGAGAAGGGAAGGATTTTGGATCTCAAGATGGTTGGTACTAGGGAAGAGGGGTGGATTAATGTTGATTTGCAGCCTTCTCAAGCTATTCTAGACTTGTTGGATATTGATAAGCTAGTAGCCTTGGTAGATTTAGCTCTCGAGGAGGGTCAATTGGAAAATACTAGCCTTAAGCCTATTGAGGAGCTTATGAAGACTGATAATGTTGAGCCTCTGAAGAAGGATTTGACCAGTGACTCTCTCTCTCTAGTGATAGTCAGTTTGAGGTGGGGATTGAGGGATCTAAGCTAGTTGATGCTCATGTTGTAAGTGAGAATCTCAAGGTAGGTGAGACTAACTCTATGCAGTAGGTGTGTGAAAAGGAAATTGCTATTGAGGATAGTTTTATGCAAGTTTTAATGGATAAATTTTGTAACTCTTCTAGAGATAGTGAAAATGGTCTTGATGGGAGAAATATTTTATCTCATAATGGGACTTGTGAACCTATTGAACCACGTTATACTACATTCAATACTAGAAACAAAAGAAAACCTACTTCTCCTCTGGGTGTTTCTACTAGGAATAGGTAGAAACTGGATTGTGGATCTGAATCTAGATGGAAGGGTAGGCCTTCATCACAAAAATATCAAGAGAAGGAAAGTATATTGGAGATAGATGAGGGTACTTAGGAGACCTTTCTTGAGATGTGCTTCAAAAGAACACCTCAAAAAAACTCATGGAGATCCTTTCTTGGAACATCAGAGGGTTGAATAACCCTCATAAAAACGATACCCTCTCTAATTTAGTGAGAGATCATAGACCTAATATTGTGTTAATCTAGGAGACTAAGATTGTAACAGATAAACTAGATAAAATTAGGAGTAGGCTCTATAAATATTTTGGGTTTCATGCTTGTGATGTTGATGGGGCTTCAAGTGGTGTTGCAACTTTTTGGAATCAAAAGGTTGTTAAAGGAGTTTCTCTTCATGGAGAATCCAATCATATTGCCACTTCTTTTCAGAATGTGAGGGATAATTTCTCTTGGATCATTTCTAATATTTATGCACCTAATTTGAAGTGTGCTAGGAAATAATTTTGGGGAAGTTTGAACTCTTTTAAGTCTCACTTTCTAAATTTGAATTGGTTAGTTATGGGAGATTTAATACTCCCTTGAATGATGTGGAGAAGGTGGTTCCCATGTTGCAGAGGATAGTATATTTGATCTGATGAGTTTCATTATTGACCATACTTTGATAGATGTGGATCTTCATTTTTCTTCTTATACTTGGTCAAATATAAGAGTTGGTGAGGTGCTCATCTAGGTGAAGCTTGATCGTTCTCTTCTTTCTCTAGATTGTCTCTTATCTTATTCTTGTTCTCTTTTTGTGCTCACAAGGTTGGGATCTTATAACTTTCCTATCTCTTTTTTGGTATATTTGTTGGGGAAAAGAAAGTATTTTCCTTTTAGATTTGAACGTATGTGGGTGAATCATCTAGATCTTAGAGATAATATTTTATCTTGGTAGAATATCCATGTTGATGGGACTGCTATATATAGGGTGGAGAAAAAACTTGCTCTAGTGAAGTTTAACATCCACAAATGGAACAAGTCCTCATTTGGATAAATTTTTCATGACAAATATTTTTTTAAATAGGAGCTTCAAGTTTTGCAATAGTCTATCCAATCTTTTGGTTATGATCCTAATGTTGTTCAACACAAGAATGTGCTCCTTTCCTGATTACATAATATTGTTGCTTGGGAAGAAGAGTTTTAGAAGTAGAGGTCAAGGGCTTTTTGGCTAAAGAGTGGGGATATAAATACAAGATTTTGTTGAATACCCAAGATACTGAGAGGGGGGAGGGTGAATCAGTATCTTCTTAAACTTATTGAACAAAAACCATCCAAATACTCCAATGCATATAACAGTAAAAATGAGCAAAAGCATTAGCAGAACATAAAAGCACACAACACATGAACACCAAGATTTTTAGGTGGAAAACCCAAAATGGGAAAAACCACGGTGAGGATTAGCTCACAACATAGTATAAATGGTTATAAGATATTACAAAGGGTGGCTCACTGGTAGGACTCATTGTCCAAAAGGGAGGCTCACTGCCTATAAGGATACAATGCAGAAATAACTTACGACCAAAAAATGAACTGATAAAGTTACACCTAATAAGTGTTGATCAAGTTCCTTTGATTCTCAGTAGACTGACTTTACACACTTCATCATCTTCACATACTTGTCTATCCACTTTCACACAATTAATCTCAAACCTGTCCAATATATATATCTGATTCATCCTCAAGCATCAATTAGGTCAGCCTAATTAGATGCAACCCTTATTCACCAAAAAGGTTAACTATCGGCTTCAAGTTTGTACAAAACTTTTCCAAAAAAAATTCAAGCGTGTAGCACGCTACAACATGTCGCCATGGACCTAAGATAGGTCACAAATACATTCACAACACAAAATCCATTCATTATAACATCAACTATTGATTAGGTCGGCCAGGGATAGACCTAATAACAAAATACAACAGAATAATGCCAACTCGCCATACGAGCACCTATGCACAAGAAATTTTGAACTTACAAGCTTCTAGCAACCAAGAACCATTTCCAAAAACAGCGAGTTATGATATTCATCAATAGAGGATTGCAGACCAAAATACCAGAGGATAATAACTATCATACTAGTTCAGAATATTGGATCAAGCTAGAACTTAAACTTGTAGTTGCAACTCATGTAACATGGTGACATCAATGACAAGACAAAAGATGCATAATGAAATGTTCTTCTTCATTCTTCCAACAGATTTTCCCATCTCTTAAAGCATTGAGTCTCAAATCAAATCAACCATATTCTTTCTAATGGTTAGATGTTGGAGAAAGAAGACACTATTATGCAGGGTGCCACTTCCTTTTTTGTTGATTTTATTTCTAATGATCATGCATTGGATCTTGTTTTTCAAGATGCCTTTCTAAATGTCATTCCTCATGTTATTTCAAAGGATCTCAATAAGAAGTTAGTTTGCATCCCTTCAGTGGAGGAAGTTAAAAGGTTTATTTTTTTCTTTTGAAGGCAATAAATCCCTCGGTCCTGATGGCTTTCCCATTTTTTTCTTCCAAATCTTCTGGTATATTATTTTGAAGGATGTGTCAAATGCTACTAAGGAGTTTTTTGGGATCAAAAATATTTTGAGGGAACTAAATGTAACATGCTCAACTAGATTTCTACCATTAAATAAAAAATTGACATTATGAATATTAATATTTATGACACAAATTCCATAGCTAATTCCATTTAGCACTTTTGTGTTCATAAATCACCAATAAATTTGAAATAAAAGAATATTCATTTTCAAATGTCAATAGATACATACAAATTTTACTTGGCATTTAATGCCTCAAGTCAATTCCAAATTACATAGTTTTCTTTCTATTACATCAATATATTCTTTTTCATCTATGATATAATTACATATAGAATTCTAATATGATTCCTTATGATAGCTCACCTCCACTGGTTGATGAGAACATGATTGTGGCACTTTTCTACCCAACCACGAAGCATTGATTCCCCAAAATTATCTAGTCAATCGAAGAATACCTGACCTTGCATGGGACACTGCAAGAGATATAGTTTGCAAGGTGGAATCTATGCGTGCCTAATTACATGCATTTCTATCTACTTTGTTAGAATATGCAAGTTCCATGTTAGGTAATCAAATACATCAAAGAGAGGATAAATAACACAGTATGTTCCATATACAAATATTAAAAAATGAATGCAAATCTTGGCCAAGCTCATGTTACATAAAATGCAACTTTGGTTAGATTTGGAAAAGCAAATCTACACTCTATGGCACCCATTCTCAGAAGGAAATATTATCATATCACCCCCCTTTTATACCATCTATTAGAAACATGCTCTAGTGTGCTACAGTCTACCATTGAATTCATGTATCATTCCATTCTAGTGATTAACCACAATAAGTCATTTAACCAGGTTTAACCATTCATTCATTCAACATAATCTATCAAATATATGTTGCAAATCCATAGCGTTTCATCACTACAATTCCTTTCATTGCAATCAGTTTTAACAATCTTACTCAAGATTTATCAAGATGAATTAGAAGGTATATCACATGTATGTTCTCATGCATAAATCAAGTTTTTGTGCATACACACATATATGGATGTAAATGAACTTAATTGGAGAAAAGAATATGCATTTTGAATAGGAAAAACAAACCATAATTAGAGAAGATAATCAACATGTTTTGATGCATTTTTCTAAGCATTTCAATGGCATCTAGTCTCTTTTGAAATCCAAGTAAACATTTATTTCATAGACATTCATCTTCCAAAATTGACCTTATTTAGCATAGTAACCTTTATCAGAGGATTATCATTTCAACAGAAAAGAAAGAAAACCCTTCAGTTAGTTTCAATTCAAATTCTAAGTTTTTCTAATCTATTCAATCATGCACATCCAATGTTCAGTTTTGACATTATCATTTCAATATTATCACAAAGAACATCTCTTATAACAAGTAAAATTAATGCTCTGCTAAGATGAAAATTTTACACAAAACAAGGGTAGTTGAAAGGCCTGTTACTATGAAGTTGATAACATTCGATTGTTACTACATAATCTTTACTTATTTCGAGAGTGTCTAAGCCTTATTCAAACTTCATTATCTCTTAACACCCCTCATGAGATTACATACAATATCAGAAATGGGTCACACTCGGCCTTGGTTTTATCACTAGAAATAATCGACAATGAGATTTAAATGTTTGCATATATATATATATATATATATATATATATGGTTATACATATATATGTGTGTGTATTTGAAAATACATGTTTATACATACTCATGCATCATTCATTCATGTTAAGAAACTAAGGGTTATTTAAACCCGTGGCCAAAGATGGTCGATTCTCATTTTTCACAAGGAATGCTTAACTTTCCAAAAGGCAACGAACATTATCATTGTTTGGCTAAGAAAATATAGAACAATGGTTTCATTCTTCATGTAGCAATTACAGGGTGGAATAAAATGTAAACAAAAAAGAAATGGAGACCGACTTAGCTCAACCATGTATTGGTGTGGCTCACTATTGCGTGTGCATCTTACCACCCAAGGGTGGCAATGATATAGGTGAATGATGCATATCGTTCACACTTGGATTTTATCAAGTGTTGGGAACCACTCGACCTTCTAGGCTCAGTTCCCACAGGGAAACATAAACAATATAGATGATCACCAAAAAGGGTGGCATGCATCCAAGCACCATTTTATAGAGGTCTGATAAATACATACATGAACATGGGTCGGGTTGTATGGCCTCGACCTACAAAAAATAAAGGAGAGAATAGGTGAAACCCATCATGGGTTCTTAATGGATACCCATGCATACAACATAGCAAAACAAGCTTGTCGTGGGGGCTGCAACCCCCAACAATTTGGCATGAAATGACACAAGTCGATAAAAAGATGTAGTTCACAAGCTACTAAACCATAAAAATGCATTCCGTAGCCTTAGATATTGCATATGAAAATATGATATTGCTTCAAGAAAAACACCAATGGGGATTCAAATTACCTCCTATCCTACTTTTCTGGTGATTTTTTTGTGGCATTTTTGGCAACAAAATTTGAGCCATGCTTTTTCCCCTTCTATTGATTTCTTTCTTGATTTTTCCTACTAAAAGATCTCCCTACTGAATTCAATGGTAGTGGTCATTAATTTCCTGTCAGCATACTCTTACCTAGCCACCCACTTCCTCCTCTCCTGGCATTGTTTGTAGATTTTTTCTATATGAGAGGGGTCAGCCTCCTTACCCCATTCATTATGGGAGTTACAAATTCAAACCAAGTTTTATCATTATTTCCAAGAGTATAAAATTAAATCCACGATAATCATTTACATACATGCAGATATATGTATTTATATATATTTGTATATATGTATGTATATATATGTTGTTTAAACCCATATAAGATAATTTTCATATGTGCGTACTTTTAAGATGTGTTTTTCCAACATACATGTACATTTTATTCATTTTATTTTCTCATACAATATACATTTTTCAGTCTCATCAAAAGAACAATAATGCATTTGTTTCCATAAGATATTTGCACTTAATGTGGAGAATTTTTGACTTCATTGAGTATCAATTTTGAAATAGATAGGAGAAGAAAAGAATGCATGGATTTGTTCCTTCACTAACTATAATTTTCACATTGAAAGATGAAATTTATCTACTTTTAAATCATATGCAAATGTCATGATCTACTATGGAATGTGAGATTCCAGATTCCATTCTTGCTTACCGTGATCATCTGGCTACGCGTTCCTACCTCAATCAAGTTCCCGTCCTTCAACTTATTTCTTGCACACACATTCTTACACTTGTCCACTTATTAGTAATATTTAACTGATAATCTCATGAAATAATTTCTTAAATCACAAAAGTGCATAATATTCATTTTTAATTTCATCATAGCATTTTATCAAATTCATAAATAAAAAATGATAAATTCTATTTTCCAATATTTCAACTTTCTCAATATTTAAAATGCAACATTGAAATCAAGATATGAAATTAAAATCCACCTTTATTTTCCTTGTCCCTAAGAGACCATGAGCTTTTCTTTTTAATGATTTCCATCCAATCAGCTTGTGCAACTCTATTTACATAATTTTCTTCAAAGTTTTGGCCTTGAGATTGCAGCGAGTTCTTCCTCAGATCATTTCGCTTCAGCAAAATGGTTTTGTTCTTGGTCAATAAATTATTGATCCCATTGTTACTGTTCATGAGAATATTCATTCTTTAACTGTTAACAAGAAAGTGGGTTTTCTCCTAAAATTGGATCTTCTGAAGGCCTATGATTGGGTTAACTGGCAGTTTCTCATTAAAATTTTAAAGGCTTTTGGTTTTGCTAATAAGTTGTTGTAGCTTGTGGAGAAGCTAATCTCTACTCTAAAATATTTTATGTTAATCAATGGCTCCCTTCTTCTATTTTTAGTTGTTTAAGAAGGTTGAGGAAAGGTGATCCTAGTTCACCTTTTCTCTTCATTATTATGGTGGAAACTCTTGGGAGATTCATCCAAAAATCTATTAGTGAGGGCTCTCTTAGGGGTTTATCCCCCTCTTCCAGTAATTAGATTTGTTGTCATCAACAATTTGTTGATGATATTATCATCCTTGGAGAGGCTTCAGTGAAAGAGGCTAAAAATATTTAATCTATTTTGCTAAAGTATGAAGCTGCTTCAGGGTAGAAAGTTAGTTTTCCCAAGAGTATTGTCTTCTTTCTGAGTACTCCAAAATAGAGAAGGCATAAAATTTCCAATATTTTGTAGTGTGAGATTGGGGAGCTTCCTTCTTACCTTGGATTGCCTCTTTGCACTAATTTGGTGCCTAATTCCTTTTGGAGGGGGTTAATTGATAAATTTAACTCTAAGTTGGCTAGTTGGAAAGGAGCCCTACTTAGTGAAGTTGGTAAAGTACAATTGATTAAATCTACTCTCCAAAAGCTTTTGGTTTATGCAATGATTTTATTCCAAATGTCGAGAAAGTTTCTTGATAAGATTGAGAGCATTCAAAAAAATAATTATGGAATGGATTTGAGGAGAAAAGAAGAATGCATCTAGTTTCATGGGATGAGGTTTGCAGATGGAAATAACATGACGGGATGGGAATTATTAAATTTAAGGAATTCAGTATGGATTTTCTTGCCAAGTAGCTTTGGAATCTTATCCTTGGGGGTAAAGAATGGTTGAGGATTCTTTCTAGTAAATATCTTTGTGGGATTAACAGATATAGAGATCTCTTGGTGAATGCTCCCCCCCCCTTTAGGTTTGGTGCTGTGAAATTTCATGTTGAAGGATAGATGTATGGTTTCTAAGGAGCTTTGTTGGCCCTTGGGTAATAGGCAGAATATCTTCTTTTGGGAAGATTGGTGGATTGGTGGCGATCCTCTCAAAGATGAACCTTGGGCAGCCCCCTTTATGGACCTTTGTACTCAAACATTTGGGAACTATGTGAATGATTATATCTCAGAGGGAAAATAGAAGATAATTAATGATTTGTACTAGGAGCTTGAGATCCTTTTCAAGTTTCTATCCTTGATTCATTCCAATGTCTCCTCCCATAGATAAGGTGGTATGTTATTTTACTCCCAATGAAAAAATTTCTATCACCTTGGATTTTTATAAGCAGGTTGATACCTTTGATTCCTTCCCTTTCTAGGCTAATTTGTGGTATCTTAAGTTAACCCCTAAAGTTAACATGATTTTTGGTTATTTTGTCAAGAGAAAGTTCTCACTATTGATAATCCTTAGAAAAAGGGTCTTTATGATGCTAAATAGGTGTTATCTTTGTGAGAAGGCCTTAGAGAATGTCTCCCATATCTTTGTTGGTTGCAGTTATTCTTTTTCTATTTGGGCTAATGTGTTGTATCTCTAGAATCTTAGTTGCATTTTCCTTTCCCCTTTGGGTGAATTATGGTCTCAATGGTATGAATCCAATCATTCACTTTACCTTTTATGGACCATTAATTTTCATCATGTGTGATGGGGTCATTGTAATCCTCATCATTTAATTTATCAATCCAAGGCCGTGTCCATGGTTGTATGCAAGAGAGAAAGTAGAAAACTTGCTTGACAGTCAATTCTACTTGCAGAAATAAATCCTATTTGCATGAAGGGAACTAATCTAAGGAACACTTGCATGAATTGAAAAGGCTAAAATAATTGACACTCATTGGAATTGAAAATCTTGCTTGAATTCAAATTTACTGTAGAAAGTTGAAAATACATTGTTGGTAAATGAAACTAGATCTATTCTATTTCCTCAGGCTAAAACAAGTCTTTCTAATCCCCTCTTTTTGATCAAATGATTACATTGTATTTATAGAATTCATATTCTATATCAATCCACTACAAATGTGGATCCAAGATCCTATTTTTGAGGGATCGTTTATAAAACTTTAAGAAACTTGAAGTTGTCCTCCATTACGCCACTTTTGTTTCAGTCATTTTCTGATGCTTACTGCTCCTTCCTTGCTACAAATCATGCCAAATTATCAAAAGGGTTTTTAGATCTTCAAATCTAGTCTCCAG
This sequence comes from Sequoia sempervirens, assembly GCA_007258455.2. Classification (NCBI taxonomy): domain Eukaryota; kingdom Viridiplantae; phylum Streptophyta; class Pinopsida; order Cupressales; family Cupressaceae; genus Sequoia; species Sequoia sempervirens. Next base: position 45,039,901 of record VDFB02047230.1, read on the forward strand.
ATCATTTTGAATTTTCGAATTTCATTGAGAAACAAGGGAGATATCGCTGTTTTACTGAGACTGCAGTTTTTACTATTTCTGAATGCCTGATTTTTATGAAGTCTTCAGTTCTCCACGTGAATGAAGGAATTATTCTTCACTTTGCTTGCCAAAATCATTGATCATTAACATGAATAACATGCTATAATCATGCAACAACATTTGATTGATGTGGTAGCTTGAGTTATCTTTGGTGGAAGAAGGAATCATGAAATGTAATAACTGTGAGAGATCTTTGAACTCAACATGAAACAAATACTCATCCCATTAATTTTGGAATGATTGATGCTCCATGATTTTGTATGAATGTAGGAGTGTGTTGGGAGTCTTCTCTATCTTCTCATTACTTCTTCAAAGCCTTCTAAAGCTTTTAGGAGTTAACTGCTTCAAGTGTCTGGAGCTCTCTGTTGCAAGTGTCTTTGAAGCTTCTTCTTCCCATAACTCATTTATTTGCATTATATCATCTTAAAAATTTCATGGAGACATATTATATGAAATTTGGATCACATTTAATTACTAAAAATAAATCAAACATTTACTTTATATTCTACTTTAAACAAGCTAAAGAACTTTCAATCATCACTCAAATCCACTTTAACATTAATGCATTAAGAAGAAATAGATGATTTTCTTTTATAAAATATGAGACAATTTATGGTCTCATCAATGTGGCCTAGGGTTTATGGAAGGAAATAAATAATAGGATTTTTTGTAATGCCTCTCTCCCCCCTCTTAGGCTCATTTTTAATGTTTGCACTGCTATTAAGGAGAATTTTCTCTATGAAGTGGCTCTTGTTATGCATGTTATACCAAAATTCTATGCTTCAGACTATGATTTGTTGGTGGCTAAGTGTTGGAACCTCCCTTGTGATATTTCTTTGTCCTTGCAGAAGGTGAAGACTACTAGGGATAATGTTTTTTGGCAATCCCCACCTCAAGATTGGATTAAAATTAACTTTAATGGTGTTGCAAGAGGGAATCTCAAACCTTCTAGTTATAGCGGATTTTTGTGTCATTCTAATGGTAGGTTTTCTTCCACGATGGCGCTCCCTTTGGGAACCCAGACAATTTACTATGTGGAAGCATCTACAACCTATCATGGATTAAAATTGGCTCAGGAAAAAGGCTTTAAAAGGATTTGGTTTTAGGGGGATTCGCTGAATATTATAATGTGTTTAAATATGGTGCATCCTCCTTGTTCAACAATAGAAATCATTATTAAGGACTCCATATCCATTCTAAACTCTATAGAGAAATATCATGTTTCTCATATTTTTTGTGAAGCTAATGGTCTGGTTGATTTTCTGGCTAACATTGGGGTTATTTCTCAACCTAAATGATGGGAATTAAACAACCCCTTGCCCATTGATATTTGGAATATTATTAAGCATGATCAATCTTTGCAAGGTGGTATGATTGTTATGGATTAGAGAAGCTAGTTTGTTGAATAATACTTCCCTATTTATAATGATAAGACATTTGTAACTTGACTCTTTCTCTAGAAATGATTGTGAGGATTTGATTAAGATTCTAAGAATAATATTAATAATGGAAATTGGTCCTTTTCTCGTCAACTTCTCATGAATTTTGGGTGTGTTTTTGAGCCTTTACCTTTGCTTCTGGAGCTTTCTTTTGATATTAGGATTTTTGGGTTCTTCTATGTTCTATTTGGAGAGGTTCATTGCTAGCCATGGGTGGAGATAGGTGTAGAGTGGAACTTGTTTCTTGTGAAGAGATGAACGAAAATTAGAAGATATGGGCTATCTTAGAACAAGTAGGTGTAACTCCTTTTTTCAGAGGCTACACAAGTTTGACTCTCAAATTTCACACGTGTTTGTTAATGGTTGGAAAAATAGAGTCCTAAGAGTTTATGGTATGGATATCAACATCATGGAGGATATTATAGCAAGTTTAACATGCCTAGCTATTGAAGGGAGGAAGTTTTACAAAGAGAAATCTATGTTGAATTATGTTATGAAGATATTCTTCAAAATGAATGAGAGGTAGAGAATAAAAAAAATGGCTTGCGGTGGTTATGTTAGAAAATCCATCAAACCTATCTAGGAAAACTTTTTTGTGGCATTGATGAGGTATTTCACCCTTGATGGGAGATTATCTACTATTTATGGTTTTTATTTTATGCTATTGAATCATTTTAGGCATAAGAATTGGTATCCTTTCCTTATTATTTACTTCTTTCATTGGAAAATGAGATAAATGAGCATAAGAAAAACCCTAATAATGCAATCCTTTGTGAGGGTTTAATTATGTTGATAATGGAATATGAAAAATCATATTATGTCCCTAAAGTGCCCAAAAAAATGTGCAAAGCCATGTTAAGGAGGTCCCTTCAGGTTATGATACGAGAAGTGTTTCTGGGGATAAGTATTGGTCTGAGGAAGGGTCTGAATCAATGGAAGTTTACTTGGACCTCCTAGAGGATTTTGACCATCTTCCCAGGAAACAAGAAAAGAAAGCCACCCATCCATCTTGGTCTGGGGGCTCCCAAACAGACATGGGTGGTGATGAAGCCCCTTCAATTGCTAACAAGGGTAAAGAAAAAAATGTTAAAGCCCTGGTGGAGAAGGTTGTGGTTTCCTAAAAAAGGAAAGGGAGTCAAAATGTTCTTAAGGAGGGAAATGTGACTAGAAAGGGGGAGAGTTTTGAACCTCCTAGGGATTGTAAGAGGAAGAACCTTAAACCTGATATGGAGGGTGCTAAGGGTGCTAAAGTCAAGGGGACTATAGCTAAGAAAATTATGAAAATGGCGGTGAGAAGGAATAGGGGGTAAACAATGATGCTGGAAGGATAATTGGCAAAGTAAATGAGAAGAGGATTATTAAACCTAGGAAGGTGATGGAGACTGACGATAATTGTGGTGTTGATAGGTATGAGAATGAGATTATGGAGGTTTCTAATTCCTTGAATGTAGTTGTGAAGGAGGCTACAACACCAAGAATAAAAAATATTGATAATGTTGACAAAGGGAAAGCTAATGTGGTGTTGCAGGGTGATTTTCATCTGGAGGTTCAGTTTGAGGAGGCTAATAACTTTCCTATTGATACTAAGATTTTTAATTGTAATAGGGAATATCTTAGTAATGTTTTGGGTATGGCTAAAGATGGTACTATGAACATTTTCAAGATTTTTAAATGGATTTTAGTGAAGTCAACAATTCAATATCAAAGTATGATTGTTGACTAATATTATTGATGGAATTGTTAATAATAGCAACTTGGAGACTGTTTTTTTATCAGATCAAGATAATGCATGCTATTCTAAATCGTGTGGCTGATGATGTGACGAAAATAAAGATAAATCATGAAGCCAAAATTGCTTCACTTAAGGAGAATATGGAGAATTACATGACAATATGGATATTGTGGTTAAAGTTAGTCAATCTTCTCTTTATACCAATGCGTAAGGTATTTCTTTTTTAAATGATAAAGCATGTAAATGGACTAAGGAAATGATTGTGAAGAGGGAAGGAGTTGATGGTGATGAGGATGAAGGACTGAAAGGAATACAAATTTCGGTTGGGGATGTTGTTGGGAAAATGTGTCTCAACCTTACAATTAAATAAGGTACTATTGATACGTCCATGATGGGGGCACGGGGGGTTTCCACCTTGCAAGGAAGGGGTTCAAGGGGATCATCCCCCAGTTAAGGGTTTGGGGGTAGTGCCCCAAAAGAAATTTTTTATTTATATTTTATTATTGTAAATTTGGACCATTTATCATTAGGTCTTAGATCTAATGAACGATATTTTGTTAGCTTGACTTGCCATAGAAGACAACCCTATTTTATGAGGGAATTGTATTATGGTTGTGCATTGTGATGTATTCTGAGAGTCTGATAGTGGTCATGTTTCCTCTAGATCTCTAGTTGGTGATACTCCTGTGAGAAGCTTGCTTTGCAAGTGTATTGTAATCTTTGTGATTTCTGAATAATATATTGGGTAGCTTTTAGAGTGTGGGGTTCTTCCCCCGAAAGGGTTTTCCCCACGTAAATAACTATCTTGTGGTATGCATGATATTTATGTTTATTTTTATTTAAGTTTCTGTAACTAAAAAGATTTGTAAATTTTTTGCATTATTCTCCCGTCAAGATTAGTGTAGGAAATTGTTCTACTACCTTAACAAATATTTACAGATGTTGGTCCAAGTATTCACATGAGGCGCAAGACTAAGAAGAACATGGAGATCCCTTCTCATGAGCTAGCTAAGGTTATTGATATTCATGATCATATCATTACTTGACGTGAGCTGGAAACAACCAAGATCTTGAAGAACTTATAGTAGTCCTCTAATGTTTTTTGTTGTCTGCTAATTTTTGCTGATGGTTGGCTACTTATTTTGTCTTGTTTTATCTTAATGGTGGTTGTTGTTTCTTTTGGGCTTCTTGTTTTTTCTTGATATATCTTTATAGTAGTTGTTCTCTTGTAAAGGGTTTCATGTCCCTTCAAAAATTATTTTTCCTATAATGAAAAACATACAAGGAGGGAAGAAAAATAGAGATTGAGTAGGACTTTAAATAAACAATAATTATTGCACCTTATAGGAGAAATGAAGGAGATACCACTACATACAAATGGATCTTAATATAACAAAGGAGTTAGGAAATAATTATTATATAATACGAGCTTTCTTCAAAATTTTATGTGGAAATTAGAGGCTATATTGGACACTGTAGTTTATAAAACTTTAGAAGCATACAATAAGATTATGTGAAATAAATATATAAGGAACACAAAAAATTATGGTAGGATCCATATTTCATTTATTCATTAGGATAGAGTCTAAAAATTTATGGATTTTTTTTGTATCTCTAGTACATTTTAGACTACATGGGTTATGTATTCAAATCTTTAGAGTGACATTATTACAACATGAAATGTTGTTTTGATTATGATAAAATTGGAAGGGATGATACCTGTTTACAAAGAATCCATAGAGGTAGAGATCTGGTAACTCACAAAAAATGAGGCCACCAGCTAAAAGGAAGAGAAAAACTCCCTAGAAGTGATCCAAGAAGAAAAAGAAACAAGCCATGATTTTGACCAGAGTATGAAACCGAGAGACATAGATTAGCTGCAAGAAACTAAGGAAAAAACAAATAGGGAACCCAACACCAAAACACCACCCTTACCAACAAACCCAAGCTCCACCTTAATAGGATCCCACTCCACCTCAATAGGAGAACCACGCCAAGTGAGTAGCCAAGGAGAAAAAAACACCAACATAAGGAACAAGAGTAGCTCCCTTATGAACCCCGACAATACAAACAAAAAGTAACAACCAAAGAGACAAAAGAACACCATCAAGAAGATAAAGAACAACACCCTTCTTAGAAAGAATAAACAAAAATCCTTTGTAAAAAACCTCAAACCCAACCCCTATGAGGGAAAGAGACAAGGAGGTGCCAAAGACAACACCCCAAAACTTCACAAGATCCAAAACCACCAGGGTTGGGTAGACAATAATAAAACCCACAACATTGCACTTGCAACAACAAACAAAGCAAGGGAAGAACACCTCCTCCATAGATAGAAGATCCAAAGCCTTCAAGAAAATAGGGCAAGAACCATACTTCACAGTCAAGCAAAAACCATAGAACCAACTACCTTTGAAAGAGAGCAGAGAACATAGTGAGCACAAGATGCTTAGAGGAACTAGAGATCACCCCACTACAAACAAGAGCCTCCATAAACTGCATAACCAAAAATGGAAAGCCACAAACCTCCAACCCTCTTCACTACCAACCAGAACCAATAACTAGAATAACACCAAGATGGAAACACTCTCCAAATCAGGCCAAGCCATTGACAACCCCAATATCTTCAATAAAGAGACATCCCAAGTAGACAAAGTCTTGGGAATAGAGAAAGATTATAACAACCCCTTAGCCAAATGAAGAGGATCCAAGAGACCCAAAAAGGGGAACCACAACAACAGTTGCACCCAACTTAGAAATAGAGAGGATAAACCAATGACCCCCTCAAAAACTTCCAAAGCTAAGAAAAATTCCCAGAAGTTAATCTCATCATCACAACATTGGTGAGGGAAACAAAAAACAGAGCACTCTCCACCCAAAAAGCACAGACAAGCCAATACAAAAACAAACAACAACTGCAAGTGACTTGCAACAAGCCAATAAGGTGTACACACTTTCCCACCAATAGTTTGGTCACCAAGCATAGGAAACCAACATAGAAAATTAGAGGGTCAAAGAGAATGAAGAGGTCAGAGGGAAAAGCCCCAACACGAGCATTCAAAAAAATACTCTCAATGAAGTCGCATTTATATTGAAATCCTTAGACATGACATCCCCAACGAGATCCTAGCTAACATAAGTGCCCAGAGAAAGAAAAAGGGGCCAAAAAATAGTGCCAAAGGAAACACAATTAAAGACCCCTATCTCCAATTTCCAAGTCACAAAAAAAGGGAGGACAAAGGGAAAGAAAGATAGACCTTTCCCGAAGACAAAACATGGAGCTAGCAGGTGCATCTGCATCTTGAGCACCATCATCCTTAGCAACATCTTCACCAACAATTTCAAAATCTCCCCCGCAACTAGTTTTCCTACCCAGTCCCTTGCTCCCATTGAATCCCATTTATTAGTAAATTGATGTTCACAAAATAAATTTGTTATAACATGGAATGTTGTTGATTAGGGTAAAATAAATTTGATTTATAGATTATGAATAATAAACTATATTATTTGAATTCATAATTATAGAGAAAGATGATAAAAAAATTAGGAGTTCCTTGAAAAAAATACACTTGGTTGAGTATGATGGTCATATTTGAAATTGAGATAAGGATTTAAAATATATAGAGATAGATGATAAAAAAATTAGGAGTTCCTCTTCAAAATATTTATATCCCTAGTTAAAAGTGGCTAAGTACAATACCTAGAGTAAAAGTGGAAGATAAGATAAAGGAAAAGAATGAAGAGTGGAGAGTGAAGTATGTTACTCAATATGATAATGAAATTATTATTTATGTATGATTATTAAACAAGTTTTGAATTTTAAAAAAAATAGAAATGTTTAGGGGGGTAATTATTTATCTCAATATTTCTCATATGCTTAATATTCATCTAGACAGGTTTGTTGTTCTCTGGAGGTTGGGTTATTTCTTTTTGTTTTGTTGTGCTTTGGTGGATCTATGTGCCTTGCAACTTCTTATTTTTGCCTATGTGCCTATGGTTTTATTTTCCTATATTAATGTCTTGAACTAATGGGTTAGTTCCCTTTTAAAGGATTTGTAGTTTGCCTACTTTGATTTGAACCATAAAATTCTTGATTGGAAAATAATAATTTACCTCAATTAGGTTAAACTCTCCCAAATAATTTGGCAATAATTCAATCATATAATCATCTATCAACTTTCACCTTGTTGATTGCAATGGAATAGGGTAGCATTTAAAAACTCATAACTTTTACATCCCTTATCCAAATTTTAAAATTCAATATGTTTTGGAAAGGTGGTATAACAAAGAACAAAAATCGAAAAGGTTTTGTGAGAATCTCAATGTTCATCAAGAGCAATTTTATCTACGATACAACTCACTAGCTTCTTCCTAGAACAACAATTTTGACAAAAAGATAGTCCACTGGCTAAATTTATAAATACCTTAGATAAAAAAACATTTCAATTAATAGCTAGACTACCTAAAGAAGTGGTTGCAACATATTTGGTCATTTAAAAGCTTTAGAGTATTTTTTGGGCTAAGATAAAATAGTATGAACAAGAGCTTTGTCCACCGATCATGTCATACTATCCATGTGTAACTTTTAACTCTTTTTTTTGTACTTCATATCCACAGTATGAAATTTGTATAATTCATTCGATATCAAATATAACATTACATCATAATGCATCATTTCTTTAAGCACACTAAATGCTCCAAGGATAAAATCTACAAATACATTTGTTTATATCAACTATAGGATACCACTATAGAGTTCCACCATCTTAAAAAAAGTAGAATGGATGAATTAATCATCCTTCTCACCATTTAGCTCTTTGTTTTCTCTTGCATCATTAGTAGAATTTCCCTAGGATTCAATAATCGATACTTGCACATAATTGCAAAACTAGATTTTCACCATTATTCTCTTCATCAATAAATAATCATAATAATTTCCAAGCAAATTCTAGGAGGATAGGACCTAAGGGACTGTACCTAAGCCTCAGGTTCTCATCCTTGATGGTCTTGCCTACGTAACACGATAAGAGGCTTTGTAGTTTTCCTACTTGGATTTGAACTGTCACATGCTTGATTGGACAATAATAATTTACCTTAATTAGGTAAACCCACCCAAGTAATTTGGTAATAATTCAATCATATAATAATCTATCAACTTGCACCTTGCTAATCGTAGCGAAATAGGGCAACATTTAAACACTTGTAACTTTCACATCCCGTATCCAACTTTTAAAATTCAATATTTTTTAGAAAAAATGTAATGCCCAAACACATAATCAAGGAAACAACACAAAACTCTTTACCAACCACAATTTTTGTTGATTGAATCAAAAAAAATTCTTGTATTTCATGTGCTTCATTAGAACATAACAATAATTAGCCAAGCATCTATTGAGTTATTCCTCAAAATAAAATAGATAAGTATATGTTTTGATACTTCATACTTAAATTTACAAGTAAAAGCATAAACATATCACATAAATACCATCATTAAGATACGATGAATAAATCCAACAAGAGCTTGATATAATTCAGTCACATTTCATGCCTAATTTACTTTAACAAGAAGGAATGACATCAGATCTATAAAAATTGTACTAATTTATTTGACATCCAATATCAATTACAATAGCTCATTACATCACAATGCATCATTTCTTTAATCACACTAAGTGCTCGAGGACTAAAATCTACAAATACATTTCCTTATATTAACTATAGGATACCACTATAGACTTCCACCATCTTAAAAAAAACAATATGGATGAATTAATAATCCTTCTCACCATTTACCTCTTTCATTTTCTCTAGCATCATTAGTAGCATTTCCATATGCTTCAATAACTGATACTTGCACATATCTGAAAAACTAGATTTCACCATTAGTCCCTTCATCAATAAATTTAATCATAATAATCTCCAAGCAAATTCTAGGAGAACGAGACCTAAGCCTCGAGGGCTCATCCTTGATGGCCTTACTTATGTAATGAGATCAAAGGCTTCGTAGTTTGCCTACTTGGATTTGAACCATCAAGTTATTGATTGGCCAATAGTAATTTACCTTAATTCTATTAAACTCTCCCAAATAATTTGGCAATAATTTGATCATATAATCATCTATCAACTTTCACCTTGTTGATTGTAGTGAAACTAGGTAGCGTTTAAAAACTTGTAACTTTTACATCCCTTATCCAAATTTTAAAATTCAATATGTTTTGGAAAGGTGGTAGAACAAAGAATAAAACTTGGAAAGGGTTTTTGGATAATCTCAACCAATAAAGAGAAGTTGCATCTGCTATACTAGCTTCTTCCTAGAACATCAATAGTTGACAAAAAGATAGTCCACTGGCTAAATTTATAAATACCTTAGATAAAAAAATATTTCAATTAATAGCTAGAATACCCAAAAAAGTGGTTGCATCATATTTGGTCATTCAAAAGATTTAGACTTTTTTTTAGGTAAGATAAAATAGCATGAACAAGAGTTGTCTCCACCAGCCATGTCATACTATCCATGTGCAACTTTTAACTTCTTTTTTTAAAATTCATATCCACACTAATAGATCTTCAAGGTACATCTTAAATCTAGTAAAACTAATAGGAAATTTAAACAGAAGGTAACAAAATATAACTTTGACAACAAGGCCAACTCCTACCTTAAAGAACTTCAAATTTTCAAAATTCATGTACTCCTATGCTTGCCTTACAATTTCTATAAAAAAAATCATTCACAAGGACCTAACAACACATATAGGGTTGAAACTCATAGATATCCATAGGCATAAAAGATCACCTACCTCATACATGATTAAAATACATTTAATTGGCATAAGGTTGTTATATAATAGGTACAAGTTAATTAAGAGAAATAAGCCAAACCAAGTTTTGCTAGTAAATTGCAGCAATTTAGATAATCAATATAAAGGACCTTTTCAATGGAGAAAAATTGTATGCTACAAACAATAACTAAATTCACAATTATCTCTGAGTTCAAAATAGAAATTTGAACTCAGACGCTTTTATGAACCTATACAATTAAGGAAATCTTATATTTAGTAAATAATATAAAAATTCTACATATACTATGCATAAGATAATTACTTCCCATGTATTCATTAAATATTAACATCATATTATATAAAGAAGAAAATATTATAATGTGAAAGGGAAATCCAACTTAGATAGTAAAATGTCAGATCAGTTATAACTGCAACTACTGTTTCAATTGAGAACTCTTGCAGACCATCAAGAAATTAATCAGAAAATGCATTTCATTTTCATATGTAAACCCAATAGCTAAAAAATTATGACGAGCTTCAATGACTAACAGGAAATATTGTTCCAAGATCAAGAGCTCTCAACCTTTAATATGTACTACATGAACACAATGTGAAGTATGCATTTCCAAGCCTATAGGACACAACCTGTAGATTCTATAATCCAACATTAATATCAGAGAATCACAATAATATGAATGTGCATTATGAGCTTCATAACCCAAATTGAATAGGCTTAAAGATATATACATTTTCCTATTGCATGTTGAACAGAAACATAATAATTAACTAAATTCTAATTATTAATGGTCCAGACTAGCTTGGCAACAAACACTTTTAAAGCTCTTTGATTTTGTTATATTTCTTCTCCATTTGTTTTTGATTAAGGAACAATTAGGTTTTAGACGGATCTTAAAACCCATCACAATATCAAAGCATGAGATAAAACATTGACACAACACAGAAAAAAAAACAAAACGCTGCCCACAAAGGAGATCACACAGTAACACCAGGGCAGAGCAGACAAAAAACTGACAAAAGGCCACAAGACACGCAACCACTAGGCCAAGTTCCGAAGGATTTTTGTCGCTTCCTGCTCAAGACTGTTCATGTTGAGTGCATACTTCTTAATCTCCTGGATGTTGACAAGCACTTGGTCAACCTTCCTTTTCAAGTTTGCTCTGGTCCTGTTGCTCGGTCCCCCACTATCTGGTTGCCCATCCTCATTATCCAAGTCCATAAACACAACAATTTTTACCTGATGGGCTTTTTCCAGGTTTTCCACCATGGTATTCATGGTCTGTGCAGTAGATTTCAAAATTTTATGGTTCATAATGAACACTTTGTGGAGAGAGCTTTTAATATTCCTCAACTGCTCCTCCATGTCCACCTGCTTGCCATCATGATTGCCTTTGAAATCCTGTAGTTCCTCCACCGTTTGCTTGAGGCATTCAACCATATACTTCTTCTCCTCTTCCATCCATAAATCAGTAGTCCGAACAATACCACTACCTCTGTTATTGTCATCCATGGCTTTCTCCAATTTGTTGTTCATCGCTCTTTGATTTAGCTTTATTTCCTTAATATCAAAGAACACCCATCTCATAAGTCTAAAATTATCCATCGCCCCATTATGGGCTATAGCAAGTACATTAGTGGGAAATTCTCACTCCTCCTTAAAATAATGATCCCCAACCTTAAGGTCCATAGGGAAGAGAGGTCTCTCTTCTCTGTCAGTCTTAGGGTGGCTGGAATATTCAGACAACGATTCCGACTGTGACTACTCATCATCCACATCATAGGAGGGGTCCTCCGACAATTTTCTCTTGCCCTTTTTCAAAGTGGAATCCCTAGGTTTACCCTTGTCCTTATCATCAACCTTGATCTTAGGCGACGGGGGCAGAGCCAGCATGGCTTTGAAATGATCATAGATAAGGACAAGCAATCCTTCATGAAGGATAGAATACCTAGTGGGGTTTTGTCTATGGTTTTTTAGATTGGCATTCAAAGAAGAAGCCAAGTAAAAAGGGAAGGAAATCCTGACCTGGTGCCTAAAGTGATTCAACAGAACGAAGTGATACCCAAAAACTCTAGTGTAGCAGCCATCCAAAGTGACATACTCCATAAGCACATTCAAAACCCTCCTCCAATGTGGACAATTGTGTCTGTGTCATAGTAGCTTCTGGAGGTCCTGCGTAATTCCTCCTTCTCAGCTTCCGACTTGGGGAATTTGTTGACCACCTCATCAGACTGCTTCCTGTCCCTATAGAATTTAATGCCATCCATTGAAAGGCCAGTGACCTCAGCAATCAGTTGTTCGTTGATAACCACATGTCTACCAAACAAGTTTATCTCACCATTCTTCCAATCCTTCTCGAAGACCCTAGTCACCTTCGGATCCCAGCCATGGAGATTTTCAATAAAAATTGCAATGCCACCATTCTCCAACTTCTTCCAAAGCTTAGGATTATTCTTCAACTAATCAAAGCTAATCGGCTCCACTCTGCGACTTTCGCCACCCATCGTTTCGCCAATAGAAGTAGAATAGTCCATAAACCTGTAGAAATAAATTCCTAAACTGCCCATAAAACAAATGATAATAAACAAAAACTCAAATCCATACAATTTCTTGTATGAGATACCTCCAGAGAATTTTTTATTCATAACAGTACCCTTTAAATACAACCATGATAAAATTTGAAGATAATTAGTGGAATAAGAATAATCTTAGATTAGGGTATAAGAGAAAGAACTAGTTAAGCAATAATCTAGTAGATGCCCATCCCAACATAAATACAACTATTTATTAATATATATGTTCATATATTAAATAAAAATAATAAAACAATGTAATTCTTGTGGGAAGCATCATTTCTAACCCTTTGAGAAAATCTGCACATATAGCAAAAAGTGCTTGGCAGAACAGGGTATTAGTTGTCCTTTCGTGGAGGATTTATTTGGAAATTAGACTATGCCCTTCAACTTCAGTAGACTACAAGGCTGAGTGATCTAGATAAAAAATGATACGAATTAAACTAATAATTTTTTTTTGTATGTTCTTTTGTTCAAATAATTTTAAAGAAGTATTATTGAAAGATGTGGTGGGTAATTGAACGACTCTGAAGGTGCAACTACAATTGCAATATTTTCTCAATTGATCGCAACAAATTTTCCATTGTATTCCCATCCATCAACCTAAAATACTTTGGTTGTTCTTCCTTGACTTAGTATTTGTTCCCCAATTCTTGTTTGGTGTCTAATTCATGAACCCAAAGCTTATATTTGTTGCATCATTGGAATTTTACTTCTCACTATAGTGGAGATCAATGTGTGCTGTCTATCCACCAACTTTTCTTCATCCTTTATTTCTAGTCTTATTGTGGAGCAATTCATGTCTAGTGAAAGCAATTTTCCACCTCTTATAAGCAACTTTTTCTAGTCTTATTGTGGAGCAATTCATGTCCAGTGAAAGCAATTTTCCACCTCTTATAAGCAACTTTTGCTGAAGCTAAATTATAATTTTACCTCATTATTGGGGATGCTTGTTCCTCATAGAGCATACTTTCTACATAAAAGATGTTGCAAGGTGTGTATCTTTGGTCTCCTTGTGTTGTGCAGCACAATGTTTGGGTTCATGACATGGATTAACCGCCTCTCATGGATTCAATTCTGGCAATTGTATCAAGCATTAATAGGTTGATCTTTTGGTGCAACGACAACCATCTGTGCAACAATTCATATCAGAGCCTAGCTCATGGGTTCTAACCCATCGCTTGCTCGGGGGGAGGGGGGAATTGTTGCAAGGTGTGCACCCTTGGTCTCCTTTTGCTCTGTAGTGCAGTGCTTGGGTTTGTGACATGGCTTAATTGCCTCTCGTGGACTCATTAACTCTGGCGGTTGTATCGGGCATTAACAGGTCGATCTTTTGGTGCAATGAAAACCGTTTGTACAACAAAAGAGTTATGTATTCTTTTCCAATTAATTAAATATTTTCCTATCTTGTGGATTTATAGAAATTCTTGAATGTTGTCATGATTAAACCAAAAAACATATTAATTTTATTTATATTTTGTCTAGTCCATATCCTTTATTACACAAAGGTATGCTCTCCATTAGAATTTCCTCTATTAAATATTTGACATACTAGCTAATTTGGAGCACTAGATTGAAGATGGGCTAGATGCAAGATATTCATTTATATTTCAAGATTTTTCTAGAACTTTCATTTATTTGCATTGTAATTGATAAAGAGTCATGCCTCCTTGATATTGTATCTTGTCAACATGATTGAGTCTTTATTTAAGAAAAATCGATTGAAAGGGAAGCTAATAGGACAAAAGCCTATCAGCCAAAAATAGTTTTGAAACAAATAAATTTAGATGCAAATTAATTTTTTTTTTAGGAATATATGTTAGATAAAATAAATAAAATAAAGTATTAATTTACAGTCCCTTAATAGTACAACCATTCGAAAATAATAATAAAAATAGTCATTAATCCACACAATTTATTTATTTGTTTTTAAAATTATATAACAATGTGTTTTATCTTCCTGATTCCACTCATTCAAAAAAATAACGACTTCCAGACATATTCATCAGCCATACTTTTTTTTTGCTACATTTTGGGACATTTTTATCTTCAAACATTAACTGTTTGTTACGTCCCCTTTTGTTAGTCAAATGCTCAGAACTTAAGGTGTAGTTGCAGCAAATGAATGGCATGGGGTTTACAAGTCTCAGGTTCCTCTGTTGGCTCCTTAATTATATTTAATAGGTGGTACATTTCCTGACTTGCAGCAATGTAGTTGGTAGGTGTAAGCCAAATTCCACACCCCTTCCAAGCATCCTCACAGAATCTGCCAAATTTGCATGAAAACCCTCCAAGCATGAATGAAAAATGGATTTTTTTTTAGGGTGTCTTCTGGGTTTTGGGTTTTCCTTTAATGTTGTCATGTCTCTTTTTGGGTAGGTGCAGCAATGAAAAGTGTAATGTAAACACCTTGGTTTGCATGGAACCTAACCTTAATAGTCAAGGTACCATGTTAAAGAGATGAATAATTTAGGTTTTATCTTAATAGTGGAGTGGGTAGTTGTCAAGTATAGATTTAATAGATTTATCAAGAATAACCATAATTATTATATTAAATCATTAAATTTAAATGAGGATATTAATGCTTCTATAAGCATAATAATCTTAGATTAATTATATTATCATGCATTCCTTTAAATGGTGTAAAGTGGATTGTGAGCTGATAATAACAATAAGATTAGTGATTTATCATTTTATAATCATTTGAAACAACATAAATCATTTAAACCTTTTGTATGCATAATCCCAAACCATTGAGGAACTAAACTTTCTCTAATTGTCTCTACTATATTTGCATTGTGAGATGTCACTAAAATTATAAAATTATTAGGAAAACATAAATGCATTGAAAAACATCCACAGTTAAAGATAGAATAAGGAACAAAGAAAGTACGTTGAATTACACTTACATTCTCAAGGAAGCCCCCAAAAGTGCCAAATAAATCAACAAGTCTCCAATCCTCCCTCTTAGGAGTTATCATAATTACTTTGGGAAATCAATTATCATTCTATGAACATAAGAAGAAAGAAACATTGGAATTTTCCTACACTGTCATAATTGTTAGTACAACATGCTAAACATAGCCAAAACAATATGGACTTAAAGTTAATATTTGAAGCATCATTTACAACATTAAACATAATATGCAACACTTGACATCACCAAGATAAACTTTAGTACCCTTATAGTCATGTCTAAATTCAAGGAATTTCTTTCAATAATGGTTGTAGTGTACCATAACATCTTGTATGCCACCAACCTCCAAATAGTCCTTGCTCTACACCTTCTCAATTAATACATTTTTATATGAAGTTGGCTAGGATGGCTTACAATATTATTATCACCAAGACAACTGTTTTAATGAGAGCCTACAAACAAAGTTGTCCAATTTTTACTTAGCAATTTTCTTTCCAATAGAAGATGTTTTCTCTTAAATTATATATAGTAATGAAGATATTTTTTAAATAAAATTATATTATTTTAATATGTTACATATTATTAAATTATTTATCCTTATAATTAT
The DNA here is from genome assembly GCA_007258455.2 of Sequoia sempervirens. Lineage (NCBI taxonomy): Eukaryota > Viridiplantae > Streptophyta > Pinopsida > Cupressales > Cupressaceae > Sequoia > Sequoia sempervirens. The sequence continues at coordinate 45,056,045 of VDFB02047230.1, forward strand.
TTAGTTAATTTTTGGTAATTCAATGATTGATAATAGTTGGACGTAAATTGATACATCTATAGTCAGTGATTTTCCTTTTTTTTTTTTTTTTCAAAAGGTTTTAATAGCCTATATATTATATTAAATAATAGTAAGTAATTACAAAAGTGCCCAAGAGGGCATAATTAAAAGAGTGCTCAAAAGGGTCTAATTACAAAAGTGTCTAATTTTCCTTTGAAAATTATTTTGGTTATCTTATATGTAATATCTTCATACTTATTATTTTCATTTTATCTACTTTCCATGGTTTTGAATATAATTTTTTTATTTTTATATTATATTGATTTATTTATTTTTATACAAATTTCAATTCTTATTACTTTTCTTTTTGCTTATTGAACTTACATGTGCTATGTTAGCTCTCCATAAAAAAATATATTAAACATTTTTTTAGCAAGACACACTTAGGATCATTATAATTTTGTTTTTGATAAGATGAACAACATTTATAGGGTGATGTATCCTTTACACAATGAGCCTCAAGGGCCAAAAAAGATCAAGTCCAAAAAATAGAAACCACTAACCAAAACAAAACAGAGACACAACAAACTAATAGCTGACAAGAACACCCCGCAGACAAAGCGACAGTAGACTAACTATTAGACTAATTTAGGATCATTATAATTTTGTTGATAGTTATATGTTATCTTTTTAAACATATAGATACATGATTAAAATAAGAAAATAAAAGTGTTAATATGAGATATCATAAATTCAT
>VDFB02047230.1:45056901-45183089 GCA_007258455.2 Sequoia sempervirens
AACCCTATTTTATGAGGGAATTGTATTATGGTTGTGCATTGTGATGTATTCTGAGAGTCTGATAGTGGTCATGTTTCCTCTAGATCTCTAGTTGGTGATACTCCTGTGAGAAGCTTGCTTTGCAAGTGTATTGTAATCTTTGTGATTTCTGAATAATATATTGGGTAGCTTTTAGAGTGTGGGGTTCTTCCCCCGAAAGGGTTTTCCCCACGTAAATAACTATCTTGTGGTATGCATGATATTTATGTTTATTTTTATTTAAGTTTCTGTAACTAAAAAGATTTGTAAATTTTTTGCATTATTCTCCCGTCAAGATTAGTGTAGGAAATTGTTCTACTACCTTAACAAATATTTACAGATGTTGGTCCAAGTATTCACATGAGGCGCAAGACTAAGAAGAACATGGAGATCCCTTCTCATGAGCTAGCTAAGGTTATTGATATTCATGATCATATCATTACTTGACGTGAGCTGGAAACAACCAAGATCTTGAAGAACTTATAGTAGTCCTCTAATGTTTTTTGTTGTCTGCTAATTTTTGCTGATGGTTGGCTACTTATTTTGTCTTGTTTTATCTTAATGGTGGTTGTTGTTTCTTTTGGGCTTCTTGTTTTTTCTTGATATATCTTTATAGTAGTTGTTCTCTTGTAAAGGGTTTCATGTCCCTTCAAAAATTATTTTTCCTATAATGAAAAACATACAAGGAGGGAAGAAAAATAGAGATTGAGTAGGACTTTAAATAAACAATAATTATTGCACCTTATAGGAGAAATGAAGGAGATACCACTACATACAAATGGATCTTAATATAACAAAGGAGTTAGGAAATAATTATTATATAATACGAGCTTTCTTCAAAATTTTATGTGGAAATTAGAGGCTATATTGGACACTGTAGTTTATAAAACTTTAGAAGCATACAATAAGATTATGTGAAATAAATATATAAGGAACACAAAAAATTATGGTAGGATCCATATTTCATTTATTCATTAGGATAGAGTCTAAAAATTTATGGATTTTTTTTGTATCTCTAGTACATTTTAGACTACATGGGTTATGTATTCAAATCTTTAGAGTGACATTATTACAACATGAAATGTTGTTTTGATTATGATAAAATTGGAAGGGATGATACCTGTTTACAAAGAATCCATAGAGGTAGAGATCTGGTAACTCACAAAAAATGAGGCCACCAGCTAAAAGGAAGAGAAAAACTCCCTAGAAGTGATCCAAGAAGAAAAAGAAACAAGCCATGATTTTGACCAGAGTATGAAACCGAGAGACATAGATTAGCTGCAAGAAACTAAGGAAAAAACAAATAGGGAACCCAACACCAAAACACCACCCTTACCAACAAACCCAAGCTCCACCTTAATAGGATCCCACTCCACCTCAATAGGAGAACCACGCCAAGTGAGTAGCCAAGGAGAAAAAAACACCAACATAAGGAACAAGAGTAGCTCCCTTATGAACCCCGACAATACAAACAAAAAGTAACAACCAAAGAGACAAAAGAACACCATCAAGAAGATAAAGAACAACACCCTTCTTAGAAAGAATAAACAAAAATCCTTTGTAAAAAACCTCAAACCCAACCCCTATGAGGGAAAGAGACAAGGAGGTGCCAAAGACAACACCCCAAAACTTCACAAGATCTAAAACCACCAAGGTTGGGTAGACAATAATAAAACCCACAACATTGCACTTGCAACAACAAACAAAGCAAGGGAAGAACACCTCCTCCATAGATAGAAGATCCAAAGCCTTCAAGAAAATAGGGCAAGAACCATACTTCACAGTCAAGCAAAAACCATAGAACCAACTACCTTTGAAAGAGAGCAGAGAACATAGTGAGCACAAGATGCTTAGAGGAACTAGAGATCACCCCACTACAAACAAGAGCCTCCATAAACTGCATAACCAAAAATGGAAAGCCACAAACCTCCAACCCTCTTCACTACCAACCAGAACCAATAACTAGAATAACACCAAGATGGAAACACTCTCCAAATCAGGCCAAGCCATTGACAACCCCAATATCTTCAATAAAGAGACATCCCAAGTAGACAAAGTCTTGGGAATAGAGAAAGATTATAACAACCCCTTAGCCAAATGAAGAGGATCCAAGAGACCCAAAAAGGGGAACCACAACAACAGTTGCACCCAACTTAGAAATAGAGAGGATAAACCAATGACCCCCTCAAAAACTTCCAAAGCTAAGAAAAATTCCCAGAAGTTAATCTCATCATCACAACATTGGTGAGGGAAACAAAAAACAGAGCACTCTCCACCCAAAAAGCACAGACAAGCCAATACAAAAACAAACAACAACTGCAAGTGACTTGCAACAAGCCAATAAGGTGTACACACTTTCCCACCAATAGTTTGGTCACCAAGCATAGGAAACCAACATAGAAAATTAGAGGGTCAAAGAGAATGAAGAGGTCAGAGGGAAAAGCCCCAACACGAGCATTCAAAAAAATACTCTCAATGAAGTCGCATTTATATTGAAATCCTTAGACATGACATCCCCAACGAGATCCTAGCTAACATAAGTGCCCAGAGAAAGAAAAAGGGGCCAACAAATAGTGCCAAAGGAAACACAATTAAATACCCCTATCTCCAATTTCCAAGTCACAAAAAAAGGGAGGACAAAGGGAAAGAAAGATAGACCTTTCCCGAAGACAAAACATGGAGCTAGCAGGTGCATCTGCATCTTGAGCACCATCATCCTTAGTAACATCTTCACCAACAATTTCAAAATTTCCCCCGCAACTAGTTTTCCTACCCAGTCCCTTGCTCCCATTGAATCCCATTTATTAGTAAATTGATGTTCACAAAATAAATTTGTTATAACATGGAATGTTGTTGATTAGGGTAAAATAAATTTGATTTATAGATTATGAATAATAAACTATATTATTTGAATTCATAATTATAGAGAAAGATGATAAAAAAAATTAGGAGTTCCTTGAAAAAAATACACTTGGTTGAGTATGATGGTCATATTTGAAATTGAGATAAGGATTTAAAAAATATAGAGATAGATGATAAAAAAATTAGGATTTCCTCTTCAAAATATTTATATCCCTAGTTAAAAGTGGCTAAGTACAATACCTAGAGTAAAAGTGGAAGATAAGATAAAGGAAAAGAATGAAGAGTGGAGAGTGAAGTATGTTACTCAATATGATAATGAAATTATTATTTATGTATGATTATTAAACAAGTTTTGAATTTTAAAAAAAATAGAAATGTTTAGGGGGGTAATTATTTATCTCAATATTTCTCATATGCTTAACATTCATCTAGACAGGTTTGTTGTTCTCTGGAGGTTGGGTTATTTCTTTTTGTTTTGTTGTGCTTTGGTGGATCTATGTGCCTTGCAACTTCTTATTTTTGCCTATGTGCCTATGGTTTTATTTTCCTATGTTAATGTCTTGAACTAATGGGTTAGTTCCCTTTTAAAGGATTTGTAGTTCGCCTACTTTGATTTGAACCATAAAATTCTTGATTGGAAAATAATAATTTACCTCAATTAGGTTAAACTCTCCTAAATAATTTGGCAATAATTCAATCATATAATCATCTATCAACTTTCACCTTGTTGATTGCAATGGAATAGGGTAGCATTTAAAAACTCATAACTTTTACATCCCTTATCCAAATTTTAAAATTCAATATGTTTTGGAAAGGTGGTATAACAAAGAACAAAAATCAAAAAGGTTTTTGTGAGAATCTCAATGTTCATCAAGAGCAATTTTATCTATGATACAAATCACTAGCTTCTTCCTAGAACAACAATATTTGACAAAAAGATAGTCCACTGGCTAAATTTATAAATACCTTAGATAAAAAAACATTTCAATTAATAGCTAGACTACCTAAAGAAGTGGTTGCAACATATTTGGTCATTTAAAAGCTTTAGAGTATTTTTTGGGCTAAGATAAAATAGTATGAACAAGAGCTTTGTCCACCGATCATGTCATACTATCCATGTGTAACTTTTAACTCTTTTTTTTGTACTTCATATCCACAGTATGAAATTTGTATAATTCATTCGATATCAAATATAACATTACATCATAATGCATCATTTCTTTAAGCACACTAAATGCTCCAAGGATAAAATCTACAAATACATTTGTTTATATCAACTATAGGATACCACTATAGAGTTCCACCATCTTAAAAAAAGTAGAATGGATGAATTAATCATCCTTCTCACCATTTAGCTCTTTGTTTTCTCTTGCATCATTAGTAGAATTTCCCTAGGATTCAATAATCGATACTTGCACATAATTGCAAAACTAGATTTTCACCATTATTCTCTTCATCAATAAATAATCATAATAATTTCCAAGCAAATTCTAGGAGGATAGGACCTAAGGGACTGTACCTAAGCCTCAGGTTCTCATCCTTGATGGTCTTGCCTACGTAACACGATAAGAGGCTTTGTAGTTTTCCTACTTGGATTTGAACTGTCACATGCTTGATTGGACAATAATAATTTACCTTAATTAGGTAAACCCACCCAAGTAATTTGGTAATAATTCAATCATATAATAATCTATCAACTTGCACCTTGCTAATCGTAGCGAAATAGGGCAACATTTAAACACTTGTAACTTTCACATCCCGTATCCAACTTTTAAAATTCAATATTTTTTAGAAAAAATGTAATGCCCAAACACATAATCAAGGAAACAACACAAAACTCTTTACCAACCACAATTTTTGTTGATTGAATCAAAAAAAATTCTTGTATTTCATGTGCTTCATTAGAACATAACAATAATTAGCCAAGCATCTATTGAGTTATTCCTCAAAATAAAATAGATAAGTATATGTTTTGATACTTCATACTTAAATTTACAAGTAAAAGCATAAACATATCACATAAATACCATCATTAAGATACGATGAATAAATCCAACAAGAGCTTGATATAATTCAGTCACATTTCATGCCTAATTTACTTTAACAAGAAGGAATGACATCAGATCTATAAAAATTGTACTAATTTATTTGACATCCAATATCAATTACAATAGCTCATTACATCACAATGCATCATTTCTTTAATCACACTAAGTGCTCGAGGACTAAAATCTACAAATACATTTCCTTATATTAACTATAGGATACCACTATAGACTTCCACCATCTTAAAAAAAACAATATGGATGAATTAATAATCCTTCTCACCATTTACCTCTTTCATTTTCTCTCGCATCATTAGTAGCATTTCCATATGCTTCAATAACTGATACTTGCACATATATGAAAAACTAGATTTCACCATTAGTCCCTTCATCAATAAATTTAATCATAATAATCTTTAAGCAAATTCTAGGAGAACGAGACCTAAGCCTCGAGGGCTCATCCTTGATGGCCTTACTTATGTAATGAGATCAAAGGCTTCGTAGTTCGCCTACTTGGATTTGAACCATCAAGTTATTGATTGGCCAATAGTAATTTACCTTAATTCTATTAAACTCTCCCAAATAATTTGGCAATAATTCGATCATATAATCATCTATCAACTTTCACCTTGTTGATTGTAGTGAAACTAGGTAGCGTTTAAAAACTTGTAACTTTTACATCCCTTATCCAAATTTTAAAATTCAATATGTTTTGGAAAGGTGGTAGAACAAAGAATAAAACTTGGAAAGGGTTTTTGGATAATCTCAACCAATAAAGAGAAGTTGCATCTGCTATACTAGCTTCTTCCTAGAACATCAATAGTTGACAAAAAGATAGTCCACTGGCTAAATTTATAAATACCTTAGATAAAAAAATATTTCAATTAATAGCTAGAATACCCAAAAAAGTGGTTGCATCATATTTGGTCATTCAAAAGATTTAGACTTTTTTTTAGGTAAGATAAAATAGCATGAACAAGAGTTGTCTCCACCAGCCATGTCATACTATCCATGTGCAACTTTTAACTTCTTTTTTTAAAATTCATAACCACACTAATAGATCTTCAAGGTACATCTTAAATCTAGTAAAACTAATAGGAAATTTAAACAGAAGGTAACAAAATATAACTTTGACAACAAGGCCAACTCCTACCTTAAAGAACTTCAAATTTTCAAAATTCATGTACTCCTATGCTTGCCTTACAATTTCTATAAAAAAAATCATTCACAAGGACCTAACAACACATATAGGGTTGAAACTCATAGATATCCATAGGCATAAAAGATCACCTACCTCATACATGATTAAAATACATTTAATTGGCATAAGGTTGTTATATAATAGGTACAAGTTAATTAAGAGAAATAAGCCAAACCAAGTTTTGCTAGTAAATTGCAGCAATTTAGATAATCAATATAAAGGACCTTTTCAATGGAGAAAAATTGTATGCTACAAACAATAACTAAATTCACAATTATCTCTGAGTTCAAAATAGAAATTTGAACTCAGACGCTTTTATGAACCTATACAATTAAGGAAATCTTATATTTAGTAAATAATATAAAAATTCTACATATACTATGCATAAGATAATTACTTCCCATGTATTCATTAAATATTAACATCATATTATATAAAGAAGAAAATATTATAATGTGAAAGGGAAATCCAACTTAGATAGTAAAATGTCAGATCAGTTATAACTGCAACTACTGTTTCAATTGAGAACTCTTGCAGACCATCAAGAAATTAATCAGAAAATGCATTTCATTTTCATATGTAAACCCAATAGCTAAAAAATTATGACGAGCTTCAATGACTAACAGGAAATATTGTTCCAAGATCAAGAGCTCTCAACCTTTAATATGTACTACATGAACACAATGTGAAGTATGCATTTCCAAGCCTATAGGACACAACCTGTAGATTCAATAATCCAACATTAATATCAGAGAATCACAATAATATGAATGTGCATTATGAGCTTCATAACCCAAATTGAATAGGCTTAAAGATATATACATTTTCCTATTGCATGTTGAACATAAACATAATAATTAACTAAATTCTAATTATTAATGGTCCAGACTAGCTTGGCAACAAACACTTTTAAAGCTCTTTGATTTTGTTATATTTCTTCTCCATTTGTTTTTGATTAAGGAACAATTAGGTTTTAGAGGGATCTTGAAACCCATCACAATATCAAAGCATGAGATAAAACATTGACACAACACAAAAAAAAAAACAAAACGCTGCCCACAAAGGAGATCACATAGTAACACCAGGGCAGAGCAGACAAAAAACTGACAAAAGGCCACAAGACACGCAACCACTAGGCCAGGTTCCGAAGGATTTTTGTCGCTTCCTGCTCAAGACTGTTCATGTTGAGTGCATACTTCTTAATCTCCTGGATGTTGACAAGCACTTGGTCAACCTTCCTTTTCAAGTTTGCTCTAGTCCTGTTGCTCGGTCCCCCACTATCCGGTTGCCCATCCTCATTATCCAAGTCCATAAACACAACAATTTTTACCTGATGGGCTTTTTCCAGGTTTTCCACCATGGTATTCATGGTATGTGTAGTAGATTTCGTAATTTTATGGTTCATAATGAACACTTTGTGGAGAGAGCTTTTAATATTCCTCAACTGCTCCTCCATGTCCACCTGCTTGCCATCATGATTTCCTTTGAAATCCTGTAGTTCCTCCACCGTTTGCTTGAGGCATTCAACCATATACTTCTTCTCCTCTTCCATCCATAAATCAGTAGTCCGAACAATACCACTACCTCTGTTATTGTCATCCGTGGCTTTCTCCAATTTGTTGTTCATTGCTCTTTGATTTAGCTTTATTTCCTTAATATCAAAGAACACCCATCTCATAAGTCTAAAATTATCCATCGCCCCATTACGGGCTATAGCAAGTACATCAGTGGGAAATTCTCGCTCCTCCTTAAAATAATGATCCCCAACCTTAAGGTCCATAGGGAAGCGAGGTCTCTCTTCTCTGTCAGTCTTAGGGTGGCTGGAATTTTCAGACAACGATTCTGACTGTGACTACTCATCATCCACATCATAGGAGGGGTCCTCCGACAATTTTCTCTTGCCCTTTTTCAGAGTGGAATCCCTAAGTTTACACTTGTCCTTATCATCAACCTTGATCTTAGGCGACGGGGGCAGAGCCAGCATGGCTTTGAAACGATCATAGATAAGGACAAGCAATCCTTCATGAAGGATAGAATACCTAGTGGGGTTTTGTCTATGGTTTTTTAGATTGGCATTCAAAGAAGAAGCCAAGTAAAAAGGGAAGGAAATCCTGACCTGGTGCCTAAAGTGATTCAACAGAACGAAGTGATACCCAAAAACTCTAGTGTAGCAGCCATCCAAAGTGACATACTCCATAAGCACATTCAAAACCCTCCTCCAATGCAGACAATTGTGTCTGTGTCATAGTAGCTTCTGGAGGTCCTACGTAATTCCTCCTTCTCAGCTTCCGACTTGGGGAATTTGTTGACCACCTCATCAGACTGCTTCCTGTCCCTATAGAATTTAATGCCATCCATTGAAAGGCCAGTGACCTCAGCAATCAGTTGTTCGTTGATAACCACATGTCTACCAAACAAGTTTATCTCACCATTCTTCCAATCCTTCTCGAAGACCCTAGTCACCTTCGGATCCCAGCCATGGAGATTTTCAATAAAAATTGCAATGCCACCATTCTCCAACTTCTTCCAAAGCTTAGGATTATTCTTCAACTGATCAAAGCTAATCGGCTCCACTCTGCGACTTTCGCCACCCATCGTTTCGCCAACAGAAGTAGAATAGTCCATAAACCTGTAGAAATAAATTCCTAAACTGCCTAGAAAACAAATGATAATAAACAAAAACTCAAATCCATACAATTTCTTGTATGAGATACCTCCAGAGAATTTTTTATTCATAACAATACCCTTTAAATACAACCATGATAAAAGTTGAAGATAATTAGTGGAATAAGAATAATCTTAGATTAGGGTATAAGAGAAAGAACTAGTTAGGCAATAATCTAGTAGATGCCCATCCCAACATAAATACAACTATTTATTAATATATATGTTCATATATTAAATAAAAATAATAAAACAATGTAATTCTTGTGGGAAGCATCATTTCTAACCCTTTGAGAAAATCTGCACATATAGCAAAAAGTGCTTGGCAGAACAGGGTATTAGTTGTCCTTTCGTGGAGGATTTATTTGGAAATTAGACTATGCCCTTCAACTTCAGTAGACTACAAGGCTGAGTGATCTAGATAAAAAATGATACGAATTAAACTAATAAATTTTTTTTGTATGTTCTTTTGTTCAAATAATTTTAAAGAAGTATTATTGAAAGACGTGGTGGGTAATTCAACGACTCTAAAGGTGCAACTACAATTGCAATATTTTCTCAATTGATCGCAACAAATTTTCCATTGTATTCCCATCCATCAACCTAAAATACTTTGGTTGTTCTTCCTTGACTTAGTATTTGTTCCCCAATTCTTGTTTGGTGTCTAATTCATGAACCCAAAGCTTATATTTGTTGCATCATTGGAATTTTACTTCTCACTACAGTGGAGATCAATGTGTGCTGTCTATCCACCAACTTTTCTTCATCCTTTATTTCTAGTCTTATTGTGGAGCAATTCATGTCTAGTGAAAGCAATTTTCCACCTCTTATAAGCAACTTTTTCTAGTCTTATTGTGGAGCAATTCATGTCCAGTGAAAGCAATTTTCCACCTCTTATAAGCAACTTTTGCTGAAGCTAAATTATAATTTTACCTCATTATTGGGGATGCTTGTTCATCATAGAGCATACTTTCTACATAAAAGATGTTGCAAGGTGTGTATCTTTGGTCTCCTTGTGTTGTGCAACACAATGTTTGGGTTCGTGACATGGATTAACCGCCTCTCATGGATTCAATTCTGGCAATTGTATCAAGCATTAATAGGTTGATCTTTTGGTGCAACGACAACCATCTGTGCAACAATTCATATCAGAGCCTAGCTCATGGGTTCTAACCCATCGCTTGCTCGGGGGGAGGGGGGAATTGTTGCAAGGTGTGCACCCTTGGTCTCCTTTTGCTCTGTAGTGCAGTGCTTGGGTTTGTGACATGGCTTAATTGCCTCTCGTGGACTCATTAACTCTGGCGGTTGTATCGGGCATTAACAGGTCGATCTTTTGGTGCAATGAAAACCGTTTGTACAACAAAAGAGTTATGTATTCTTTTCCAATTAATTAAATATTTTCCTATCTTGTGGATTTATAGAAATTCTTGAATGTTGTCATGATTAAACCAAAAAACATATTAATTTTATTTATATTTTGTCTAGTCCATATCCTTTATTACACAAAGGTATGCTCTCCATTAGAATTTCCTCTATTAAATATTTGACATACTAGCTAATTTGGAGCACTAGATTGAAGATGGGCTAGATGCAAGATATTCATTTATATTTCAAGATTTTTCTAGAACTTTCATTTATTTGCATTGTAATTGATAAAGAGTCATGCCTCCTTGATATTGTATCTTGTCAACATGATTGAGTCTTTATTTAAGAAAAATCGATTGAAAGGGAAGCTAATAGGACAAAAGCCTATCAGCCAAAAATAGTTTTGAAACAAATAAATTTAGATGCAAATTAATTTTTTTTTTAGGAATATATGTTAGATAAAATAAATAAAATAAAGTATTAATTTACAGTCCCTTAATAGTACAACCATTCGAAAATAATAATAAAAATAGTCATTAATCCACACAATTTATTTATTTGTTTTTAAAATTATATAACAATGTGTTTTATCTTCCTGATTCCACTCATTCAAAAAAATAACGACTTCCAGACATATTCATCAGCCATACTTTTTTTTTGCTACATTTTGGGACATTTTTATCTTCAAACATTAACTGTTTGTTACGTCCCCTTTTGTTAGTCAAATGCTCAAAACTTAAGGTGTAGTTGCAGCAAATGAATGGCATGGGGTTTACAAGTCTCAGGTTCCTCTGTTGGCTCCTTAATTATATTTAATAGGTGGTACATTTCCCGACTTGCAGCAATGTAGTTGGTAGGGGTAAGCCAAATTCCACACCCCTTCCAAGCATCCTCACAGAATCTGCCAAATTTGCATGAAAACCCTCCAAGCATGAATGAAAAATGGATTTTTTTTTAGGGTGTCTTCTGGGTTTTGGGTTTTCCTTTAATGTTGTCATGTCTCTTTTTGGGTAGGTGCAGCAATGAAAAGTGTAATGTAAACACCTTGGTTTGCATGGAACCTAACCTTAGTCAAGGTACCATGTTAAAGAGATGAATAATTTAGGTTTTATCTTAATAGTGGAGTGGGTAGTTGTCAAGTATAGATTTAATAGATTTATCAAGAATAACCATAATTATTATATTAAATCATTAAATTTAAATGAGGATATTAATGCTTCTATAAGCATAATAATCTTAGATTAATTATATTATCATGCATTCCTTTAAATGGTGTAAAGTGGATTGTGAGCTGATAATAACAATAAGATTAGTGATTTATCATTTTATAATCATCTGAAACAACATAAATCATTTAAACCTTTTGTATGCATAATCCCAAACCATTGAGGAACTAAACTTTCTCTAATTGTCTCTACTATATTTGCATTGTGAGATGTCACTAAAATTATAAAATTATTAGGAAAACATAAATGCATTGAAAAACATCCACAGTTAAAGATAGAATAAGGAACAAAGAAAGTACGTTGAATTACACTTACATTCTCAAGGAAGCCCCCAAAAGTGCCAAATAAATCAACAAGTCTCCAATCCTCCCTCTTAGGAGTTATCATAATTACTTTGGGAAATCAATTATCATTCTATGAACATAAGAAGAAAGAAACATTGGAATTTTCCTACACTCTGTCATAATTGTTAGTACAACATGCTAAACATAGCCAAAACAATATGGACTTAAAGTTAATATTTGAAGCATCATTTACAACATTAAACATAATATGCAACACTTGACATCACCAAGATAAACTTTAGTACCCTTATAGTCATGTCTAAATTCAAGGAATTTCTTTCAATAATGGTTGTAGTGTACCATAACATCTTGTATGCCACCAACCTCCAAATAGTCCTTGCTCTACACCTTCTCAATTAATACATTGTTATATGAAGTTGGCTAGGATGGCTTACAGTATTATTATCACCAAGACAACTGTTTTAATGAGAGCCTACAAACAAAGTTGTCCAATTTTTACTTAGCAATTTTCTTTCCAATAGAAGATGTTTTCTCTTAAATTATATATAGTAATGAAGATATTTTTTAAATAAAATTATATTATTTTAATATGTTACATATTATTAAATTATTTATCCTTATAATTATTTAGTTAATTTTTGGTAATTCAATGATTGATAATAGTTGGACGTAAATTGATACATCTATAGTCAGTGATTTTCCTTTTTTTTTTTTTCAAAAGGTTAATAGCCTATATATTATATTAATAATAATAGTAAGTAATTACAAAAGTGCCCAAGAGGGCATAATTAAAAGAGTGCTCAAAAGGGTCTAATTACAAAAGTGTCTAATTTTCCTTTGAAAATTATTTTGGTTATCTTATATGTAATATCTTCATACTTATTATTTTCATTTTATCTACTTTCCATGGTTTTGAATATAATTTTTTTATTTTTATATTATATTGATTTATTTATTTTTATACAAATTTCAATTCTTATTACTTTTCTTTTTGCTTATTGAACTTACATGTGCTATGTTAGCTCTCCATAAAAAAATATATTAAACATTTTTTTAGCAAGACACACTTAGGATCATTATAATTTTGTTTTTGATAAGATGAACAACATTTATAGGGTGATGTATCCTTTAGACAACGAGCCTCAAGGGCCAAAAAAGATCAAGTCCAAAAAATAGAAACCACTAACCAAAACAAAACAGAGACACAACAAACTAATAGCTGACAAGAACACCCCGCAGATAAAGCGACAGTAGACTAACTAGTAGACTAATTTAGGAGCATTATAATTTTGTTGATAGTTATATGTTATCTTTTTAAACATATAGATACATGATTAAAATAAGAAAATAAAAGTGTTAATATGAGATATCATAAATTCATGCCAATTTTTTACTCCTTTTGTAGGGACTTGTCCTACAACAATTTTTCGGGGAATGTTCCTGATTGGTATTCAGACTATAATCAAAACAAATTGTAAGGCTATCATGAACAATGTATTTAGAGAATGTATTTATATTCTTTTTTATATATAATTTTATGATTAGTATTTTATGTAAATTATATTTTATGGAATTAAAAAAAAATAGTCTTATCCTCTTTATTTGTTATATAATTCCTTGTTTGACATTAGTTATATTTTTATTTACCTCCAATAAAAATATTTACCATAATAGATTCTCCCACTAAAATGTTATTTTCTCAGGAATTTGGCAAGGAATTCATTTAATGTCAATCTTGCTTCTCCAAGGTATGTCTAAAATGCACCTATTATTTTGGATTGTAAATCATATAATATATTGACTATTACATAATTTTATGGAAGAAATATTCTTACTAATATAAATTATGCTTTATTTAAATAAGATAATGAATTTCTACTTATGAATAATAAATGTGTTATTTCTCATTGAATCAATCCAGAGGCATAGATTATCTTCAAAGAAGTTTCAGATGTGTCCCAAAATACCAAAAGAGTAAGCTTCTAGTTTCTATTATTTTATTTTTCATTATCATTACAATTAGAAGAAGACACATTTATTATAATTTCCTAAAATATTAAATAATAAAATTAGTATTTAATTATTTTAAAATACTTTAATTTTTTTTTTTAAAATAAGTTAATCCCGATAATATTTCACCATTAATCAACTTTAAGAAAAAATGTACTTACCTAATATTTTATTCACAAATTCACGCTTGTAAGAAAATAACACTACCATAATAATTTTTTTAATTTTAATTAATATATATATGATATAATTCTCTTGATATCACCATTATTATAAGAAACTCAAATGTGTCCTTGAGTATTGCAAAGATTATTTCTACTTGGAATTTGTTTAAGATAACTTCAATATTCTTAATATTTATATAAAATTGGATACTTATAGACCTTATGGTTTCATGTCAAATTTTTTTATTTGAATATTCAATATTTATGGACTTATTGATCACATGTTTAAGAAATAATTGTCAAATTTACTGAAAAATATTTTAGAGAGTCTTGGATGGTTATTTAGTGTAGGGGTAATTTCAATGTTATGCTTTGTAAAGAGGAAGATTCTAGCAGAGTTGTAAACATCTCTAAATTTTAATATAATTTCACTAAATTCAATAGTAATTATGGAATCATTGACATCATACCAAAAAATGGGATGTACACCTAATCTAATATAAGGTCAAATTTTAGTTAGATCATGGAAAGGTTTGATTAGTTTAAAATAATACCCTCTTAGCTAATGATTAATATTTTTTATGAAATAGTCATTCTTTCTAATTCTAGTTTTATCAGTTTTCAATTAATTTTTCCTTTCTTAAATGTCAAGATCCAAACAAGTTCCTATTGATGATGGTTTTAGAACAACCAACTTTGAGTAATAATAGATCGCTACTCCTCTTACAAAGTAGAGATTCCTACTCCAAGGTTCCATATAGTCAAGACTTAAATGTAATGGATAACTTAGCAGTCTATTTGATTAGTTTAATAATGGGTCTTTTCTAGTAACCTAGAATTCATGAATACATTAATTCTTAGATTCAATCATGAATAACATAACCAAAAAATTTAGGCAGCAATAACCTATCATGGCCTTTTACTCGCTAAAGAAGTTGGGGTTACTAGGCTTTGGTTAGAAGGGGATTCCATCAATATCATAAATTGTCTCCTTAAGCTAAGTCCGCCGTCATGGTCCATTGCTCATTTAGTTGATGAAACCCTTTCGGGTATGTGTAGGATCATCATGGAAAAAATAGGCCCTTAAGTGGAAAAAAAATCATAAAAATTAGAGTTAGACAACTTGACGTAAAAATTTGAATAAGTTATCTATATTATTTCAAAAATATGTAAGAATAGAATCTGTAGCAAATTGAATTTAGTTTCTAAATGACTAGGTTCTTTTTTTTTTTAAAAATCTATTTGGTGAAAATTTGAAATTTCAATGATAGTACTTAAATTTGGGGAAAAATAAGTAGGTGTTTGTCGACCACCTAACCACAATAAAATGATAATATTTTTTTATAATATTTTAGAAATAAGTAGAGGACTCATGTCGGATGTGATGCATATTTTTTTTTTTTTTCCAAGTAAATAATTAATTATGAATTTTTATTACAACTTTTAAAAATATAAAACTTGTATGTCTAACCACCTTAACTTGGTCAAAATTTCATGAAATTCATTTTTCTTTTTTATTCCTATAGTATGTGAACATAGAATGTGATGCATGCTTTGGATTCAAAAATGTGATCTTGTTTGAAAGCTATAGATGTTTTTCAATCAACCTATCAATCAAGATTTTAGTCGTAATTCAAATAGAAAATGAATAATAATTATTAATTAAATTCAAAGTAAAGAATAATTTATATTGGTGGAAAGCTGAGAATCTCCTTTAAAAACCCTTTTTATTTCATCAATTTTGGGTTAAAAAAAAGTCATCAGCCACATACCCTACAAATACCCATCAGATCGCCACTTTTTGGCCCATCATGATCCTACACATACCCTTTACATCATTTATTCTTTTGTTGAGGTGAAAATTACTCATGTTTTTTGGGAGGCTAACTCTCTTGCTGATGGGTTTTCCAATTTGGGAGTGATGTCTAGTAATTATTGGCACACTTATAACGCCATACCATTTAACCTTCAATGTATCTCTAATAATGACCAAATGTCATGTCATGGTAGCAGATATATGAAGAGATAAGTTATTTTATTTCCTCCTCAATTGGTTTTTGAACTTTGAGTTCAGTGCTTGCTCATTTAATAATTGCTTTTCTGTTGATTTTGAGATCATGGGTTGGGAGTTAAGGACTAGCGGTACTTTGATTTTCAAGATCACATGGATTGTGGGTGTTATTTCTATTTGCTTTTGGATTGTTCATTTAACCCTTTCTGTGTAAAAGAACAAGGTGCAGGTTGTGAGTAGGTTCTTTTTGTCCACCATGGGAGGGGCTCACTATAGAGTGGAGCTTCTTTCTTGCAACAAATTCAGAGGGAATGAGACCATTTGGGAACACTTGGAGAAGGGTGGTGTTTGCCCCTATTTTCTAAGGCTTCATGGTTCTGATTCAGAGGTGACATAGGCTTTTGTGAGTGGCTGGAATAATAGAGTTTTGCATTACCAAGGTGTAGAGGTCAACATCACTGAGACTTCATTGCTGAGATTACTGATCTTCCAACTAAGGGCATGAAGTTTGATAGGGATCAGGTTACAACTAAGACTTTCTTAACTATTTTTTTCAAAGGCATGGAGAGGTAGAAGCTTAGGTGTGTTGGTAGTGGAGGGTATGCTCAGAAATCTATCAAACCACTCTTGAGAGACATTGCCCTTGCGATTATGTAATTCTTCATGCTAGAGGGAAGGTACTCTGTGATTTATGGTTATCACTTCATGTTGCTTAATCATTTTTTTCATAACAATCCGATTTTGTTCCCCTATTACTTGCTTGTTTCTATGGAAATCAGTATTGATGATCATAGAAAGAAACATAGGAAGGCTATTCTTCATGAAGGCCTTATGAAACTTATAATTGATCACATTAAAATGAAGCTATTACATGTTATTCCTAAGCTCTCTTCTACTCAAAGAAAGGAAGACAATAATTATGGTTATGAAATTGGTGAGTCAGCGGAAGAGTGGGACGGTGACTATGAGGAAGAAGACTCTAAAGATGATGAGTTGTCAGAGGATGAGGGGAACTCTGAGGATGATTATGAGGACTCAAAGTCTTGGTCTAAGGGTTAGCAATTTCATTCCAGGAACTTGAGGATGTGATACAGATGCATGACAGGGTCATCTCTAATAATATGGATTCTACCAAGGTGCTCAAAAATATGTTGTAGTTCTTTGTTGTTGTTTTTGGTTCTTCAACCTTTTGTATTGTTGTTTTGTTGTTGGGTTGCTAATGGGTTGTCTAGCTAAATATCTTTTGTCAGCATTTTTGACTTTTTTCGGCTACAAGTGTTCATTTTTCTCTCTTTTTAGCAGCTTTCCTTCATTGTAAAGGGATTCAGGGTCCCTTCAAAACCTGATTTTCCTAATAAAAAACATAACCAAAATTTTAAATATTGACATGTTCTTATCAAACATACAAAAATCTTAAGAGATCTATTTTTTTGAAGAAAATATTAAATTATTTGATTAAAGAAATGTCAAAAGAAGATTAAGGTTGAATTAACAATTGAAATTAAATGGAAAATTATAAATCTAATTCCATTTATAAGATTTGAATGGTTAAGAAAAATCAAGGAAACTAAAATTACATTGATCAACATTCACACAATTATATGTGATAATGAGGAAACTGAAAACAATAGGCATAATCATTTGATTTCCAAAATTTAATTAAGTTAAAAAACTTCAGTAGAGTATGCACACTAAAAGATGTATAAGGTTTTTTGTAATTCAAAATGATTTCTAACCCCTAAAAATGTTTCAAAAACAAATATAAATAGGAATTGAGAATGTTAAAATTTATGGATCTAGAAGAGTTTAATTAAAGATAAAATAGAGGTAGACTTTCCTAGATTGAAAACTTAACTATAAATAGCTAAAAATTGAAAGAAAACTAACTAAAAGTTATCAATTAAGTGGATAACCCCACACCACTTCAACACATATCAATCTGAGGCATTGATTTAATAAAAATATTAATAAAATTAATAAATAACAAAGTAAAGACTCTAGTGCATCGAATAGTAAGGAGCAGGTTCATTCTGTGGAGGCTAGGGTTAATATCACAAACGAGAATTAGTGCAGGGCTTCAAGAAGGATTGCTAATTTAAAGAATCAAGGCTTGAAGGGTGGTAAGAAGGGCAAGATGGCTACCCTAGAGCTAGTAAAGGATATAGTAGATGTGGCAATTGAAGATTCCCCTATTCGCCATCCTTGTCCCCGTGGGGAGGATGATAGGGTCCTTGGCAATGACAAGGCCTCGGTTGAGAAATCTATTAGTGATGGGGTTGGGGTCAATCCCAACATTGGTAAGTTGGAGCCATTGAAGGTTAATCCTCTCTCTGAGGATTTTACTTACTTGAATGATGATAATACCTCCATATTTGAATTGTTGGATATGGCGCAGTTGGGTGTCACATGCACATTTAAGCTCACTAAATGGTTTCTTCAAGAATTTAACAAGGTTAATATTAAGATTAGAGGCTTGAAGGAAAAGATGGTGAACTAGCCGAAGGCCTCCTCTTCTAATCTTCTTATTGAACAGTTGGTTGACTTGGAGTGTTCCTTTACTGATTTCAAGACCCAATGTGAGAATCGTCTTGCTAAGATGGAGGGAAAGATAAAAGAAACACGTGAGTACATCAAGAAATTAATGTAGGTTAGTCATTACTCCATTAAAAATAGTGTGGATTCCTTGAAGGTGTTGTTTGATAAGATCAGTCAACTAAGGGAAGACCAAATGTATTTTGTGGATATGCTTGAGAATGAGCAAACATCTAAAGGAAAGGGGAAGAAGGCTATGAAAGATGAGGGTAGAGGACCGTGCACTCATACAAGGGGGAATCTTAGGAATTCCTTTGATTGCTATAGTTTCTACAATTTTTACTATCACTGTTTGTGTGGTGATAGTGTGTTTTCCTTGTTGGTCAGTCTAGCGATGTTGGGGGCTATGCCCTATTTCAAAAAGGATATTTTCTTGCTCTGGAGACTTCAAGCATGGTTTGCTCGAGGGTTATACTTTTTGCATTGGTAATGTCTATTTATTTTCTCTTCTTCCTTTGATGGTTTAGGGTGTGGTGTTTTTTTGGGCTACTTTTGAGGTAGTGGTTGTTTTGGGACTAGTTGGAGTTGTTAATGAAGTTATTTTGATAAAGTTGCACCTGTTGTATGAGGTTTCCTTTTTGGTTAGCTTTGTTGAGCTTTAGTGGCTTGTTTTTGGATGGTTCTCAAAGGAGTTGTGGTCTCCCATATTTTGAGAATTTCTCTTTTGTTGAGGTTTCTTTCAAAGTTCCTCTTGAAGACCCAGGTGTTGCCCATCGTTGCAAGTGTTTTCTCTCTACTGGAGTGTTTGCAATATTTTTGACTCTGCAGATGGAATCTCCTATTGAGGTGGAGTCCTCTCCTTTTGAGATGGAGATGGTTTATGTGGGCATGGTGGGTTGCTCTTGCTTCTTGAGATGGTATTCTCTCTTGTAGTTCCAATTAAGGTGGAGACCACTCCTATTGAGGTGGAGCTTGGGTATGCTGGAGAGTCTTTGTTGTAGTGGTATGGGTTCTCTTAGTAACTTGTCCTATAGAGGTGGAGGGACAAATTGGATGATGGGGTCTATATACTCTTTCAGAATTTATGTTGTTTATGTCTTAGGGATTGGTTATCAGAGATATATAATTGTTGTGAGAGATTTATCTCAACATTTGTTGGTTTTAAGACTCATTAAAACCTGCTAGTACTGGTTTGAATTTTGGACTATCTTGTCCACCCTTGGGGTGATTATTGTGGAAGGCTATTGTGTTGTTGCTTGGAGGGTGGCCTGTTGGCTTGTTCTGTTGGACATGAGATCATTTTTGCTTGTGGTTTTGGTTTTAGGTCCCAATAAAACTTGCATGTAATTGTCTGTTGGTTGCGTAGTTTTTTCCACCCTTAGGGTGGTTGCTATTACTAGCTACTAGTTTACATATTTGTTGTTGTTGGTTGTTGTTTTATAGATTTGTTGTTGTTGAGCTACTATCCTATTTGCATCTTTATGGGTGGCTTGTAGGCCTGCTCTATTGGTAGGATGCTTGTTTATTGTTTGTTGCTTTTTCATGGTTTAGTTCTGCTAGCTGTGAGGCCTATTTCCTATTGTTGTCTTATTTTGTTTCTATTCCTTATCTTGTTGTACTTATTGTTGAATCTTTCATGATGTAAAAAGGATTAGGGACCTTTCAAAATCACTTCTTACTCAATAAAAAACATAAGTGGTCCACTATTCTAGTTGAGCATTGAGCTCTTCCTTTATATTTTCTCATTTTTTGCAAAATGGTAGAAATGACTATTTATAAAGATTTTTTTCTTCCTCCCAGGTCTAAATGCCAGATTCACCTATCGTATTTAATAGTCTTCAAGTGTCGTATCATATTTTTTCCTATCAATTAATGGAATAGAAATTTGTGCTATTTTGTTCCCTTGTTCATTAGTTTTTGTAGTTGAAATCCTCCTTGCCCTTTTCTTCCTCTTATTAGTATATTTTCAATAATCCTCTACAAGAATAGAGAAATATTCTTCCTCTACTTGAACATATATTATTTTCATTTTTTGGATAGTATGGTTGAGTCATATTGGGAGGATAGAGGTTCCTAATTGATTATAATATGAAGGGTAATGAGAGGTCATCCTTTTCTCTTCATATTGAACTTCTTGCTCTTTTTAATATGGGGGAGGGGAAGGATAAGAAGAAGGAATAAATTTAGTATTGTTCGAGGCTTGAGAGTCCTCATGGATGTCTTCTCCTTGTTTTTCTTCAAGTTTTGTTTCTGTTTTCTCAATGTTCTCTTCTTGTGCAACCTCAATTTTCTCTTCATTTCCACTTTGTCACACTCCTTTCTTTGTATGTGGAGGTGAAGGGATATAAACATCAAGTGGTAATGGAGGAGGGGTTGGAACATGAAGGGGAGGAATTAGAGATGGATGAGGTGAATCTAAATTGGGAGTGGTGGGGTAAACTGAAGGAGGTGGTGACGAAGATGGGAGAGGAGATTTATGAGGTGGAGATGAAGAAAGGGTTGGAGTATGATATTTGTGAGGAGGGTACGCAAATAAAGATTGTGGTTGGGAAGATTTTTTTTCAATATGAGTATCCTAAGTGTGTACTCTCTTCCTCCTTTGAATAGGGACTTCCTCTTCTTCTTTACTAGTTTCTATTAGAATTATTTTCCCATACTCATGTTTTAAGTTCTAGATGCCTTAGATGTTATCTTTTCTTTTTTCTTTGTGGCTGCAACACTAGATGATCCTCCTCCCTCTTATGGTTTTTGTTCTTAGGCCTTTCAGAGAGGTATAATAGGAAATGGTTGAACTAGTCATTGTTTAGAAAAATTCACTCCTTTTGTTTCCCTATTCTCAATAGATGGATCTTCATCCATTGAAAAATATACATTATGGATGGGTAGATTGAATACTCCTTGGGTGTTGTCTATAGGATTCAATATTTTCTTATCTTCTATCAAATCCTTTGGTACTTTAGCTATGTTGTAGGCCTTTATCAATTAGAAATCTTTCCTATAATGGTTCATCAATTTTACCTCATACTCATCTATGTAATTAGCCTAATGGTATTCCAATGCAACATCATGTTTGCAATAGGACCCAACAATCCAACTAATTTTGTAAATTAGATCAAACTTCTTTCTTGGTTCATTATACAAATTAATATTCCATGCGGCCATATTAGCTTCAACTATCTTTGTTGTTTGTATATTTGCACAAGAATATACTCCAACCTTAATAGGGAAGGAGTATCTAGATTTATGCTTTTTGACTATCATTTTGTGTACTTTTACTACTTTTCTGTAAAGCTCTTGTAAAATAATCCTATCACTAAAATACCTAGATAACTTATAGGGTTCCTTGTGAAAACCTACTACTAGGTGATATATATAAAGGTGTTGAACTAAATATACTATTTTCTCCAGTTCTTCAATTCAGCTACAACTTCCATAGAGATTTTATTTGAAAATTTATTTTTGATCTCTTTGATAATTTTATACATACAAGCATCATTCACCACATAATAATTATTTTGGATTTATTCCAATTGTATTTGAGGATAATGGTGATAGATTTTTGTTTCTCCAAAATGAATGGATTCCACTCTTCTCAATCCCAGCAAGGTAGCCTGATAGGAAAAAAAATACACCAAATAAGAGGTCATGTAAAAATTGGTTCTTTTCAAAACATCTACTAATCGGTCATGCAAATTATCGCTAATAATAGTGGTCCAAGTAATCTTCTTGTCAGAAGAAATATTCAATATGTAGTAACACATCTGTGGATGAAAGTCTCTAGCATGGGTATCCATACACTTTGTTGAGGAGAACAATCAAATCTTTGGAATCCTCTCTAAATTCACTCCCGTGCTATAATTTTTCCATTTTTAGTGCTAAATTCCTTGGATTTAGAGATAATTGGTTGTTGATGAAGTTAACACATGCAATTTTCTTTTTCTCATAGCAGGGTAGAGCTTGTTGAACACTAATGTTCCCATATTTTGGAAAGGTGGGAATACCAAAAAATTTCTCTATAATGTCAAATATTATGTCTAACACCACTTCTCTTGATGGTCCAATGATATTCATTTGTTTGTGATCATAATACTATGCACATGTTACAACCAATTATGGGGACTATACTGATATTGGAAATATAGCTACTTCTGCCAATCCTCATTTTTCCAAGGATATTGTCATAGTTTTTTGTCTTCCATTTGATGAACTCTTTCCAATAATTCATCCATATTCACATGTCCCAATTCAGTATCTCCAATAGTTGTCTATGAGGAGAACTTCTTAGAAGGTGGGTGGTATCCTTTGTATTCGTACTTCATCCTTGTTCCTTCTTGCATGCTTCTTGCATTTCCAACAAACATTCACTAGGGAGGAGATATAGTTTATATCAGGAAATTTCATATCTTCTATTATTCAAACATGAAAAAGTATTTACTATCATTCTTTAGGTTTTCCATCAATTCATGTTCTTTAGAGTGATAACCTTAATTTTTATACTTAGTAAAAAACTACATTTTGTCAAGAATTGGTTTCAATAATACCTCTCGAGTTATATTAATTTCCTTTAGAAAAGTCACATTTCTTTATCTAAAGAATCCTTTGATTGAATTTATAATCTACATCAAGTTTCAAGAATTGAAGAAAACCTTTGTCATTTGTTGCAAAAGATTAGTGTGTTAAAGAAAATATCTAGTCCCTGATTTCAAAATTCTTTATTATGCTTCGAATTGTGTGATCTTTTGAGGATTGGGCTTTAGGGATACGATTTGTCTCTTATCTTAATTGGTTTTAAATGTTAATATTTAAGCAAAATCTTTGATCTCTAAAAGTCTTTCTTTTAAATGAGCTATTAATGTTAAGACTTGTTAAGGAAAATTATATGAAGGATTGAGAATCGAGAATAAAGTTTACTACTTGTGAAAGACCTATCTTAGATTTTATGGTGAAGGACTAAACATCGAATGTAGAAATTTTCATACCAAAATTGAAAGGTTAAATTTTTAGTATCAAGGTTTGGCGATATCCTTTAATGTATGGTTTTAAGATAATCAGATCTTAAGGAGAACCTTTAATAACCAATGATCAAAAAAGGTATTAAAGTGGATAAGTAATGGTCCATTAGGAATTGGGGTTCAAGAAGATGATCAAATTTTTATTTTAAGAAGGCCATTAAATTTTTTGGGGGTCTAAAATTGTCAAGTTGTGACTGCTCAAAACAACCTCAATTGGCATGTCAAGTAAAAAGGGGATTCAAAAATGGTTTGAAACAAAAAAGGAAGTGAAGGACTAAAAGAGGAAAGGAAAATAAAAGATGTACACAAAAACAAAAAGAGAAAAAAGGAATCCAAAATTGAACTGAATGAACAAAAATGAGAAACAAAAACCAATGGACACCCAAAACCAACAAGAAGAGGAAGAGAAAGAAAAAAACTCACAAAGGAAACCACCTTTAAAACCAAAACAAGAAAGAAATGAATTTAAACCTAGTTCAATGGAAGATTTTGGAGGATGAGTTGAAGTAGACAAAGAAAAGAAAAAAAGCCAAACATGAACAACACACGACCAACAAAGACACAACACAAACAAGAAGAAATAGCATAATTTGATTATTGAGCACCAAAAGCAACTATAGCTCAATTTATTAAAGGTAAGTGAATATAAATGAGCTCAAATGAGGATATAAAGCCATGAAGCACACACCCAAATGGCCATCAATGCATGTTAGTGGAGTAAATTTTATACTAGAGTGGTTGGTGGATGACAAGACATGTGTCCCATCAAGGGTCATAGATTGGATTAACGGTGAGAGTCATGATGAAATTCAAAGCACTAACGTTCCCAAAATTCCAACAATTGGAGAACAACCAAAAGGGGTCAAGGATTGTACCTAACAAGGAATTCATGCCCAAAGAGAAAGCCCTAAAACCATGAAAAGGAAGGAAACAAAAAGGAACAAAGGAACAAACCAAAAGAAAAAAGTAGACAAAAAAGAAAAAAGGAAAGGGGGGGCATTTTGGCATGCCAAAATTAAAATAGGGGCGTGGGTGCAATGCACAAAAGTTACCATTTAAGTTTTAATAAATGTGGTTTCGGTATCTATATTTTCTTGTTTTCTTAGAAAACGTGGTAATAAGCACCATAAAAAGGAGTATCTAAAATATATTTAAGCTACCAAAAAATAGGTTTTGTTAAAAATTATATTAGGACATAGAGTAAATACACCTTCAATTTTTTTTTTTAGGAAAATGTGAGAATTGAGAATTACATTATTAGGTTGAATGAAGTGGTGATTTTGAAAGGAATAGATCAAGCATGTTTTATAACAACATAATATATTTTCTAAGAGATTTAGAAGTTTCAACTATTTGAAGAGATATTTTTGAGACAAAATTTGAGGAAATCATGATTAAAATAAAGTGATAGAAATATTTTTTTTTACAAATTTCCATTATATCTAGGAGATCTATAAATAGAATATCTTACATCATGGCTCAAAACATTAGTATTATAATAAAGTGCACAATTATATTAAAGCTACAAGGTTCTATAATTGTTGAGTAGAAATGAAAAAAAATTAGATGTTATAAACTCCTTAATCCCCAATCATATCCCATTTTTGTTTTTGAAAAGAAAAAATATATCAATCTCTCCATTTAATTTGGATGAAATATACTTGATGATGTTTTCCATACAAGGAAATAAATTACCTTGTCCAAATTGTTTCCCTAATCCATGATTCCAAAAAGGATGGGAATTATTAGGGAGATATGTGTGGATAGTAGTTAATGAGGATCATAGAAGTTTTAAAATACTAAAAAAATATGAATAACAATTTCATTTCTATTATTCTAAAAGGGGATTCCTCAAAATCCCTTGTTTCACTATGTAACATTATTTATTAGATTATTACTAAAGTCAAAATGACTAGGATGAGTACTATTATCTCATTCCTTATCTCCTTAGGTTTAGGGGCTTTGTTCTTGGAAGGGTGATCTAACAATATATCATTATCAAACATGGCGTGGTTGATTCTATAGTTTCATCAAAAAAATATTAGTACATGGTGATAAAAGTATATATTAAGAAATATTATAATAATTAAATTCAAATTTCTTAAGAAGATATTAGAAATTTTCATCTTTTATAAAGACTAGTGCAATTATATGTTAAATATAATTCTATACCTATATTCTTTATGTTTCTTGAATAGTTGTATTTTTGGATTTTTATAATCATATTGTTGTCAACAACATGTAACCACATGTCACTTTTCTTATTAATTTTGGTAGTTAATATCCTATAGGACCTATTATAGATACACATGAGGAAGGTTGTTGACATGGAATTAGAATTTTTGTTGATGTAGAGGCCATCACTCACTCTCAATTTTCAAATAACACTTTGTTTTTGGAATTTATAATATGAGTCAGCATCTCAACTTATTTTTGTGCATTGGAATAATTTATCAATAATACAAAATTTACTTTTTCTCTTTAAAACTCTTATCTCAATTCAAGGGTATATTCCTAGGTTACTATAGTTTAATATTAGTTTACTATGAATCAAGTATTTAAAAATTCTTGGAGGTTGGTAAGGTATTTTTCTAGAACCATGTTTTTTCTTCAATCCACTCAAGACTTTATATGTGTAAGGGAAAATGGATAACCCTTTTTGGTAGGATATTATTGATTAAATTAGTATTGAGACTAGTTTTGTATATATGATATTAGTCTTAAAATACCCTACTATAGTGGTTTTATGTCTCAATAATATCATGAAATTTTTTCTTTATAGAGGCACTAGAGACAAACAAAAAATTATTTTGTTTGTTTGGGATGTTATCTACAACCTAAAGATGTATTGTGGGGCTATATTTTTTAATTTAATTAGCCAAAATTTTGAACTAAGGGCTAAGAATATTTGGGGTTTTTTTCGCAACCTAATTCTAGAAGTGGTATAAGATATTCCAAAGTAAATATTTAAATAATTCAATCCCAAGTGTATTTTGACAATTTGTAACCCCCTTTAGGTTCAAATATATGGAGTTTTATTTTATAATATAGACATGTGATTACCAACCATCTCACATGGGAGATATTTAATGATGGGAAATCTCTATTCTATTGGAATGGTTTTCCTAAATTTTTTAATAAATAATATTTTATAAAGGATATGTTATTTTTATTAGAGGCATGGATATGTATATAAAGGGTGTTGTCATAATAATGGGTTACACTTTCTAGGACATCTTGATTTTTGCTGAAATCACATATTTTTAGAAAATATAATGATTTAAGCCTTGAGAGGTTCTATATAAAGGATTTTAATTGGAGAGGGTTTGATCAAAGCCCCTTTGATCAAACCCCCTTGGATAGAAACCTGCTAGTTTTAAACCATACCTATAATGGAGTCTCCTCTACACCTATCAAAATGTTGATAAGAAAACACTTTTGATTTACCTTTTGGAGGATCAAATGCATTCATTTAAAATTTATGTTTTGTAAGCATGTAGTCCTTTTTATAAGCTTCCCAAAAAGTATAATTCTAAATATATTTAATTTAATTATTATATTTATTTTTTATTTCTTGTGAATGTAGGTTTTTCACCAAAAATCAAGCTCTCTATTCTACACATGTGGAAAAATAGTAGATTACCAAAAAAAAATCTGAAAAATATCTTTTCTCTTGGTATTGATGTCCTTGATCCAACAAAAAAATTGAATTTTGATACATACACAAAAAATTGTGTTATACAGTAAACCTATGTCTAAATTGTAATTGGTTTGACTTCAAAATTTAATTAAGAAAAAAAGATCAATAAATAACTATGAAACCAAATGAAGGAGCTAGATATCATAGTTACAAATTTAAATTCAAAAAACTACAATTTTATCCTTCATAGAAAAAAATATGTGTTATATAGTAAACATCACTCTTTAAAAAATGTTGTTTACTGTTAAAAACTAGTTATCGAAGGAGATGGAAAAATAAAGGAAATTTGATTCCAATTTTTTAATATATATATATATATATATATATATATATAATCTATAGACAAAATGTCACAAATCACTAGTTTGCATCATCTTCAAATTCCTCATGGTTTAGTAGCTATAGGTGTCCAAAAGTGAAGATTTAGTTAAAAAAGTTCAGTTTAATGTCAAGTTTGGCCAAAAAGTGTAACCCACTATTGTGGAATCACCCTTAAAGATTAATTTATCACTTATGTTTAAAATTATATTCCCATGTATGAATAGAAAATTTAATAGAAATATATTTTCTTAAATCATAGAAAAAGAACTTAAGTACTAGTTAACTCAAAGGAAAGTATTTTTCAATAAAAAAATAGCAAACCTTAAGATAGACTAGTTAGGACTCTAATCTATAATGTCAAATTTTCTTGAGTCCCTTCCCCTAGTCCCTTCCCCTTTTTCCCTTTGTCATATTTGACCCATTTGTTGATAACCAATCTAATAAAATTTATAGGATTTTTCTAAGTGTCAAAAGGTATAAAGATTCATAAAAAAACTAAGTTTGGGGTTTATGCATTTTTTTCATTAGTATTCATGTGTATGTAGAGTTTTATAGTTCTAAGAGTATCTATATCTAAATACTTTTATTATTGATCTTGAATTCCCATACAAAACCCTTTCAAAATTTGTGTAAATCTTTTTCTCAATGTTTTGGGTTTTAGGGTTTCCTTAATTTTGTACCTATTACCTTTTCTCTCCACTTCCTTGACCCCAAGATTTCATTCTAAAAAATAGGTTAAACGTTGATTTTTTCAATCTTATAGAGTTTCAATATTTTTATTACTTAAATGCCACTTCCACCAAGCCTAAGGGTCTAAAATCCTATTGAAATATTTGTAAAATTTTCCTAAGTACATTATTTTAGAGCATCAAATCCCTTCATCCCTTTAACCCCATGTTTTACTTCTCATCTTGGTCATACCTTCCCTAAAATTTTAATATTTTTTCATTTCTCACTATGCATCCCATTTCAATTTCAAAGTTCCTCATCCCTCATATCCTTTAGTATCCATTCCTTTCATCTCCAATTCCCTAATTCTCTAAAACCCCACTACATTTTACTCTAGAAGAAATCTAATTATATTAGAGTCAAACTTTTAGGCATTGCCTATTCATGTAACTCTTTTTGTTCATATTTTAAAGCTTGAAAATTCATTAATCCTTTGTCAATACTTGTCAGATTCATACTTTCAATCTCCCCTTAACTTGTTACCAAGTTAAGCTTCTTCTTGAATCCTGGTCCTAACTTACCCAAAATATTTCCTTTGTTAGAGTTCCCTTGTTGACCTTCTCCCTTTCCTCATCCATTCTAGCATGAATTCCATGTCAACCTTCATTCCTTGGAATGTGGTACCAATTTCATCCACCCCTCAATTTAGTTTTAAATTCCTTCCATTTAATGTTGTAGCTCCCACCTACCCTCTTTGATGACCTAAAGCTCGATTAATGAAATAATTTGGTCCTAAAACTACTAAATTCAATTTAATGGTGAACAATAATCAATGTTCATACCATATTTCAACCTTAGACACCCATCTTGTGCAATATTTATCCTTGGTCATGGATTTAATGTTGTTATAATGTTGCGGGGTAGGGTTTCATCTTGTAGTGTATATTGTGATGTTTGTATTTTTTTAGAGTACTAATTATTTTTTATTCCTATCACAAAGTAGGTGTTAAAGCTATTTAGGGTTCTATTCATTCAAATTCATTTGTAGGAAGGTAATAGACTTTGTTGAAGTACCAAAGATAATATGGTAGAGTATATTATAGATGCAATGTCTCTAGTGTTGTATATACATTTAAAAGGTTATTTATTAATATAGTAAGGTTTCTCTCAAAAAAATTCTTGTGGTGAATATAAATTTGGTTTGACAAATGTGGAAACATTTATGAAGAATTTAAAGTTATTGTAAAGGTCATTCAATATTTACATATGAACATATGCAACTTTATTATGGATAGTTAAGTATGTTTTATCTTTGATAATCTTAATTTGATACATTATAATTCTTTGATCAATTATTTTACACTTTAATTTTCACTAAAATTCTTTGTGTCAACTTGAATCTATACCCATTAATAGGAATTAGCCTAGGAATATATTTATTCAATCACTCATTTAAAGAAAAATAATTAAACAACTACTTTCAACCTTGTTCTAACTTTATGCAGTTCACGATTTCATTATACATGGGGAATAATAGTTATTTAAAAATAAATAAATCGTGTATCTTTCCCCCACATTTTTCTCAATTTGTAGATGTTAAAATCAAATATAGAGAGGTATTAGGATAACTAGTTTCTCTCATTTAAATGAAAATATTTGGAGTTGAAACAACATCTTGGGTTTAGCTATTATTCTTTTCAAAAACTTATTTTGTTCACACTAACATCTATAAATACCTTCTTGACTTTAAGTTGAGCTCAAAGTGTAAGAGAAAAAATATACTCTCATAGATTTGACCTTAAACCATCCATATTTTGTTGATGAACTAATTTTACTTGCTTGATGGCAACCTTGGCCTAGTAAGTGATATTTCATTCTAGGAATTGAAGAAATAGTTTTGGGACCCAATAAAATGGAATTTTCACTAAGCATGAATAGTTAAACACATAAAAACATTTCAAATTCATAAGGACTATGCGTGATTGTAGCTATTGGTTTTCTTTACAATGTTATTTTAATAAAGAAAAAATATCTTTCCATTTTTTGGAAGTGGTCACCCTATTGTAAGAACCTAAATTTAAATATTATTACCATGGATAGAAGAAGACATTGTGTAGATCAACCTACACAAGGAGGTAATTCAAGTAATACAAGAAACCAACATACTAAATGGAAAATAGAGCATAGAGGTTGCTCTTCATGACTAAATGATCAAGAGAAAGTAATCACCTTGGGTAGAGGAAATTCCTTTGTGGATTTGAGGGACAATTACCAATATACTTCTGATGATTCAATTGATCAAATACTTAGAAGGAGAAAACTAAATTTAGACGAGTATGATTTGAGATATAACAACACTTGAAAATTAATAGAACAAGTAGAGGTGAGCTTTAAAATAAAGATACAAGAAGTATGGAATATCTAAATTAGACATGGATGCGTGTACTAAGTTGACCAACTATAGTTTTCTCCTACTTGTTATCATAGATCAAGTAGTTTGATTAAACTTTCCATGATGTTGATTAATAGATACAAAGTGATGTTAATGGAAGCAAAAGGGAATTAAATGATGAGGTTGATTTACTTGATCAAGTTATAAGGAGACAATAAATTCAAGCTAAGAATAATAAAATAGATCAATTCCATGCTCATGTTGCAAAAAATAAATAAAAAATTCTAAAACATACACCCAAGCCTTGCAATAAAAATATTTGGAACTAGCAAGATGGAGGAGTAAAAATCAATGCCCATAATACTCATGTAGAGGCTCAAATATTTATACCATTTAGAAAATATTTGGGAGTAGAAAGGTAAAAGAAGATTTTTTTGTCATATTGAATTATCCTAATGTATTTTTGAATGAGATCAAGAGAAATATTTTAAAATTTCAAGAAAATAATGTAGTGATGGGAGAAGATCATCTAAGGTTCTTCATTGATATCAATAATGAGTATGAAATTAAGGATGAAGATGTAATCATGAAGCTATTTATACTCTCTAGAGGAGAGTAGAAAATAGTGGTAGGAGTTTGTAAGTGTGTTTATAATGCAATATGAGGACAAGATTGACCTAAATTTTGTTATCCATGAGCTCACCAACATCAAGAAGAGCATCAATAATATGGCAATGGACTAAGTTGAGAGTTAGTTCATCCTCACCATGAGAAAGGGGCCTCAACACCTTAATAATAATGAGTCAATGTGTCTTGTGTTATATTGTGGTTATTTTGATTCTCATATTGGATATTGTTTAAGAGATAAAAACCCTCAAACACTGCCTATGCAATTACCATCAGTATTGAAAGTAATATAAGGGAATTATGAAAATAATTGAAGAAGGTAGATATAAAGATACAACAACCATATATGATTATTATCAAAAACCTCTTTCAACTAAATAAAAAATTGGATAAAATAATGGGTTTTATGAATGACCTATCCTATAAAGTAGCATGAAATAAGAAAGGGATACCGCCTCAAGGTGCACTCACATATTTCAATGAAGCGAAATATCACATAATGGGAAAAATATTTATTGGTCCAAAATACCACAACAAGATGATAGACATGATACCCCCAAGCATGTGAATTTTGGGCAACATGAAAAGAACACATTGGATGCTTTAAGGAGATAAAATATGAACTAATAGTAGAAAAAAAAATGGTGTGAGTATTCTTTCCCTCCTCACAATTGTTTGAATTATGAAATTGCACTTTATTTGAGTAGAGATAAATAATTTACAAATGAGAAAGGTGATGATTATTATGAGGAAAAAATTGACCAATTTGATGAATTGGTCTATGGAAAATTAAAATATGTAGCATATCTAGACAACCTTGGTAAGAATGATAAAATTCTCCATTGTGAAGGTAACATTGATTTGTAATAGTATCAATTTATGCCTTATGACTTTGAGCATTTGAAAGATTTCATGAACCAAAGGTATAAGAGAACAAGGCCATTAGATGATGACATAAAAATGCTCACTAATGCAATAGTCAAGTAGGTCCAAAATGGTTATTATCTAAGGAATAGGTATGTCCTAGTGTAGGGGTAGCGAACTAATAGAGAAAATGTAATAGTTCCAATGATTGACACTAATTAAAAAAATTTGAGTGATGATCATAAGAATAGTTCATCTTGGTCAAGAAGGTTGTAGACAAGAGGGAAAATAAAGAATAAGTAAAGAAGTACATTCCTGAATTCCAAAGCTAATATATATAGATAGGTGTCATTTTTGTTCATAAGGAAATGAATATTAATACCAAGGAATTCATAAATGACAAGGAGATACCCTCAAACCACATATTTGTAGGTGTTCAAGATAGAAAGGAGGTAAGAGATAATGTTGTCATTTCTCCTTCAAATTAAGTAGGGCCTAGCATTCTTGATGTAAATAAGATAACCATAGCATCGAGTGTACCTTTTCCAACATACACTCTAATTTGTTAGTGCAAATAGGTGTGTTAGCTATCTAGGTCCTATTTACATGTTAAGTCCACTTAGGTCCTAGGAGGGAATCTTTCTAGATAGTGTTAGTTGTCACTAGATCTTATCTTATCTTTTGGAATTTAATGCTTGTGTCCTAAGTCATTTAATATTTGTTGAGGTGGTTGTCTCATTGTAAAGGATTAAGAAACATGTCATGATCTTATCAAATCCCATCTCAAATTTTTCCTTTATAAGCAATGCATCATATGTACATCATATTCAATCTAGAAATCTTGCATCCATAATCATAGCATGATATTTCTTCCATTTCTCTCTTGTGGAATTTATTATTGTCTTGCAGGTGATCCTAGGGTGTTGAGGATTTCATCATAAATTCCTACATGGTATCAAAGCTTTAGTGTTTCAAACTTCTTCCTAATCTAAGAGACCAATCTTAGCATGAAAATTTTTCTAGATGTGATTAGAGGTTTCAAGGACCCCACCATTGAATCTAGGGCATTAGAGAAAGTTAGGTTTTCCTTTTGTTTCATCAAATTTCATCATATTTTGTTTGATCTACAAGGGTTTCAAGTTGGGAGAAGGTTACCAGATCTAAGAGGTAGCTGAAATTTCAAAGCACTTTGGGAAAAAATTTCCCTTGGGTAATCCCACAACAATGAGTCCCATTTTTTGGCCAAGATGGACATTTATATCAACATTTTTAACTAAATCTTCACTTTATCAGACATATAGCAGTTAAACCGTTAAGAATTTGAAGATGATGCAAAGTAGTGAATTGTGGAAATTTATGTGTAGATTTAAAATACATTTTTTAAATTTTTTTAAAATAAATCATGAATCTTTCAACATATCCTTTAATAACTAGTTTTTAATAGTAAACAACATTTTCAAAAAGTATTGTGTATGTCATCCAACATAAATTTTTTCTAGAAATGATAAAATTCTAATTTTTTAAATATAGATTCTTACCATCAATATCTAGTGCATGGATATTTTTTCATAATTTTTTATTACATATATGTCTTTTAATTAATTTTTGAAGTCAGTGTAACTATAATTTGGACATAGGTGTATGTTGTCCAACATAACTTGTTGTGTATATATCGAAATTCAATTTTTTTTGGTGAAACAAGGATATCAATACCTAGTGAAAAGGTAATTTTTGATTTTTTTTTACAATGGTTTACTATTTTTCCACCTCTATAAAACAAAGAACTTGATGTTTGGTGAAAATCCTACATTCAGTAATAATTGAAAATTGAATACATGATAAAATGAAAATATATCAAAACTATACTTGTTGGAAAGCTCATTTCGAGAGCTACGATATTGCAAAATATCTTGTCAAATTAACTACATTTGAAGGTCCAAACCAAGGTTTGAATCTAGATTTTATGAAGAAATTTTCAAGCAAAAACCAAAACTATCATGCTAAGGACCTTCGATCAAAGGTACCTTCTATCGAAGATCTCTATGTAAAAGCATCTTTTTATTGAGCATATCTTCACTTGAAGGTATACCTTCGTTCAAAGGTCTCTACGTGCATACCTTTGAGTGAAGGACCTTCATTTGAAAATATATCTTCGAATGAAGGTGTTTTACTAAATTTCCCTCCTCCCTTGAAGAAAGTCATTATCCCAAAAGTGGAACTCAGTATTGTGAGATTACCCTGTAAGTGTGTAATCAAAGGAAAATAATGTAAGAAAATTTAATTTTTTTTTTTGAAAAATATAATGAAGAAAATATTATATTAGTGCAACTTTAATTTCATGTGTTTGAGTGCCATTAAATGTGAGTGCATGTGATTTGGGTTCTATTTCAAACCTATTATTTTTTTGCTTAGGAACTAATTTGGTTAAATGCGAGTTGCTACACATGCGTGAATATATTATTTTAATTTATCCCATAACCAAAGGATTTAGGCACATTGTGTGGTTGAGAGTAACTAGAACTCTCCATATAGCCCCTGGATTAACTCACTTCTAAAATGTTTGTTCATGTTTTGTGTTATGTTTCTTATGTAGGATCCATATTTATTTAGTTCTTTCACCCTAATTTTTCCATTACAATCCCATCAATTGATTAAAATTTGCAAGGTGGGATGCCCTTCACACATGAGAAAGATAACCCATCATGTTTCTTATACATGGCTAATAACTAAAGTGTAACATTCCATTTTCAAGAGTCCATTTGGGCAATGTTAAAGATATTTATTAAATGTAACTCCTCAACTATGAGGCATCATCTATGCTCTTATAATTCATTATTATGTTGTCATATATGTGATCCCTTATTGAAGAGGCACAATAACTTGTCAAGAATCAATTTACAAGTTGCAAGAGAGGGTCATGAAGATTCCTAAGACATGGAAAATTACATGAGAAATACTACTAAAAAATTATTAAAAAACATCCCTAAGGTTTTTCACATCATAGGATCCTAAGGTCCTTGTTCATGAACACAAATAAAGAGACTTATTTTTAGTTGATATTGATTGCTATAGTCCCTAGATTCTCCAGCGTCACTAAAGTACGTACATTCATATAATCTTCAATAATAATGGTACTCTAGTTGGAGTGAATATGTATATGTGGTCATTCTTGACTTCCTCTACATCTCTAGATTGAAAATGTGAATTAATACTTATGCATATAGTAAATAATATGAAATTAGAAATATATACTTTCAAGCTTCCTAGATCTACCCTTCAATATTCAAATAAAATATATTTACCCTTATCATGTTGTCATCCTAGAAGATGTTTAGAAAGATGTCAATGAAAATATTTAGAAAGATGTTTTAAAATGGTCAAAAAGGTAAATATTTTTTTCTTATCATTTTCATGCACGACACTAATTTGATATATGAGACCCTCTTGGTTGATGCCCATGAAGAGATTCCTTTTCTATTTACTTTATGTATTATTCTACAAGGTATATATACAATATCCCTATTTTCAAATTAAACCTATATCTCCTCTAGTTTATATGCATGCCTTATAATTGGGCCCACTTAGGACAAAACAAATCTATTTGCAAGCCCTAAACAAATAGCATAACTAATTCCTCTTTGTTCTATCATTAAAACCAAAAGTAAAGAATGACAAATTATATTTATATTTTTGTCCACCCAAATTCATATCCCTTAGAACCAACCTCATACTCTTCACTATCTTATCACTAATACTTAGGAAAAAGCATTAATTAAATTACCTTCTCTACTTCTAATACCTAGAAATTTATTCATCCTTTTTGTAATATTAAATAACCCATTATGAACTAATGTTCTATGATACTTCCTATATATTCCACCAATGCCCCTAGGAGGTCACCCCTTATTTTGTGAGTCTTCATAGATTTTAGAGACCAACAATCTCCATATTTGGGAGTTGTAATTTTTAAAATAGTTAGAATCCCATACCATACACCATAATGAAGTGTAATAAAGTTTACAAGATATGTTTGTGTAGGGCGCATGCATCATGAAGGATAAAAAAAAGAAATAAGATATTTCTACATTAGAGTGCAAAACCATTGGTTTTGTCAAGTGATAGTTATATATCTTTCATAGTGGTTTTGAAATTGTAGGGGTGGTTTTGTCCTTATGTGGTGGTTTGGTAGATAGGAAGTAGTGGTTTCATTGCAATTCCATAAATAATCCATAACACCTAGAAATTATTTGAATGTCTAGAAAAGAGACCTAATATTGTATTTTCACTTCAATATAATGGATAAGGGAGTCATTTTGCCTCTCTTTTGCTAGAATTTTCTCCTAGAATGTAGTTTTTTCAAGGTAAACTCTTTGCATCTTCAATTATTTTATTATTTTTCGCGCATTTTCCTTTCAAATTTAAATTCAATTTTTGCCTAAAATATACAATTCATATTTTCTAACATTAACAACTATCATATGATATAACTTTCATAGTTTACAAACCATCAAGATCCATCCTTGACTCCTTTCTAACTTTTCTCTCTTCCCGAGCCCACCTCCTAGATCCTCCTCTATTAGGGTGAGGTCCCATGGGGGGGCTTGGGGATCTATTTTGAAGGAACAAGGGGTCTCATGAAGCAAAAAAATAAAATGCTATAGGATAAATTAGAATCTTTTCTTCAACAATAGCAACCCCTACTTTTTAGATCAAAAACCTAAGCGGGTGCAAAAGGGGTGGGGCTAGAAATTGCCCCACTAGCTTAGGCTTTTTTCTACCACTTGTCAATCATATGAAGTTTTAAAATTCTCACCAATTAATTCTTTTATTATTTTATATTTATTTAAGCTGCTGAATTTAATATGCAAAAAATAGAATTCATGAGACAACCAACTTCCATAAATATAGGAACTTAAATTTTTAAGCTTAAAGTGATACAAAATTCATGAAACCACACACTTTAAAATAATCCTAAAAAGTCTCAGCAACACCCACTGAATTTTTTTAGGAAGCCCCCCTCCATAAGACCCCACCCTTAGGATCACATTGAACTAGATCGAAAGTTCCTCCTAATATCCCCACACTAACTCCTATAACCAATGGTCTCCATCACAATTGACCAAAAGATGCATCACTCTTTTCCTTGCTTCCCATTTAAACTAACTTGATGAGGGAATACCTAATCCATCTAAATCTTCTTGAGCCGCTAAAATACCCTATTGACCAAGTGTATCTCAATGTGTTCTCTCTCCATCACCATTTTCTTCTATTTAGAAAAAATTAACAAAGCTGCTTCCAAATGTATGCTCTCGAAGTACTGTTAATTATCATCATATATGGAAATTTTGATCCTTCTATTGCATTTAGAAAGAATGATTTCTGTAGCTATTTCAATATTGTCATACAATTAATTTCATCAAACCGCTGCCATTGGAGTTTCCTTCTCTTCTCTTGAATGGATTTTTCTTATTATTCCATCGGATCTTCTTTTCCATATGAAAATGATCTAAGCTTATGTCCTGCGCTTGGCAGATTTGGCCATTAACTGTGGAGGTGGAGATATTGTTGATTCTTCCATTAGTTATGAAGCGGATCCAATTGCCGGACTAGGAGCTTCATCATTCTCCCTGAGTAAAACTAGAAATTGGGCAGTAAGTAACACGGGAAACTTTTTGGATAATTCAAGCCAAACAGAATTCACAATAACAGATACTACAGAAACAAGTAAAGGAGTGTACAATACGGCACGTTTGTCTAGCACCTCCTTGAGATACTACGGATTATGCCTTCCCAACGGACAATATACAGTACAGCTCCAGTTTGCTGAAATAGTATTTTCAAATGAGACATCTTACAGAAGTCTTGGAAGGCGCATCTTTGATGTCTATATTCAGGTTTACCACGATGTATTCTGTCAAATCTTATGGCAATCATTTTATTTTCAGTAGATTCCAGATTCCTATCTCATTATTTTACCGGTCCCATTTTTATTTTCCAAAATTGCAAACCCTAATTGATAAGAGGGTTTGAAATGGAGATTGTTTTGCTTACCGTCCTGCCCTTTTTAAATTTATGCAGGGAATCAAAAAGTTGACAAATTTTAATATTCAAGAGGCTGCTGGAGGTGCATATAAAGAAGCAGTTAAAAAATTCACTGGGAATGTGACTGATAACACCTTGGAGATTCATTTTTTGTGGGCTGGAAAAGGAACATATAATGTACCCGAGGAAGGGACCTATGGACCTTTGGTGTCAGCTATTGTAATTACTCCCGGTAAACAGACATCTCTATGTAAACTTACCGATTACAGAACTTTAATTTTTTCATGAAATGAAATGATTTTTTATTTACCAAATCAATCTTTGCTTCTTTTGACAGACTTTACAGAGAATGGAAGAAACAAAACTCCTGTAATTGTTGGCATTGTTCTTGGAGTAGTAATATCTTTAGGCTTGGCGGCGTTCTTGTCATTTACCTTTCTTAAGAAAAGAAAGGGAATTCACGACAGACTTCCGGACGACAATAGAGGTGATGTCGAACGTTTTTGAAGTTAAAAATTATTTTTGGGGAATTTGACTCTGTTTCTACTTCTAGTATTCATGGCTCCTGCTTATTCTATTTGTAACCTTTTTTTATTAAATTGAAATAAATATCTTGAAAATGATCTTTTTCAATATCTTTTAAATATTTTTTTCTAAATATAAGTATGTTATTTTAATAAGTATCACCATTACAAACAGAAATTAATTTTGTATTTTTATGTAGATTTTTCTAAAGATAGACATATTAATTTTTATATATTAATTATGTTTTAATTTTTTATTATTTTTATATATGAATTGTTTAATAATTTTTGTTAGCACACTTAATTATTAGACTCTAACTTTGTTATCACTGTAATTATGTGTCTTGATATAATATTTTTAAACTCCAATATGATGAATTGCCTAACAATTATCATCACACTGACATAAAATCTGGTTAACTATTGCATACAAATCAACAGAGATGAAAACATTTTCCAATTCTTTTAGTCTAGAGGAGATAAGAAGTGCCACAAATGACTTTCACTCGGATAATAAGTTAGGAGAAGGTGGATTTGGTGCTGTTTTCAAGGTATATCACAATGCACCCATTCTATTAGAAACTGTAATAATAAATTTAGACTAAATTATTCCCAAATTATATATTAATTCATTTCATTTTATGTTAATGTCTACTGAAAAGCAAATTGAATCAAGTACATAGCACTGTGTTATATTTACCATTTTACCTCTTCAGGGTATACTAGCAGAAGGAAGAATGGTTGCGGTAAAGCAATTATTTCCCAAATCAAGACAGGGGAATCGTGAATTTCTAAATGAAATATCTACAATCTCTGCAGTGCAGCATCCCAACCTGGTGAAACTGTATGGTAGTTGTATTGAGGGAAAACAACTGCTCTTGGTATATGAATACTTGGAGAACAACAATCTTGCTCGCGCTTTGTTTGGTACATTCATATTTCTTTACTGTCTTCTTTTGTTCTACAGCAATAAGGAAAAGTTCAATAGATATATTCACTCTTCAACAATAAGTTTGTGGGTGCTTTTGGGCTTCTCTTTTTTGTTCTGTTGTTAGTGATGGTTTAGTTTTTTTTTTAGTTTTAGTTTTTATTTCTTTGGTATTCGTTTGTGTTTTTTTGTTGTTATAGAGATTATCTTCTTTTTAAAATCATTTTATCTTAATCAAAATAATAAACAATAGATCTTATACATATATGAAAAATAATTATACTAAACATATCTCACAAAAAATTAATAATTTATTATTGATAAAACGCCCAATATAACTATGAGAAATTTTAGGTTTGATACCTTACTAATCTACATAAAATAATATATAAAGGGTCAAGTTAGG
Source organism: Sequoia sempervirens (assembly GCA_007258455.2). NCBI lineage: Eukaryota > Viridiplantae > Streptophyta > Pinopsida > Cupressales > Cupressaceae > Sequoia > Sequoia sempervirens. The sequence goes on from VDFB02047230.1 coordinate 45,096,790, forward strand.
AACCCTATATTCACACCAAAGTATGATGATCTCAGTCACATAGGGGTAGGTAACTTAATGGTAGTCCTGTCACAAATAAAATGTATCTGTATTTTCATTGTATCAACTATAGACTCAGTCACAATGAAAACATTTGTGTATTTCTTGTCTCATCTTAAAAATGTTAAAAAAAAAATAGTTTATGTGTATATTTATTTAGAATGGGTTTAAATAATTCATATATTATGTCTGTTTACATGAGAAAATTCAATTGTATCCTTGGAAAATGAGTCACTTATGAACTGAAAATGGACTGGTTAGTAAGAAGGCCTGATAGAGCACCTTAGCAACAAATGAGAGGTCCTAAGTTTGACTCCTAACTGATCCATGAAAAGTTTAACATATATCACATAAAAATATGTCACAAAAGAGATTAGGTATAGGCAGCTTAATGGGAGTCCTATCACAAATAAATGTATCTCTATTTTCATTATGTCACCTATAAACTTGGTCTCAATGAAAACATTTGTATACTTCTCTTGCCTCACCTTAGAACTCTCATAAAAAAAATAATAATAAATAAATAAATAAAATAAAATAAAATAAAAATTATGCATATACTTATTTAGAAAGGGTTTAAATAATTTATACAATACATCTGTTTTCATTAGGAAATTCAAATTGTATTGTTGAAAAATGAGTCATATCTGAATTGAAGATAGAACGGTCAGTAAGAAGGCGAGTAGATCACTGATAGAACACCTCAACGGCAAACAGGACATCCTAAATTTGACTCTAACTAATCAAAAAAAGTTCAACATGTATGCCATTAAAATTCTAGTCAGAAAAGAAATATAAGTAGCTTAATAATTCAATGTATATGTATTTATAAAAAAATTATAATATATTTCACAGGTCCCAAGGAATTCCAGATTAATTTCGATTGGCCTGCACGACACAAAATTTGCCATGGAGTTGCACGAGGTCTGACATATCTGCATGAAGAATGTAGATTGAGAATTGTGCATAGAGACATCAAAGGTACAAACATTCTTTTAGATCAAGATCTCAATCCAAAAATATCAGATTTTGGGTTGGCCAAGTTATTTGACCAGGAGAAAACTCATGTCAGCACCAGGGTGGCAGGAACAATGTAAGTTAACCAATAACCCATCATTGTTTTTAATTTCTACTTGTATAAAAATGATTTATTAAATAGATATAGCTCCTTTTCAAACTTGATTGAACACTATCCATTTCATAGTTTTTGCATCAAGAAAACTGAAATATGCAAAACAAAAATCATATTGCACAAATGATATATGTGGATTTCTAAAATTCCTCCTTTTTTTCTCATTTCAGTGGGTATATGGCTCCTGAATATGCTTTAAGAGGACATCTCACAGAGAAGGCAGATGTGTACAGTTTTGGAGTTGTAGTCCTTGAAATTGTAAGTGGCAGACCACACATAGACAAGAAGTTGCAGGGAGAGAAGATTCATCTAATGGAATGGGTAACTATACAAACCGTACTCTTTTTTAAAAACTTCTCAAGAATTTATACTCATTTCAGCTTCTGGCTCACAAAAATATATTTTCATAACACCACAGAAAATAAAAGTGCAACTTTTATACCAAAGATTTTCATTTATTAACATTTTTTTGTTTGCGCTACAGGCATGGACTTTGTATGGAGAGAACAAACTACTGGATTTGGTTGATGTGAGAATTAAAAGTTCAAGCTTCCCAGAAGAACAAATTTTAAGGACACTCAATGTAGGCCTTCTATGCATTCAAGCAAACCCTACCCTGCGACCTTCAATGTCTACAATTGTTAATATGCTGGAGGGAAAAATAGAGGTGCCTATTTCAGGTTGCCAACCTCCATATCTCAGCTATGGGAAAACCAATGTGATCAGAGAAGAGCAGCCATTGTCACGGAGCAGGAGTTTGGAAGGACCGTGGAAGGGAAGCTCCTCTTCCCAAGGAACTTCTTCTGTTAATCAACTACAAAAAGCAGAGAATAATGATAATGAGGAGAACTCTCTTATATTACATCAGGTGTCTGCTGATCTACACTCATTTTCCATCTCTGAGCACCCTTCATCGCAATCTAATACATAGGTGCTATTGTTTCATGACTGGGTGCTTCATTGGTAAATAGAGCCCCTGTCTTCGAAACATAAATAATTGTTAGATGACAAATTGGAATTTTTTATTTTTTAAAATTAGGAATCTTTATTTTTAAACTTTAAAAAAATTTAAAAAGTATTTGTGAGATAGAACTATAAATTTTCTTTACAGTTCTAAAATATTTTATTTCATATAATTTTAGAAAACATTTCAAATTTTGTATAAATTTAAAATGATAAATTATAATAAAACAAATTCAATTTTACAATCATATTGATATTTAAGATGTTTAATAATTAAATATTATTTTTTGATTAAAAAATTATTTAAAATAGTAATATTTTTTAACAAGATATTCAATTTGTATAATTGTCTTTCTTCTATATATTCTTATTTTTGATTTGTTAGATGTTCAATGTTTTCTTAGATTAATTATTTGATTGGTTATATTTTAAGTTAAAAATTTAAGTTTTTTATATTTATGAGATATTTTTTTATTGATCAATAAAATTAATTCCTCTATAATTTTCATGAGACTAAAATTGCTCTGCACTATTCTCATTACTTTCTAGTTATACTCAATATATCATTTAGATAAAGTAACCATGTTAGATGTACATGATCTTCCTTCATCCACTAGTACTCTAAACATTTGAATAAAAATCTAATGACTCTTCTTGATGCTAAACCAAAAATACAATAATCTGAAATCTACTATCATTTTATTGGCATCTAGATGTCCCCAAATAGGAAGTGTTATATACCTCTTGCAATACCATTATTGTCATATGTTTGCTTTCTTGTGCATATAATCTATTATAAAAATGGAGCTATCTACTTCTAAATTATATCCTTCCAAGTAAAGAATTTGGGAGTTGTTTCTTAGGTCTTCTTTAAAATATTTATAATATTGATCTTCAAGTAAATTATCCAAAACATATTGTCAATAAATTATTATTTCACTTAAAATTGTAGCAATGTCTTTATTGTGAAGTACATTTGGTGCTCTATTTTTCTTTCCTTTTATGTACTATACATCTTAAAATCACAATGATATATAAATTCCTATTATCACCTCTATTGAACATTTAGGTTTTTTGGGTTGAAGATGTAACTCAATCCCAAGTGATCAGTTTTGAGTTCCCATGGCTTTCTTAGAAGGAAATGTCAACATTTTTGTAAGACGTTACAATGGCCGCTAACTCAAGGTCATAAGAAGAATATTTCTTGTATTATTTTAGATGCTAAGACTCATGCCGCCATACCTTTGTCTCATAAAAAAAATCCTCCAAATCCTTCAAGTGATGCACATGTCACTACCATGAAGTGTTTGTTAGAATTTGGTATGCTAAGAATAGGTGTGATAGTAATATTTTTCCAGAAGATCAAAGGATTTCTTACATTTGTCTAACAAACAAGATATTTACCTTTCTTCTACAAAGTTGTTAAAATGTTCTATGATATACAAACAATCCCATGAAACTTAAAAGTATATTTTTAAGCATTAATTTCTTTATTATCACAATGATCTTTGTAAGATCTACTAATACAAATGTTAACATAAATTGTGTGCCCTAGATAGTTTATTTTAAAATACAGAACATTTATACAACTTAGAATGCAACTTATTATCTCATAACCTCTACAACACCAATGCAAAAAAAGATGGAATTGTTGCTAGGGAGCTTTTGTGGCCCTTATTTTAGATTTGTTCCTCTTTTATCCTAGATTGAGAATGGTGATGGGATCTTGGATCCTCCCCAAAAGGTAGTGAATATATGTTTTATCACGCTAAAGGCTATTGTTGGTTCTATTTCTTAGCTCATGACTCTTGTTTTTCCTGAGATGGTTTATTATGGGGTTGTTTCCTTTGTTTTAGAGCAGTTAGTTTTTCTTATTTAGATCCATTGTGACTATTGTGGTTTGGTTGTTGGTTGGCTATGGTATATCTCTTGGTAGTGTTCTTTATTATGATAAGGTTTCAGGTCCCTTCAAAACTTGTTTGTAAAGGGTTTTGGGGCCCCTTCAAAATCTATTTTTCCACTAATAAAAAATAATAAATGTTAAAAGTGTTCCTCCTCATTATTGGAATAAATGAGAATAACATTTAAAAACTCAAAAAAAAAATCTAAATAGTCATGAAAACATTATTCACTAAGTCTTAAAATTTGCAAGATTATTGGTTAACTTGAACGATACTAATGTGAACTCCTAATGACCATAGAGATTTTAAAGCACCATTTAGTTTATTACCTTATCCTTTTATTTCTTACTATTGCTTGAAATAACTTTCAACATCTTCACTTGATCTAGATGTCTATTTTCCTCCATTCTCCATGAAATATTTATGACATCTTAACCTCTACCCTTTAACTATAGATAAATTCTAACTCCTAATTTAATGTAAATTTCCTCACAATTTGATGATATGTTTACAATGATATTTAGTTGATACCTTCTACCAAACATATAGTATTGGAAGAATTCCCCACCTCTTTGGTAGAATTTTTCTTCAAACTCGTATTTAGGACTAAAATATCACTCTGATGCCACTTGATTATCCATGCATGTAACCTACAAAAATTCATTATAATTCAAATGTTCACATCACACTCATGTTCTAATGAAACCACAATTTTATTGATTCACAAATTGAAAGGATGCAAGCTCCAACCCAACATATAATCCATCTTAGCATGATGAGTGGTGCACCGAGGTTTAAATGCTCAATATGACTTAGGACAGGTATATACCATGAATGATGCACAATGGTTGTTCTTGAAGATTTAACGCATTGAATAGCAATATATATGGGATACATGCTCAATCAAATGGAGGCAAGTGCATGAGATGAAAGGGCATCAAGAAATATGAAAGAAAACATAAACATACTTACATATACGATATAAGTTCAAAGAAACATAAACATACTCAACATGTCTGTATAAATTGAGTTATATCTAGATAATTCAAAAGAAGCATAAACAGATACACAAATCAAGATTTATATATGTCAATTTTTGGAGGCAAGTCATAAAAGAAATGCTCTCTAAATACAATTATATGTAGAATTATTTTCCCCTTCTTTTAAACTAATAAAAAAATTGTAAGAGCATGATTGAATTTGAAAAGAATCCTATGAAGAACAAATGCACTCTAAAGTTGGGTTGTTAGAGGAAAACATTTATTACCATGATTCCATCGGGTTGAAGAAATTAGAATCTAAATTAGTAGAGGATGGACCAACTGCATAATGGATTTGATCTTTATCCCTCTCCATTTCCAAATAAAGGATATTCTAGCAAGGGGACTAGGGAAATAGATCTTCTAGAGAGCTTTGTGCAAAGAGTATTTCATCTTTTGGGTGTTGTTCACTACCATTGTCATTATGAGCAAGATTAGTTGACATTGAAACATGAGATCCAAATGCTTCAGATTCCATATCAAAGAAAAAATATCTTACATGGAGTCCACTTGATTTAAATCAAAATCTAAATGAATAGAAGATTGACTAATAACACATTGGATATATTTTTTATCTCTCTACATCTCCAAGCAACCCATTTCTACAAATATATCTTCAACTTGAGTTGGGTGTTGTCGACTGCCATTGTCATTGTCCATGGGAGCAAATGAATTCAAAAGCATAGCTACATCAATAGGGAGAGGGGCCTATAGTGGAGCACCCTAACTTTGGGCTTTTGATTTTTTTACATGGAAATTTCAAATCACTCTCAATTTTGTACAATAGTTTATTTGGCAACTCACCTACTTCTATATTTCTTTTTAAGGCCACGTCATCAAAATGATGCCACATCAACATGCTTTTTGTTGAGGTATCCAAAAAGGCCCCAAAAAAAAAGTGAGACCGATAGTGGTGCACTAAGTCATGTTTTATTGGTGCCTTGATGTGGCATCACATGATTTATCAATTTGTGTACTTTATGGATAAAAAGTGTTTTACAATTGGATATTAAGGTGCTTTGCTATGGAGCCCATTGAGGACTACTTTTATCCTCACTATTGGACCCCACTCCATTATAGGCCCCTCTCCCCTAGTTGAGCTTGAATCCTTTTCACCATCTTTGGATTCAACTATAACAAACACTTTACAACCACACAACACACAAATCTCAGTAGCTTTCTTAAAGAGACCTATTTTTCTATCATTAAACGTCTTTTGTCATTTGAGTTTTTCACTTTTGAAAGTGACCTCTAGTTTTCTTCTACCCATGATCTTTAGTTGTTACTTCACCAAACACAATTGTAGTCCAATGAAACTCAACAACTTTAAAATTCTCATAATGATGGTTTTTCTTTTCATTCAAATATTCTTGAAAAAGAAAAAAACAAACTTCTATCGATGAAGTGCATTTTTCATGGATTTCCATCAATGAAGTGTATTTTGCATTGAATTAGGTTGCTATCTCAAGTGGGCCCAAAACTCTTTTTCTTTTCTCAGTCTTGGTTTCATTCGTGCTATATAATAAATATAGTGTAATATATATGCAATACTTCTTCTAACTATTCTTATCAGCTAGCATAAGGATACTATTTTAGAATTATTGTCCGGTTCATATACATACTATAATTTAATAAGAATTATTAAATATTATTAACTAATAATTAATAATAATTAAATTATGTTTTATATCATATAATATATTTTACAATTACTTAATATTATCAAATTAATAATATATTAAATTATTAATATTTAATTAATATAATTAATATAATTCAAATAATATTAATTATTAATGATAAATAATATATTATATAGTATTATTAATATTACATAATTATAATCTATTATTAACAATATATATTTAGTATTATATATTATTAATTATTAGTATATTTATATAGATATACGAAGGAGGGAAAATTGAGTATGCAAGCAAATTGAAACACAAATTCACAAACATAAGTTATACCTTCTCTATGGATGAGCTCACAAGTTGCACCCTAAACAATTGTGATTTACTCTCAAAGGATTGGAATGTGGATTTCTCAAGTCAAGATTCCAGTATAATAAGGCTAAGACAAATTCTAGATGTAGGAAATTGGAGAGGAGACTTCAATTTATAGAAATTAGGTGAGGAGAATGGAGGGCCAAGATGCATTGACTTGATCAAGGGTGGAGATTAAGTGGTGGTGAAACCAATTAATCAAAGATTAATTAATTTAATGGGTGTGGGTTGAGTTAATGAACCAAGGGTTCATTAACTAGACTATAGTTAAAAGTTGGAGAATGGGCTAATAAGGATTAGGAAATCGATAAAGTTAATTAATTAGAGATTAATTAATTTAAGCAGGATTTGGAAGAATGTGGGAAAATATGAGATTAATTAAATAACATAGTATTTAATTAATTGGAAGAAACATTAGGATATGGGTAAGTGCACCAATCTGTGACACAATTTAGGTGACAAATTAGAAAAAATTGCAAAAAAAGGTCAAAATTGGCCATTTGGCGCATGCCAAATGACTTGAAGTCATTTGGCATGCGCCAATTTTAGCATGTGTCAAATGCAAAAGTTGAATAAAATTAAAAAAACACATTTCAAATCCTCATTTCACTTCAACCCATGACTTGGCTTGGAGGATTTGAGGTCTGCAACTCGCGCTCGCCAAATATCATCCATTATTTGCATCCTTGTCTTGCTATTCTTCACGAGGATTCCACCAACATGTCAGAGATGTCAAAGATTGTGAAGAGGTATGTATTTTTATTCTATTTATTTTGAATTTGATTTAGAATGCAGATTGAAATAGGTTTTTATAATAAAATTTTGTTCTAATTCTTAGGGAATGAATCTCCACCTCCAAACATTGAGAATTCACAGTCACCCCCTTAGGAAGAGCCTCCTATACAAGAACAACTTGAAACCCCTCCATCAATTCATAGCCATCCTCAAGGAACACAAGAAAATATTCTAAATCAAATTGAAAACAATAAAAGAGACATTGAAAAATTAATTGGAAGATTAACTGAGCATGTCGAAACCCACCCTTATAGGAGAGGGATTGTTGAATCATTGAATTCAATTGTATCTCATGTAGGAGAAATGAGCGAGAAAATAAATTTTTGGTCAAATAAGAGGCATGAGATGAGACAATATTATGCTAGTGGTTTATCATATGCAGATGTTAAAAAACAAAAAAATTAGCAAAGCTGACTTGTGTGCCCTATTTACAGACTCGAAAACCAACACAAAATTGTCTCATACATGCAAGAGGTTCCCCATCCATTGGTGCCACCATGAGTTAATTAAAAATAAATTTTGGGAGTCGTGGTGGATGGTATTTGACCAACCTCCATGCAATAACCATGAGGTACCACAATACTTCTTGAGGAAACTCTATTGTGAGTTTATCCTCAATAAGATGCCAAATTATTTTGACATCTTAGACTTTCAGGGTAGAGGTGTGGGCTCCACACATGATATTACTACTGCATGACGTAATGCACAGTTGACACTGAGAACCTTGGCTAGACTTGTTAGACCCCCAAAAATCCTTGATATTTTGAGGTCTTTTGTCCTCAATATTAGCATTGTATGTTGATTAGACACAGGGTTTAGGGTTTTAGCTTGAATGAACTTTCCTTTCAAAATCCCCTTATAGCTTTCAAATGTTCTATTTCCGCCTTGACTTGTTGGTCCGATTGCCAGTGATATAAGTTGTCTCTCAAGTCATGGTTTCACATCTCTTACCGACCCCTTCACTTTAGGTTGTTTGGTCATCCCCGGTCACATAATCTCTTAAATATCCCCAAAGTCGACTTTTAATATTTGCATACAAATGAATTATGCTTAAGTCATGAATTCTTGAGGGGTAAAGTCTCGTCGACCTAGTTAAGGCTCATTTTTAATATTAACTATTGAGTGTTTGTGTAGGTTTGCTAGTCACAAGATCACGAGATTGAATCTGAACTTTTCCCCATTGGCTCGCTCGTTTGAAATGACTGCAGTTTAATTACTGTAGGGTTAGCAAAACAACAACACATGTATGTGGGCATAGGTGGTGTGTCCCATCTCAATGCCTATGATTCTGAGATCAATGGTCCTAAGCAAACGAAGAAGGTTGATCACAATTGTTCCTCGCTAGATTGTGGAAGAAAGATGTAGGTTCTTTAAAAATGGCGAGACCCGCGAGATGATGCCACATGTGCTCTATGACTACCAACGGGTGGGACCCTCTCGTACACATGGATAGTCATGTAAGAAAATTCCTATTGGTTGATCATCCTAGCTGGAATGGTATTGTAAATTCAAATCAATTTGACTCAATCTGAGTCATTTGAGATGCCCAACTCAGCCATGAATCAACAGTGTGTATTAAAAAAATGCAAGTACGCCCATTGCAATTCTTTTGCTTTGTGCAAATGAACATTAATGGTGGAGGTGGCTTGTAAACCTATTCAATTCCCTTTATAATTGTATATGCGACTGACACTTGCTTATTTGAGATTTGAAGATGTGTCCAAGGAAACACAAGGAGCTAAGAGAAAAATTACATAAATTATCTGGGTCGGCATTAGGGTTTTTCATAGTTGAAAGTAGTAAGTATTGTAAACACAATTTTGTTCCTTTTTTAGTTTTCTAAGTTAGGGATTGCTTTTAATTTGTTTTAAAACAAGTGTGTTTCTTTGGTTTGCTTTCAATGCTTTAAATTAGGGTTATTTTTTGCTTTTAAAAGTTGTAGCCCTATAACTTACCCAAATTTATCCCTCTTCTTCTGCTGTAAATTATAATTAGGAGCTGAGTAGTTAAAATCCCTCTGAAAGAACTCTTGCATAACCAAGCCCATGGCTCCCAAAACTCAACGTGCCTCTTCCTCTACTTAGTCTAGAACCCTTTCACAAGATGTAATTAATTTTCTTTCCCAGTCTACCAAGAAGAAACCAGAGGGAAGGGTTTTGTTCCAAGGCCGTATTGTGAAGGAGGGTTTGATAGATAAAGCTTGCACTTCATCAAAGATACTGAGGTACCCTACACATGATGGAAAATGTTTCAACATTGGTTTAGGAATAGAAACCTTGGATCTCCTTTTAGTAACCCATGGGATTTGAATATGGGAAGACCGATTGTTCCATATGTGTACATGGATGTGGACCTCCTAAAATATATCGCATCAAAGTATGATCTAGTTTCTAGGGCAGTCAGAGCGTATGATGGGATGGTTATGGTGAAAATAACTAGTGAAGAAATTGAAAAGTTTTTTAACCTGCATGAAATGAATGCAAACATGTTGCCTTTTGATATGGATACTATCAAAGAAGAGCATAACAAGACATGGGTATTCATTAGGTCCAAAATGCTACCTTTACATACTGCAGTGGTTGGAACTAGAAAACAATGGAGGAAGGTTAAAATTGATGATAGAGAGCTCAAACCTTTCCCAATGAGCTATTTTTACAGTTACTTCACAAAGACTATATACTCATTTTACCAAATTGTAGGCACCAATCCACCTGACACATTACAAAAGGAGTATAGCTACTTGGCTAAACATATGCAACATCTACTGTACAGTATTGTTTATGATTATGCAACCTATTTGGCTGATCACATCCATGAAGGCTTAGTTGAGTTGCAAGGAGGAAAAAAATGGGTGAAATTCTAGTGGTACTCATTGTTAATGCATATGTTCCTATATAAGGGACAAAAATCCTTTGAGAAGGAGATTACATTGGAAAGGAAAAGGGATGGTGTCAACTTACCTATTCAATGTTGGACCCGTATTGTGGATAAGGATGATAAGAGGTACAATTTTGTAATGTTTAGAAATGCTTTTGCATCCAGGATAAGAAGGGACTTGGTATATAGAACCGCCTAGGATTCCTAAGGAAATCCATGAGTTCTTGAGACCTAGAGAGCTAAGGCTAGATTTAAATTTGGGTCATAATTGGGGAGATTTTATTTTGTATCATGATATGACAATTTTTAGGATATATGGTAGTGGTTTGGGCCCATATGTTTTTCTTGCAGATGTTCCTTTGAGAATAGGTTTCCTTGAGATCATGAGGTAGTTGGGAGCTTCACAAGAAGCACATCTACCTGAGACAACAAGGAAAGGGTCATTCTTCCTAGAATGGATTGTATTTGTAGATTACATTGTGACAAGAGGGGCAATGAAGAAACTAGAACATCTGCTAACTCCTTATGAACTGATGACTGTGAACCCAAGGAATCATGATCCTGAGGGTTTCATTAGTAAGCTCAAAGCAGATAAGAAAATGGGTGTCTTTGTACATGCTTTTGATTACCCTGAGGATATCATTAGGAATCTCTTCAACTTTGAGGAACAAGATGAAAGAAAAGCCAAATACCTGGCTTATAGAAAGATGGTGGAAGTTAAGAAGAAGAATAATCCTCAATATGATTCTTTTCCAAATATACATGGTGATTTCAATAGGGCCATGTATGTCATAGACAATTTTGAGAATTTTGTTGGTGTTTTGAGAGAGTAGCAAGAGGTTCTTGATAAATGAAAGGAAATGTTGGTTGAAGAAAGTGCTGAATTGACCCTAGAAGAAAGACCTGCATATCAACCACCCAAATACCTGAGGATTTATTCTAGGAGGAAGAAAATGGCAAGTGAAAAAAGAAGTTCAGTGGACCCTGTTGCCTTTGAAGAACCAAAGGTAGACTCTCCCAAGAGTGCAATGTCGACTTCCCCTCCACAGGCCTCTTTACCTGTAATTGATATTGGTTCACCTCCTGAAAGTTTTGTCCCTCCCGAGCAACCACCTCAGAAGAAGCAAAGAATTGAAACAAAAGGAGTGGTTGATTATTCTGACACTGATGAAGATGATATTTTTGTCACCCCTGAGGAAATGTAGATAGGGATGCCCCCTAATGAAGGAGAGATTGCCTCAAGTTCAAGATAGAGAATTCTCAGACTTGGGAAGCTTGATATTTGTGGATTGAATACTGCAAATGACTTGAAGGTAGAGGCTAGTAAAGAATTTATGGAGGATGACTCATTCATTGAAACCTCTGCATTTCAAGACTTCTAGTGGAAATCCAAGATTGCAGATTATGCAGAGAAGGTGGCTATTGAAAGAGGCTTGCACCCTGAATCGCCTGAAAGTGTCATTGAGGTGAATGTAAGAAGTATTATGAAATATGAGTTCGAAAGGATTAATACCCAGTAGGGAAGAGAACTTGTAAAGAAGAGTGGGGTATTGCTATTGCCAGAGTGGAATATAGCTGATGCTATTGTTTTAGATGCTATAAGAAGGGCTGAGAGACCGCTTGTACAAAAAAGGGAAGAATTAGAAATGGCCCTTTGAGGTTCAGCCTTTAGCAAGGATTGGGATGCATTGGCAATTTGGTCATTGTCTTTGGCATCTAGGAAACCAGTCCTAGTAGAGTCATCAGTGCTTAGTGGACAACTGCTTGTAAAAAGAGTTTCTGATACTCCAACTTTGGAAGCTATAGACATGGTTGTTAATGTGGACAGATTTAGTCAATCAACTATGGAGGGTCTCACCTTGGAAAGAGATAATCTCAGAGCTAAATACAGGGAACTTCCGAATGACTATGACAATAGCCAATAGAGGGTGGCTACAGTTGAAACTGAACTGGCATTCTACAAACAAAGAGATGAAGTAAAAAAAGAACGAGGTTAGCCCAGTTCAAGCCACCCATCTCCAGTTTCTCCAATGACATCTGTGCAACACTCATTTCATAGCCAACCTCTAGCAATAGTACCATATAATCAAGGACAAGAACCAATTGCAGAGGAAGAAATAAGTAGACCAAGCTCTAGTTCATTTGATAGAGATCAACTACTTTTGCAAATTGAGGTGTATAAGAAGTTGCTAGAAAAGGATCAAGATACAATGTATGAGAATATATCAAAGTTTGTTTACACTGCCTTAAAACATTTGAATGAGAGGATTCAGGAGAGACTTAATAGTGTGCATGACAAATATGCTTTGATGGTGCGTGCAATAAGGTTGTATCAAAAGGATAAACTGTTGGTGATACCAACCTTGAGCAAATGGGTTCCAAGAGTTGAGAGATTGAAGCTAATTTTAGTGGGAGCTAGCCAACATGAAGATAAGTACCCTCTAGTGCTTCCAATTTATGAATTTGTGTGTGAGTTGAGTGAGTAGAAGCTTCAGGGACATGCAGCTCCATTGGAGCAAAAAATAATAGAGTTGATAGCTCAATATAACCATATTGATTTAGCACCATTTCCAAATATTGAAGTTGCTAATTATGAAGTGAAACCATTGTAGACATGGAAGAGGGAACTGGATGAGGTTATTAATTCCCAGGTAAATAAAATTTGCAAAAAAGTTGATATGGATGTCTTCAACAACACCTTGGGAAGGTTAACTTTTCTTATTAGTTTTCTAGAGGATTTTGACAGGGAATCTAATGCAGTTGTAACCAAGTATTCCCCTTACAGGAAAGCCATGGACAAAATAATGGATTTTTATTGGCCATGTGAGGAAGAGTACAAGGAATGGGGAAAGTTATATGTTGGAAAGTTTGGTTTTTGAAACATATACTTGGTCATGTATTGTAGAGGTCTAGCCTTAGAGATTACAAAGCTAAAACATATGTTTCACATAAAAGTATTGGCAGTTGATGATGTAGGATGTTGAATCACCTATGGTCTACATCATTTTGTCATTTTTCTCGATGAATTAGACATGCTACTTTTGATATGTTCTGAAAAGGAAAAGTTTCTCTCTATTGCAAATGTAAATATTCTTTGTCTTATGTGTATTCCCTCCATTTTTGACAATTGGAAATATAACTGAATACAGAATATACCTTCTAGTGGTCCAATTCCATATTGACATGTGTGCACTTGGCCTAAGGCTTGTTTTTGCTCCCTTATTCTATAAAAGGTAATTTAGAGCCATTTGTGCGCATCTTTGGTTGAAATTCTAGAGCTACGTGAGAGAATTAAGAAAACACAGAGTAGATATGTTAAGTCTTTATCTAATGTTTTGAGTCTAGACAGTACATTTGGTTAAATATATGGCTTCTAAGTATATTTGAATGATAATGGAGATTTTCTAAGTCTATAGTCTCTCCTTTTGGTTTTGTATTCAAACTATTAATGAAAATATTGATCAACAATCATTTCATTATTGTCATCATGTTATGCTTTGATATGTGATCTAGTTTTGGCTCTTGTTCATAGAATGAGTTAAAATGCTTAGATTAGATCATGAGTTCATGTGCAATGTTATTTGGATTTGGTAAGAAGTCTTTAGTATTCAGTCATTGATGTGTGAATTACAAGGTGATATCACTAGATCATAATTGCTCAAAATTAAACATGCCTTATGTTTCCATTTGCATAGACTCCTAACCCATGGATAATGGCACTAATCTTTAACCCATTTAACATTTCTTGGGGTTTCAGTCCTTCGACCTAAGAGAAATATTTTTAAATAATCATTGACCCACATTTTTCTCATTGTTTTTTTTTGTATTCTCAGCTTAAGATGTATAATTAGCTCAAAGAATTGCCACCTTTGTGATTGATTTCATCTTATTTGCAACTAGTGAGAATCTGTCTGCCTTTATTTGCAATGTATGTGTAAATTGTTGAAATGAAGTACTTATTTGGTATTGTGGGAACACCCTCCGGGTTTGGAAAAACCCAAAGTGTAGGAGATAAATAAATATACACTTTATCTCATTTGTTGGCCACTCGTCTAGAAAATATTCAAGAATTGAGTTTGGGAGACTCATAGGTATTTGCTAAGGCCTACTTGGTTCATTAAAATTTAACAACAGAATGGCGACTCTCTTGGGGAGATTTCACTACTTTTAGTGTCTCTAGTGTAGATCTGGTACAGTCAGAGTCAATTCTTTATCATATTTGTGAATTAGGTTTCCATTCATCCTTAGAAATCATGTATGTCATTTTCTATTCATGCGTCAACTTTTAGTCAGTTCTATCACTTTATGTTGGGTTATGTTTAAATTTCTCTTTGAAGTTGAAAATAACAAGTCTAAATATGATCAAATATTATTTCCCAGTATCTTGGGTGGCAACTCTGAGTTTTCTCACACCAGTGCAGAAAGTACATCTCACAAAAGGTTTGATAAGGGGAAATTTGACAGCTTGGAAAACATCATGAGGAAGACCAGAAGTCAGTTGAAGAAAGCTCCTGAATAGAAAGCAGAATATGAGCCTACAAAGGATAAACAACCTCTATGAAAGAAGAAAGTTGTAGAATCTGGTAAGTCCCTTGATTCTCTTTTTCGAGCATCTCCTACTTTCAATAATGAAGTAATTCGTGCAAATGTTGCTAAGGATTAGTGGGCCAATTGAGGGAGGACAAGGTAGTTTCCCTGTTGAACAAATATTTGATAATCTTGGAATTTCTAGAGAAGAGAATAAGTGGGAATTCTGGGGTAAGAGTAAAGCACCCTCAGACCCACCAACACCTAGGATGGGATTTGTATTTCATGGGAAAAATTTTAATCTAAGAGGAGAAAATACCAATCCATTGACACTTACTTTCCTGGGATAAGAAGTTGTGGATCAAACGTTTCATACTCCAACTTAGAGTGAGTATGGGGATTTCCTCAAAGATGAGGAAGATGTAAATAATGATATTAAAGCCTTGGATGAAGAGGCTGAATGGTTGGTTGAACAAGCCAAGAAAAGAGCTCAAAAGGAAAGCAAGATAGACTTAAGATAGAATTAAGGCTAAGCAACTTGAAAGGGATGAGAAGAAAGAAAGAGTGGAGAAAATGAGAGAAGAATATGCTAAGCAAAAATCCTTTGAAAAGGCCGTGCAAGAAAAATGGCCCAAGAGAAGGCTATTTGGGAAAATATTGTTAAGGAGAAGGCTACTAAAGTAGTAGCCGAATTGTCCCTAAAACCCCCAAAATCATGATCCCGATAAGAAGTTTTGTTGCTAGTACTTACACATCAACCATTGCTGCTACTAAATCTTCTGACCCTCCTAAGAAAACATCCTTTGTAGATTGTGGGAAGAATATGGTTGACTATTCCCACCAAAGTGTCTCTAAATCTCTTGATACCAATATCAACACCAATATCCTTACCTCAACCACCAAGATGCTTACTATCAATCTTGAGGTCAAGTCTGATCCATTTGCTACACCTTTGGACCCTGACACCTTGAAGTTACAATTGAAGAGTGAAGAGTTGGAATAAGAATTGAGGAGGGTAGAGATAGAAGCACATAATGCAGAAGTGTCTAGAAGAATTGCTTTCCTCAAAATTTCAATCCCAACCTCAGAGCCTTCAAGTTCTGGGAAGAGTGACAACCAATCTCATGAAAATAAGCTCAAGGGGCACATTCCCAGTGGAGGGGGTGGTGGTGAAAAAGGAGGTGGAGGAGGTGGCAATAGAAGTAGTAACTCTTATTCTGATGATGAGGAAGAAGCTAAGAATAAAAATTATAGTAACAAAGGAAATGGGAAAAATAAGGAACGTGGTCAGATGGATAGTAAGAAAAATGATGCAACAAATGATACTCATAGGGAGAGGTGTCCCGAGAGGGCACCTCAAAATGACAGATATAGGAAATTTTGTTTTGACAACATCCCCGGTTACCCAAATCTTGTCCCAAACAATGCCAGGAAACATCTCCCTAAATTTGCTGGAAATAATGCTCTTAGTGGAGAAGATCATCTGAAAGCCTTCCAGAGTTTTGTTGAGGACTTCGAATTGTGGGAAGATGATGTAGCAATGAAGTATGCAATCCTTGATTGAGGATGCAAGGGATTGGTATAGGGGACTACCTGATGGAAGTATTGATTCAAAGGAATCATTCTACCATGTCTTTAGAGAACAATATGGGGATTAGACTGATCCTAGATTCATATTGAATGATTTCAATAACATCACCAAAGGACATAATGAATCTGTTGTTGAATTCAACACAAGGTTCCAAAAGTCTATGAACAGGGTACTCGCTTATTTGAGACCTAACCTTGATGCATGTTTGGTAACATATTGCAATGCTTATGATTCTAAGATGTTTTACTTACTCAAGGACAAGAATCCATAGACTTTTCCTGAAGCATATAAAATGGCTGTGAACATTGAGAATAATAGGAGGGCTTCTAGTAAAGTAGGAAGGAGAGAGGACCCTAAGGTTCAAAAGAATTCCAAAGTTCAAAATGAGAAATCCAGTAAAACTGTAGCTCCTGATGAGAAATGGGACCGAGTTATCACTCTGTTACAGAAACAAGAAAAAAATGATAAACCTCAGTTTTAGAGAAATGATAGGCCCCCTAGACTTCAAGATTTCCCTTATCACACCAATTGGCATAATGGCAAGCTAATTCAAAATAATCAAAAAAATTACCAAGCTACACCTGATCCTCTACATAAGAATACCACAAATGTAGTTGAGGATTTTCCATGGTGTGAAGTATGTGAGATGCCTCATGCATCACAACAGTGTGCTATAGCTAGATCTATGTTATAAAATCAACAAGATCAAGAGGAGTCTCATTCACCACACAATCTAGATGAGTCGGCAAATATGTTTATGACTAGGTCAAATTTGGAGTATGGTGGTTATTCTTCTAGTGATGATGTTGACACAAATGATGTGGATATACAAAGAAGACAAGCATGTGCACATCATCAACAGGTGCTCTCAGATGATGAAAAGGAAGATGAATACATTGCTTGCAATCTTGAGACATCAAACTTTTCTCTAAGAAGACCTTCGAATGAGGAGATAGAAATCTATACAATTTCCTTGGCTGCAAGGGCTCAAGTACGAAGTGATTTACAGTTGAGAAACAAGGTGGTGAGTGGAAATCAAGGCCATTCGGGAGGTTTATTCATAAAGGAATGTAATGCAAATAGTAAAGGAGCTGAGGCAAAGAATATGAATGAAGAAACCAAACCTAAGGAACCAAAAGAAATAAGAATTTGGGAAAAGAAAAGAAATAAGGTCAAAGCCAATGCTGAAGTCATACATCATGACCCAAAGACTAAAAAATTGAGACCAACCTCTGAGGTAACTAAAAAGAAAATTGGCAAAACAACCCCTCAGGAAGTAGTATTTCCTGAGATGACCAATTATGCTCCTATTGACATGTTTCACGTCTTATCCCAAATCTGGGTCATAGTCCCACTCCTTGAAATGATGAGGATTGATGATCATAAAAATAAAACTGTGGTCATCATTAATAGTATTACAGGAGGAAATAGGCATAATGTCGAGGTTGATATACATGACACAAGTGTTGGTCAAGAAAAAGGTGTTGAACTGGAAGCAATTGTTAATGAAAACCCTCAGATATACTTAGGAACTACCATTACAACAAACCCAAGTTTGGTCAATCCTTTCATTTTGAGTTTGATCATTGATGGAAAGGTACTCAAGAATTGTATGATTGATTTTGGGGCTTCAAATAATGTCATGCCTGTTAAGATTATGGAGGAAATGGGTTTGAAAGTTGATAGTACATATGGAAAATGTTACGCCATGGATTCAAGAGAGGTTATTGTCATTGGTGTAATCTATGAGGTTCCATATAGATTGGTTACATTTCCTGAGAAATAATTATCATGAGCATTAAAGTAGTGGAAATTCCCCCAACTTATGGGATGCTGCTATCTAGAAAATGGTGCACTTCCATGGGGGGAAGTATGCAATGCGATATACCATTTTCCACTTTTTCCATTGATTAGAAAGATGTCAAGATCACTAGAGATTCCAAATTTTGACACATGATCGAGTTAGTTGAAGAATCAAAGGAGCCCCCAATGATTAATGTTTTGGACACAGGTCTTGACACTTTCCATCTAGAGGAGTTGAAACAAGATGAGGAGGAAGCTAAGCCTACTCCAATTGCTAAGGAAATCTCACAAACATCCCAGGAAGATGCTTTGTAGACACTATATTTTGATGGAGCATGTTCAAAAGAGGGTTCAGGTGCTGGGGTCATTATTATCTCCCCTCAAGGTAAGATGTTTAAGGACTCTTTCTTAATGCAATTTGCATGTACTAATAATGTAGCTGAGTACAAAGCCTTGTTAATTGGTCTAAAGTTAGCTTCTAAGCATGGAATAAAGATGTTAAAAGTATTTGGGGACTTTGAACTAGTAGTGTCCCAAGTTAGGACCATATTTGTTGCTAAGGACAAAAGATTGAGGCAGTATAGAAATGAGGTATGGGATACTGTTGAATTGTTTGATTCTTTTGGGATAGATTGGGTAGAAAGGGGACAAAATGTCAAAGCAGATTTGTTGGCCAATATTTCTGTCAAGCTTGATGATATAACTTTTGATGGTGTCTCAAGAATTGAGGTCCAAATGAGGCCAATAGTACCTGACAACATTTACAACTAGTAGGTGTTCAATGATGACAATGACATTGAAATTTTTGCATTGTGTGAACAAATATGAGAATCAGGAAATAGATTTCAGTGCCCATGTTGTAGAAGTGGACAAAAAGGAAACATTATTTGGTAATGAGGTAATTCAACTTAAGACTAATAAAATTCCTAAAGGTTTAGTTGCACTTGAAAGGGTTTTTGATGGCCGGGATATATCCAATGTTAATCAATCAAGTGCACATAAAGAGGACCTAGAGGAAATCAATTTGGGAATAGATGTTTCCCCTAAGAAGGTGTATATAGGGAAAAGGATGAAGCCTTATGTGAGGACAATGTTGATTGCATTGTTGCGAAAGTATAGACATGTGTTCGCCTGGTCCTATGATGACTTGAAAGCCTACAAAGAGGACTTGTTTCAACATGAAATTCCACTAAAGCCTAATACAAAACCTTTTAGGTAGAAACAAAGGCCTATTAATCCTACCTTAAGGCCCAAGATGTAGGAGGAGATCACCAAATTAAGAGTTGTAGGAATTATCAAACCAATTAGGCACTCCTCATGGGTGTCTAACCTAGTTCCTATTAGAAAGAAAAATGGTGACTTAAGATTATGTGTGGATTTTAGGAACATAAATTTTGCATCCTTGAAAGACAATTATCCTTTACCCAACATGGAAGCAATGTTATAGAAGGTAACTGGTTGTGAATTACTTTCTATGATGGATGGATTTTCTGGCTACAACCAAGTCATGGTAAGGGAATCCAAGCAATACAAAACGGATTTTACAACCCCTTGGGGGCCTTATGTTTATGTCAAGATGCCGTTTGGTCTAATAAATGCTAGTGCCACTTTCCAGAGGGCTATGAATGTGGATTTTGCTGATTTTATAGATTTATTCCTGGCCATCTATTAGAATGATCTTACTACCCATAGTAAGAAAGAAGAGTACCATTTCTCACACCTTGAAAAAGTATTTGTTAGAGATCCGAAGTATGTTATCTCGTTGAATCCCAAGAAATGTGCTTTTGGGGTTAAGGAAGGAAATTTGTTGGGACATATTGTCTTAAAGGAAGGAATTAGGATTGATCCTGAAAAAGTAGCATCCATTAACAAGATCACACCACCAAGGAATGTCAAAGGTATTCAATCTTTCTTTGGGAAAATAAATTTTCTGAGGAGGTTTGTCACTAACTTTGTATAAATAGTTATACCTATCTCTAAGATGCTCAAGAAAGGAGAAAAGGTGGCATGGTTTGAAGAGCCTCTTAAAGCTTTTCAAGCTATCAAAGATGCTATTAAGGTTGCACCTGTCTTGAAAACTCTAGACTATGCTAAGCCTTTCCAATTATTTATGTTTTCCTCTTTCCACACTGTAGCTGGAGTTTTGTTGCAAAAAAATGATGAGGGGTATGAGCAACCAATTGCCTTATTTAGTAAATCCTTGCAAGTAGCTGAGCTAAAATATGATACCACTGAGAAACATGATTTTGCTTTAGTTAAGGCTATCAAGAATTTCAAGAAATATTAGACTAGTGCTATGGTGGTGGCTTATTTCCCAAGTGCAACAGTCAAGGACATTTTCACTCAACAAGAAACTATAGGTAGAAGATGTAGGTGGATAAACATGATTCAAGAATTCAACATAGATATTCAAATTACAAATCTATTAAGAGGCTAGGGCTTAGCTAAACTTATGGTTGAATCTAACTTAGAAGCTAACTAGATCAATGAAATGGAGTTGGAAAATGTATCTCCCATTTGTGACATGCAAACATGTGGTTGGTACAGAAGGATTGTTGAATACTTGTAGATCATGAAGTGCTCGGATGGCATACCTAAGAATGAAAGAAGAACCTTGAAGTTACATGCAAACAGGTATGTTATCATTGATGGTGAACTTTGGTGGAGGATCTTGGAAGGTGTGCTCCTAAGATGTGTGGATGATGACCAATCCGAATACCTTCTTATTGAAATGCATAAAGGGGTGTGCAGAGGTCACTATATAGCCAAGACAACATCAAAAAAGTTCTTGAGGGTTGGGTTTTAGTGGCCTATGGTATTCAATGATGCACATCGATTTGTGCAAAAATGTGATGCTTGTCAAAATTTACAAGAAAACTAAAATTCTCTAGTAGTTTACCACTCAGACCAGTTTCAGCATCAACCCCCTTTCATCAGTGGAGTATTGACTTTATCAGAGAAATGGTGGTGAACTCCAGTGGAGGACATGCTTGGATATTAGTTGCTACTGACTACTTCACAAAGTGGTTTGAGGCCATCCCACCAAGAAAGGTACTAGCAAAGTAGTCATTGATTTCTTGATGAAGAACATTTTAAGCTGATTTGGTGTTCCTAAAAAAATTGTCACAAATAATGCAATGTGCTTTAGGTTAGAAGAATTTATGAATTTTTGTAATGAGCATGCTATAAATATATCATATTCATCTCCATATCATCCTCAGGGAAATGGATATGCTGAATCTAGTAATAAAAGCCTCATGAATATTATTAAACAAGTTCTTGACAAGAATAAGAAGGCTTGGGATTTGAAGTTGCAATTAGCATTGTGGGCAGATAGAACCACAGTCAAGAAAGCTATTGGGCATTCCCCTTTCAACTTGGTGTATGAAGCAGAGGCTAGGATCCCACACAATAATTTGATAATGTATAAGTTTGTTCAGGAATATGATAGTGAGATTTGTGATGAGATGCAAAATAGGATGAATGAACTTATCGAGCTTGATGAGTTGAGGAGAGAAGCTCACAAGAAAAATGAAAAGTTGTAACTTCAAGTTAAATATTTACATGACAAGTGAGTTGTGCTAAGGAAATTTGAGCTAGGATGTATGGTATTAATGTGGAATGTCGAACTAGAGGATAAAGGAAAACATGGGAAGTTTGATCCCCTGTGGCTTGGCCCATACCTAGTTGCAGATATTCATGGGGAATATTCTTACTTTTTACAGCCACTTGCAGGTGAATTTATGGAATTTCCAGTACATGACAGTTCCTGAAACCCTATTGCTCTTGAAATAGGTATGATTCCATGTACATTATATAGTCCTCTAAATTATGTACATAGGGTTTGGTGTGTTTTCTTTTTGTTGTGTCTGCTTGCCTTGTCTGGACAAGCTCCTACCTTTTTGATCTCTCTATGTTTGGTCTACTCCACCAAGAAATTTGTTTCTCACCATAACCACTAGGGGTATGCATCCTCAAGCATGAGCTGCTGTTAGACCCCCAAAAATCCTTGATATTTTGAGGTATTTTATCCTCAATATCAACATTGTATGTTGATTAGACACAGGGTTTAGGGTTTTAGCTTGAATGAACTTGCCATTCAAAATCCCCTTATAGCTTTTGAATGTTCTATTTCTGTGTTGACTTGTCATTTCGGTTGTTAGTGATATAAGTTGTCTCTCGAGTCATGGTTTCATGTCTCTTACCAGCCCCTTATTTTAAGTTGTTCAGTCATCCCCAGTCGCATAATAGCTTAAATATCCCCAAAGTTGAATTTTAATCTTTGCATACAAACGAATTATGCTTAAGTCATGAATTCCTAAGGGGTAAAGTCTCATCGGCCTAACCAAGGCCCCTTTTTAAGATTAACTATTGAGTGTTCGTGCAAGTTTTCTAGTCACAAGATCACAGGATTCAATTTGAATTGTTCCTCGCTGGCTCGCTCGTTTGAAATGACTACAGTTTAATTACTGTGGGGTTAGCGAAACAATGCGACATTTATGTGGGCCCGGCTGGTGTGTCCCATCTCGACGCCTATAATTTTGAGATTGACGGTGCTAAGAAAATGAAGAAGGTTGATCACGACCATTCCCCACTGGCTTGTGGAAGAAAGATGCAGGTTCTTAAAAAATAGCAAGACCCGCGAGATGATGCCACATGTGTTCTATGGCTACCAGTGGGTGGGACCCTCTCATACACATGGATAGTCATGCTAGAAAATTCCTATTGGTTGATCATCCTAGCTAGAATGGTATTGTAAATTAAAATCAGTTTGACTTAATCTGAGTCATTCGAGATGCCCAGCTCAGCCTGAATTGATGATGTGTATTCAAAAAATTCAAGTATGCCCATTGCAATTCTTTTGCTTCATGTGAATGAACATTAATGGCAGAGGTGGCTCATAATCCTATTCAATTCTCTTCAGAATTGTACATGTGGCTGATGCTTGCTTATTTGAGATTTGAAGATGTGTCCAAGGTAACACAAGGAGCTAAAAGGTGAATTGCAAAAATTATCTGGGCTGGAATTAGGGTTTGTCATGGTTGAAAGCAATAAGTATCGTAAATGTAATTTTGTGCCTTTTTCAGTTTTCTGAGTTAGGGCTTGCTTTTAATTGGTTTTAAAACAAGTCTCTTTCTTTGCTTTGCTTTCAATGCTTTAAATTAGGGTTATTTTTTTCTTTTATAACCTGTAGCCCTGTAAGTTGCCCAAATTTAGCCCTCGTCTTCTTCCATAAATTGCAATTAGGAGTTGAGTAGTTAAAATCCCTTTGAAAGAATTCTTGAATACCCAAGCCCATGGCTCCCAAAACTCAAGGTGCCTCTTCCTCTACTTAGTTGAGAACCCTTTCGCAAGATGTAATTGATTGGCTTCCCCAGTCTTCCAATAAGAAACTAGAGGGAAGGGTTTTTTTCTAGGGCCCTATTGTGAAGGAGGGTTTGATAGATAAAGCTTGCTTGATCAAATATGTTGAGGTACCCTACATAGGATGGTAGATGTTTCAAGATTGGTTTGGGAATAGAAACCTTGGGTATCATTTTAGTAACCTGTGGGATTTGAATATAGGGAGACTGATTATTCCCAATGTTTACATGGATGTGGACCTCCTAAAAGATATTGCATCAAAGTATGATCCAGTTTCTAGGGAAGTTAGAGCGTATGATGGGGTGGTTATGGTGAAAATAACTAGTGAAGAAATTGAAAAGGTTTTTGACCTGCATGAAAGGAATTCAAATATGTTGCCTTTGGATATGGATACTATCAAAGAAGAGCATAATAATACCAAGGCATTCATTAGGTCAAAAATGTTTCCTTTACGTACTATAGTGGTTGGAACTAGCAAACAATGGAGTATTTCTATTTTTCCAGTTACTTCAGAAAGACTGTATAATCTTTCTACCAAATTGTAGGCACCAATCCACTTGACACATTACAAAAGGAGTATAGCTACTTGGCTAGACATATGCAACATCCCCTGTATACTATTGTTTATGATTATGCAAGCTATCTAGTTGATCGCCTCCATGAAGGCTTAGTTGAGTTGCAAGGAGGAAAACAATGGGTGAAATTTTGGTGGTACTCATTGTTAATACATATGTTCCTATATAAGGGACAAAAAGCCCTTGAGAAGGAGATTACATTGGAAAGGAAAAGGGATGGTGTCAACTTACCTATTTAGTGTTGGACCCATATCCTTGATAAGGATGATAAGAGGTATAATTTTGTAATGTTTAGAAATTATTTTGCATCTAGGATAAGAAGGGAATTGGTATATGAACCACCTAGGATTCCTAAGGAAATCCATGAGTTCTTGAGACCTAGAGAGCTAAGGCTAGATTTAAATTTGAGTCATAATTGGGGAGATTTGATTTTGTATCATGATAAGACAATTTTTAGGATATATGGTAGTGGTTTGGGCCCATATGTTTTTCCTGTAGATGTTCCTTTGAGAATAGGTTTCCTTGAGATCATGACGCAATTGAGAGCTGCACAAGAAGCACATCTACTTGAGACAACAAGGAAATGGTCATTCTTCCTAGAATGGATTGTATTTGTAGATTACACTGTGACAAGAGGGGCAGCGAAGGAACTAGAACATTTGCTAACTCCTTATGAACTAATGACTGTGAACCCAAGGAAGCATGATCATGAGGGCTTCATCAGTAAGATCAAAGCGGATAAGAAAATGGGTGTCTTTGTACATGCTTTTGATTACCCTGAGGATATCATTAGGAATATCTTCAACTTTGAGGAACAAGATGAAAGAAAAGCCAAATACCTGGCTTATAGAAAGATGGTGGAAGCTAAGAAGAAGAATGATCCTCAATATGATCCTCAACCAAATATACATGGTGATTTCAATAGGTCCATGTATGTCATAGACAATTTTGAGAATGTTGTTGGTGTTTTGAGAGAGTAGCAGGAGGTTCCTGATAAAGGAAAGGCAATGGTGGTGGAAGAAAGTGTTGAATTGACCCTAGAAGAAAGACTCGCATATCAACCACCCAAATAGCTGAGGATTATTCTAGGAGGAAGAAAATGGCAAGTGAAAAAAGAAGTTCAGTGGCCCATATTGCCTCTGAAGAACCAAAGGAAGACTCTCCCAAGAGTGCAATGTCGACTTCCCCTCCACAGGCCTCTTTACCTGTAATTGATATTGATTCAGCTCCTAAAATTTGTATCCCTCCTAAGCAGCCACCTCTGAAGAAGCAAATAATTGAAACAAAAGGAGTGGTTGATTATTTTGACATCGATGAAGATGATATTTTTGTCACCCATGAGGAAATGTAGATAGGGATTCCTCCTAATGAAGGAGCGATTCCCTTAAGTTCAAGATAGAGCATTCTCAGATTTGGGAAGCTCGATATTTGTGGACTGAATACTACAAATGAATTGAGGGTAGAGGCTAGTAAAGAATTTATGGAGGGTGACTCATTCATTGAAACCTCCGCATTTCAAGACTTCTAGTGGAAATATAAGATTGCAAATTATGCAAAGAAGGTGGCTATTAAAATAATTTTGCACCCTGAATCACCTGAAAGTGTCATTGAGGCGAATGTAAGAAGTATTATGAAATATGAGTTCAAAAAGATTAATGCCCAACAAGGCAGAGAACTTGTAAAGAAGAGTGGTATATTATTATTGCCAAAGTGGAATATAGTTGATGCTATTGTTTTAGATGCTATAAGAAGGGCTGAGAGACTACTTGTAAAAATAGGGGAAGAATTAGAAATGGCCCTTTGAGGTTCAACCTTTGGTGAGGATTGGGATGCATTGGAAATTTGGTCATTGTCTTCGGAATCTAGGAAACCAGTCCTAGCAGAGCCATCAGAGCTTAGTGGACAAATTCTTGTAAAAAGAGTTGTTGGTACTCTAGCTTTGGAAGCTATAGACATGGTTGTTAATGTGGCCAAATTTACTCGGTCAACTGTGGACGATCTCACTTTGGAAAGAGTTAATTTTAGAGCTAAATACAATGAACTCCTGAATGACTATGATAGTAGCCAACAGAAAGTGGCTACACTTGAAACTGAACTGGAATTCTACAAATAGAGAGATGAATTACAAAAAGAATGAGGTTAGCCTAGTTCAAGCCACCCATCTCTAGTTTCTCCAATGACATCTGTGCAACACTTATTTCATATCTAAGCTCTAGCAATTGTACCATATAATCAAGGACAAGAACCAATTGCAAAGGAAGAAATAAGTAGAACAAGCTCTAGTTCATCTAGCAGAGATCAACTACTTCTACAAATTGAGGCATATAAGAAGTTTCTAGAAAAGGATCAAGATACAATGTATGAGAATATATCAAAGGTTGTTTGCACTACCTTAAAAAAATTGAATGAGAGGATTCAGGAGAGACTTAATAGTGTGCATGAAAACTATGCTTTGATGGTGTGTCCAATAATGTTGTCCCAAAAGGATAAAATATTGGCCATACCAACCTTGAACAAATGGGTTCCAAGAGTTGAGAGATTGAAGCTGATTTTAGTGGGAGCTGGTGAGCATGAAGATAAGTACCCTCTAGTGCTTCCAATTTATGACTTTGTGTTTGAATTGAGCAAGCAAAAGCTTCAAGGATATGCACCTCCATTGGAGTATAAAATAATTGAGTTGATAGCTCAATACAACCATACTGATTTAGCACCATTGCCAGATATTGAAGTTGCTAATTATGAAGTGAAACCATTGCAAACATGGAAGAGGGAAGTGGATGAGGTTATTGATTCTTAGGTAAGTAAAATTTGCAAAGAAGTTGATATGGATGTCTTCAACAACACCTTGGGAAGGTTAAATTTTCTTATTAGTTTTCTAGAGGATTTCGATAGGGAATCCAATGCAGTTGTAACCAAGTATTCCCCTTACAGGAAAGCCATGGATGAAATAAAGGATTTTAATTGGCTATTTGAGAAAGAGTATGAGGAATGGGGAAGGTTATATTTTGGAAAGTTTGGTTTGTGAAACATATACTTGGTCATGTATTGTAGAGGTTTGGCCTTAGAGATTACAAAGCTAAAACATATGTTTCATAGAAAAGTATCGGTTGTTGATGATGTAGGATGCTGACTAATATGCTGACTCACCTATGGTCTACATTTTTTCATTTTGCTTGATGTATGTAGCACTACTTTTGATATGTGTTGAAAAGGAAAAGTTTCTCTCTATTGCAAATGTAAATATTCTTTGTCTTATGTGTATCCCCTCCATTTTTGATGATTGCAAATATAACTGAATACTGAATATACCTTCTAGCGGTTCAATTTGATATTGACATTTGTACACTTGGCTTGAGGCTTGTTTTTTCTCCCTTATTCTATAAAATGGAATTCAGGGCCATTTGTGTGCATCTTTGGTTGAAATTTTGGAGCTACGTGAGAGAATTAAGAAAACACAGAGTAGATATGTTGAGTCTTTATCTAATGTTTTGAGTCTAGACAGTGAATTGTGTCAAATATATGGCTTCTAAGTATATTTGAACAATAATGGAGATTTTTTGAGTCTATAGTCTCTCCTTTTGGTTTGGTATTCAAACTATTAATGAAAATATTGATCAACGATCATTTCATTAATTGTCATCGTGTTATGCTTTGATATGTAATCTAGTTTTGGATCTTGTTCATAGAATGAGTTAAAATGCTTAGATTAGATCATTAGTATATGTGCAATGTCATTTGGATTTGGTAAGAAGAATTTGGTATTCAGTCATTGATGTGTGAATTGCAAGGTGATATCACTAGATCATAATTGCTTAGAATTAAACATGTCTTATGTTTCCATTTGTGTAGACTCCTAACCCATGGATAATGGCACTAATCTTTAACCCATTTAACATTTCTTGGGGTTTCAGTCCTTCGACCTAAGAGAAATATTTTAAAATAATCATTGACCCACCTATTGTTCATTGTTGTTTTTTTTATTCTCAGCTTAAGATGCATAATTAGCTCAAACATTTTCCACCTTTGTGATTGATTTCATCTTATTTGCAACTAATGAGAATCTGTCTACCTTGATTTGCAATGTATGTGTAAATTTTTGAAATGAAGTACTTATTTGGTATTGTGGGAACACCCTCCCAAGTTTGGCAGAACCCAAAGTGTAGGAGATAAATAAATATATGTTTTATCTCGTTTGTTGGCCACTCATCTGGCTAATATTCAAGAATTGAGTTTGGCAGACTCATAGGTATTTGCTAAGGCTTGCTTGATTCATTAAAATTAACCAACAAGATCCATGGTGGAGCATGTTATTGTTCCTTCCATTGTTAAGGATGGTGTAGAGGTGGACACATTGGAGTTGATTGGATCACTCACCTAGACTATTTTACAGTGTGTGAGGCCTCTAGTAGAGCTTGGTGTGGAGGAGAAGTGTAGGCCCCCAGCTCCACCCCACCATTGTGGCACTTATGGTGCAGTTTGCACTTATGATTATCAGAGTGCTCAAGATGCAACTACATAGCCTACATCAAGGTTAGAGGCGATGGCTTTCAAAGATGATTTGCTGAATGATACATTCAACATTGACACACAGGTAAAATTCAGAAAGTTCATTTAATGTTGTTTATTAAATTATATTTTTAAATTTAAGAATAAATAAATTAGTAGAATTTTGATATGATGAAATTTTAGGGGTGGAGTGTTCATGAGATGTGCCCCATTCCTATAGACCCTTATTGCATTTGAACAATTGAATGTTATATTTGAATGTTTGTCTCATAACATGCTTTGGATTTCAAATAGTTTTCTAGTTGACCTTTGACCTCCACACCTCACAATTCATTTCCTCAAACAACTTACACTTAGGTAGCCTTTGTTCAATAATGGTGTTGTAAAACAATGTTAGCTAGTTTTCATAATTTTGCATATAAAAATCTAAAAATTTGATGAGAAACATAAACATTGCATTTGTATTCCTCGATCGTGTCACATTATCTTCTCCTAATTCACCTTTTGTTCCTTTATTCCTTCCTAATCCCATCTCATTAACATTTAATAGTTCACCCTACCATTTACTCTTTCATTTACCATTTGCAAATGTTGACATCAGACAACCCTGGTGATGTTGGTGGCACAATGGACCACAGAGTTGCTGCAACAATAGACAGTTCTGATCCATTGAGAGAGGTATGCAATAGATTGGTCGATTTGACATTATATTTTCTCTTTTATGGTCTATTATAGAAAATTTTCATGATACTTTTGTGTAGCTTAATTTCTATCTTGAAGGTCTAGAGTGAAGAGAGGAAGACTCGTGTGCATGTTCGAAAGATCAAAGAACCAACAGTCACTCCATCCAACCAAAGTTTGAAGGAAACATGGGATCTATTTCCTTCCCTAGAGGGAAATGACTATATTAGGGTCGTTTGTTGTATGCTTATGCGGCATTTTGGAACATATGTTTTGTACTATCGATATATTTATGTGAAATTTTATGTCCATAATATGGCTCCTTTGTACTAAGCCTATATGGCTTTTTTGGATATATTGTATATACTTTTATCAATATATATCATTGTATAGCCTTATGGCTTTTTGATTAAAAAAATCTTATTTGGCTACTACCATTCTTGAATGATGTTATCATGTGTATTGCATAAATCATATGCTTGAATGTTGTAGGCATGGATTTGTTTACATCTAATGCTTAATTAATTACTGTCGATTGCTCAATAAGCTCTATCTAAAGCATATTGTGTAAATAAGCTCCATTCTTGGTGGTTTGTATCCTTTGGAATGCTTCAATTACTCGTTCCTCACTTATTCACATGTATGCTTCACTTATTCACATGTATACTTCACGTATATTATGTGTATTCATGTGTTTGCTTCATGCTTCCAATGCATAGCAGCAAAAATATTTTGGGGAAAATTTGACAAACCAAAAGTATAAGAGTTTTTTTAAAAGTTAGGAAAAAATCATATTTAAAAAAAACATAAAAAATTGTAGAACAAGAGATAAAATCTATTTATTTGGAAATTGAAAGGTATTTCCATAGCATATAGAGATATAGAGAGAAAATAAAATAAAGATTTTAACTAATGAATTGTAAAAAATATTTTTTTGTAGTTTATATTCATATCGTTGATTACATTTTATTGCACATCTTTCAAAGTCAAAGCATTGCTTCACACTGCATAACTAATAACTAGATGCTGATAGATGACAAAATTTCAATTACAATATAGTTTTTACAAAGTCAACCTAAGCAGTTATGTAATTACTTCACATTGAATAACTAATAAGTAGGAGCAGCTGCCAATTGCATTTTCTTATGATGGCATTCTATGAGGCCAAATTTCTTTGACGTATTTTATCAAATAGTTCACTACCTTGTCTATGTTACCACATTTTTCATACATTTCTACCAAAGCATTTTATCAATCAATTCACTGCCTTACTGCTATGGCTAAAAGTCTAAAATAGGTGCTTTCGAACAAGCTATATGGATGCTTGGAAAAAATCCATCAAAGTGTAATAGTTAGCAATAGCATAGACAAGGTAGTGAGCTATTTGAAACAATGCCTCAAAGAAATGTGGTCTCATGGTGATGGAATGCCATGAAAAGAAAATTCCCTGGATTGTCATGGCATTCCATCACCATGAGACCACATTTCTTTGAGGCATTTTTTCAAATAGTTTACTACCTTGTCTATGCTACCACATTTTTCATACATTTCTACCAAAGCATTTTATCAAACAGTTCGTTGTCTTGCTACTATGGCTAAGAGCCTACAACAATTGCTTTCGGACAAGCGATGGATGCTTCGAAAAAACCTATCAAAGCATAATAGTAAGCAAAATCATAGACAAGGTAGTGAATTGGTAGTATGTGATGGATGCTCCCATGTTTTACAAATGAGGGGTGAGCTCAATTTATAGGCTTCTTGAATACAATTCAATGGTCAGGTATGTGCAAGATCATGATGGGAAAAAAAGTTGCAATCTGATGTGTATGTGTAGGGTATGTGGTTGACGACTTTTTTTTAACCCAAAATTGATGAAACAAAAAGGGTTTTTAAAGGAGATTCTCAGCTTTCCACCAATATAAATTATGTTTTACTTTTAATTTAATAAATAATTATTATTCATTTTCTATTTGAATTATGACTAAAGTATGATTGATAGGATGATTGAAAAACATCTATAGCTTTCAAATGGTATCACATTTTTGAATCCAAAACATGTGTCACATTCTATGCTTCACATACTATAGATTTAAAAAAAATGAATTTCATGATGTTTTGACCTGGTTAAGGTGGTTAGACATACAAGTTTTTTATATTTTTTAAAATTTGTAATAAAAAATTCATAATTAATTATTTACTTAGAAAAAATTACAAAAAAATATACATCACATTGGGACATGAGTCCTCTACTTATATCTAAAATCTTATAAAAAATCATTATCAATTTATTGTGGTTAGGGTGGTCAGATAGACACCTACTTATTTTTTCCCTAAAATTTAAGTACTACTACATTGAAATTTCAAATTTTCACCAAATAGATTTAAAAAAAAAAACCTAGTAGTTTAGAAACTAAATTCAATTTGCTACAAATTCTATTCTTACATTTTTGAAATAATATAGATAACTTATTCAAATTTTTGCATCAAGTTGCCTAACTCTAATTTTTCTAAATTTTTCGCCACTCAAGGGCCTATTTTTTCCATGATGATCTTGCACATACCCAACCAAGATTGATTTTGAATTAACGACCAAGATTACAAAATAAAACCCTAATTAGGGTCTGTCACAATTAACTACCTCTCAAACAATGAGAAAATTACATTTGGGGACACTTGTCCTTCGGCTAAATATAAACCAACAATAAAAATTTGTTGCATTATGGAGTGTCAGGTTCCTTGAACCAAGACATGTTGGCTTGGAACAATTTGATTGGTTGGAAGATGACGAGGCACCATCTCAGCATGTTGGATGTCCCCCTTGATCATTTTGTTCTTTTCCATGTTCTTTCCTTAGAATATCTTTCTTTGCCAATGACTGTGTCCCTTGTGCTTGCGTTTGAGGTCTAGAAGTCACCCCATGGAGCAAATGTCTAGACTTAAAGTTATTAAACTTTTCTTTCCTGATTGCTTTTATTAACCAAATTTTGAAATTTTATTCTCCAAGGTATCAACACTTAGCCAATTTTCTAAGTTTTTCTCCCAAAGGTATCAATACTTAGCCAATTTTTGAGTTTTCTTTCCTCCTCTTGGCTAGGTAGACTCTACTTGTGCTTTGCCAAGGTTGGGCGGACTTTACTTGTGTCTTACCACTTCTTGGTGGACTTGGCTTCATTCTTGATATCCTCACTTCAACCTTGGGCAGATTTCTCCATGTGCATGCCATTGTGCAAGGCGAACTTCATCAAGTGCTTGAAATTTTCTTTCTTGGCCTAAGTCAGACTTCAAGATATGTTTTCCATCTCCTATTTTCAACTTGGAGCAGACTTTAAGTTGCCTTTACCATGTATGCTTTGAGTTGGGCCAACTTTGTGTTGTCTTTGCCATGTATGCTTTGAGTTGGGTGGACTTTACCTTTGTTTTGAAGAAGCATTATTCAAGCCAAAGGCATACTTGATAGTAGTTTGGACATATTTTTTCTTTCCCAAGTGGAATTTGCATCATCTTGGACATTTTCCTTGACCATGGGCATGATAGACTTTGTTTGTGCCTTGCCAAGATTGGGTGGACTTTCTCTTGACTTAGACATGCTTATTTTCCTTCCAAGAAAAAACCGAGAGAGGTTATTGTAGAGGGGCACAACAAAATCTCATAGGATCAAACAAGAAGTTTTTAAGCATCATGGTGTCTGAGTAATGACATTCGGAAGTTTGCAACCATTTTGCATTTCAGACTCTTAAGGGATTTAGCCAGTTGAAAATAGCTTGGAGCGATTCAGCGTGTTTGGGTGAAAAAGAGGACCATACCTAGTGTAAACGTACCCACTCAAATGCATTGGGACATTTAGTTTGGTTACACGAGTTGTAGAACGAAAGTTGCACCACTTTGCAACTTTGCACTACTTGCATTTGACAACTTTTTCTCCAAATGAAATCTTGCCACCACAGGTAAATGCCTTCAAGATAGAAAAAATTGAGAGAGGTTATTGTAGAAGGGTACAACATGATCCAATATTCTTAGACGAGAATTTTCTAAGCATCACGGTGTTCGAGTAATGTCATGTTGAAGTTTGTAGCCATTTTGCACTTCAGACTCTTGAGGGATTTAGTTGATTGAACATAGCTCAGAGCAATTCGACACATTTGAGTGTGAGAGAGCACCATGCCTAGTGTAAAGGTACCCAATAAGATGCATTGGAATAGTTAATTTGGTCACACGAGTTGCATAACAAAAATTGTACCACTTTGCAACTTTGCACTACTTGCATTTGATAACTTTTGCCCCAAGCAAAATCTCACCACCATAAGAAAATTCCTCCGAGAAAGAAAAAATAGAGAAAGGTTATTGTAAAGTGGAACAAAACAATCCCATAGGCTTAGATGAGAATTTTCTAAGCCTCACGGTGTCTGAATAACGACATGTTGAAGTTTGCAGCCATTTTGCACTTCAGACTCTTAAGGGATTCAACAAGTTGAACATAGCTCAGAGAGATTCGACGCATTCGGGTGTGAAAAAGGACCATGCCTAGTGTAAAAATACCCACTCAAATGCATTGGAATAGTTAGTTTGGTCACATGAGTTGTAGAACGAAAGTTACACCACTTTGTAACTTTGCACTACTTGCATTTGACAATTTTTTTCCCAAGCGAAATCTCGCCACCACAAGAAAACACCTCCGAGATAGAAAAAATTGAGAGAGGATATTATAGAGGGGCACAAAACTATCCCATAGGCTTATACAAGAAGTTTCTAAGCATCACGGTGTTCGAGTAACATCATGCTAAAGTTTGCAGTCATTTTGCACTTTAGACTCTTAAGGGATTCAGTTAGTTGAATGTAGCTCAAAGCAATTCGGTACATTTGGGTGTGAAAGAGGATCATTCCTAGTGTAAACATACCCACTCAGAAATGTTGGAACAGTTATTTTGGTCACACAAGTTGCAGAATGAAAGATGCACCACTTTGCAACTTTGCACTACTTGCATTTGACAACTTTTTCCCCAAGCAAAATCTCGCCACCACAGGAAAACACCTCTGAGATAGCGAAAAATGAGAGATGTTTTGTAGAGGGGCACAATAGGATCTCATAGACTCAGATGATAAGTTTCTAAACATCACGGTGTCTGAGCAATGTCATGCTAAAGTTTGCAGCTATTTTGTACTTCAGACTCTTAAGGGATTCAGTTGGTTGAATGTAGCTCAGAGTGATTCAACATGTTTTGGTGTGAAAGAGGGCTATACCCTATGTAAATTTACCCACTCAGACACATTGGAATGGTTAGTTTGGTCACACGAGTTGTAGAATGAAAGTTGCACCACTTTGAAACTTTGTACTACTTGCATTTGACAACTTTTTCCCCAAGCGAAATCTCACCACCACAGGAAAACGCCTCTGAGATAGAAAAAAATGAGAGAGATTATTGTAGAGGTGCTCAACACAATCCCATAGGATCAGATGAGAAGTTTCTAAGCATCATGATGTTCAAGTAGCATCATGTTGAAGTTTTTAACCATTTTGCAGTTCAAACTCTTGAGGGATTCAGCTGATTGAACATAGCTCAGAGCAATTTGACACGTTTGGGTGTGAAATAGGACCATGCCTAACATAAATATACCCACTCAAAGGTGTTGGAATAATTAGTTTGGTCACATGAGTTTCAGAACGAATGTTGCACCACTTTGTAATTTTGCACTACTTGCATTTGATAACTTTTTCCCCAAGTGAAATCTTGCCACCATAGGAAAACACCTCCAAGATAGTGAAAAATGAGAGAGATTATTGTAGAGGGGCACAACACAATCCCATCAGCTTAGATGAGAAGTTTCTAAGCAACACAGTGTCGAAGTAACATCATGATGAAGTTTGCAGTTATTTTTCACTTCAGACTCTTAAGGGATTTAGTCGGTTGAACGTAGCTCAAAGTGATTCGGTGTGTTTGAGTGTGAAAGAGAACCATGCCTAGTGTAAACATACCCACTTAGATGCGTTGGAATAGTTAGTTTAGTCACACAAGTTTTAGAACAAAAGTTGCACCACTTTGCAACTTTGCACTAGTATTTGATAACTTTTTCCTAAGAAAAATATTGCCACCATAGGAAAACGCCTCCGAGATAGCAAAAATAAAGAGAGGTTATTGTATCGGGGCTCAACATGATCCAATAGGCTCAGATAAGAAGTTTCTAAGCATCACGGTGTCTGAGTAACATCATGCTGAAGTTTGCAGCTATTTTGCACTTCGAACTCTTAAGGGATTCAGTCGATTGAATGTAGCTCGGAGCGATTCGATGCGTTTGGGTGCAAAAGAGGACCATTCCTAGCATAAAATTACCTCAAATGTATTGGAACAATTAGTTTGGTCACACAAGTTGCAGAACAAAAGTTGCACCACTTTACAACTTTGCACTACTTGCATTTGACAACTTTTTCCCCAAGCGAAATCTTGCCACTACAGGAAAATGCCTCCTAAATAGCAAAAATTGAGAGAGGTTATTGTAGAGGGTCACAACACAATCCCATAGGCTTAGATGAGAAGTTTCTAAGCATCATGGTGTATGAGTAATGACATGTTGAATTTTATAGCCATTTTGCACTTTATACTCTTAAGGGATTCAACCGGTTGAATATAGCTCAGAGTGATTCGACGCGTTTGGGTACGAAAGAGGACCATTCCTAGCGTAAATGTAACCACTCATATTTTTTGGAACAATTATTTTGGTCACATGAGTTGCATAATGAAAGTTGCACCACTTTGCAACTTTGCACTACTTGCATTTGACAACTTTTTCCCTAAGCGAAATCTCATCACTATAGGAAAACGTCTCCAAGATAGAGAAAAATGAGAGAGGTTATTGTAGAGAGGCACAACATGATACCATAGGCTTAGAAGAGAATTTTATAAGTGTCATGATGTCTGAGTAATGTCATGTTGAAGTTTACAACAATTTTGCACTTCAGACTCTTAAGGGATTTAGCCAGTTGAACATAGCTCGGAGCGATTCGACGCGTTTGGGTGTGAAAGAGGACCATGCCTAAACATGACTAATTTTTTTTTTTCCCATGAACAACAATAAGATGACTCTTGAACTTCCACCATTTGACAATAAGTTGCAATTTTGACAACTTTTACAAAATTTTGCAATTTTTGCAATATTTTGCAACTTAGACCTTCCAACCACCTAAAGAAAGTTTCCATGTCGATTCGGATTTTTCCCTGCAAGCTATTTTTCTCCAGCATTGCAGCAGTTACAAAAAACAATCGACTTCAGTTTGAAAAAACTCCTTCCTCTAATTGGACCAGCGGGATGCCACACAAGATGATCATGCGGTCAACGACATTCACACTTTGTTGGCATATCGGTGAGACACCCACAGTGTCTCCCCGATGCCACAAAGTTCCTCTATCAATATCGCCATAACTTCCACAAGTCGGCAGGATAACATAATGAGTGCCACAGGTCATAACGAAACCATCAATGTCCATTTCGTTCCTATCGGAAAAACATACTGATGTCGCTAATACCTTATATCAAAAACTTCAAGTCATGCCCGCGTGAGCCATTCGGCATGACTATCGCTCTTCGGTGAGACTCATATCAAAGTCTTCGAGTTTCATTGATGAGCATTTGATATCGGCAAAACCTACCGATCTTGCCAAGACTTTCCAGTGACAACATCATGTTACTCCGAAGCCTTTCACCTATTGGCAAGACCCCCATGGTTTCGGTGAGACATCATACCGAAACAAATCCTCCACCGAAAGTCACACTATCGCCAAGACTCGTGTCTATCGCCATGACCTTTCTCTGAGCTCCCTCATGTCTTACTGAGTTGGCAAGACTTAATCCCTTCGTCAAGACGTTTCTTCGAGCACCCAAAGTTAACCCGAAGAAATTCTGTCGGCGTGACTTATGAATTTCGCTAAGACTTCTCAGCGAAGTCTTTTTGTCACCATGAAGACCGAGAGATATCTCCCATCGGCGTGACTTAACCAAGTCACTAGGACTTCCCAGCAAAGTCTTTTGTCACTACGAAGAACTCCCATTGGCATGACTTATCTTCATCATTGAGACATCTGCCCGCAACTCGTGAGTTACTCCAATAGTCTTGTCGGCAAGACATCAACCCTATCACGCCGATATGAACATTTTAGAACTTCAGAACAATTAGTCGGCCAGACATTTGTGATGTCACACCAACTTTTCCTTCAAGGAGTTTCTTGTC
Source organism: Sequoia sempervirens (assembly GCA_007258455.2). Lineage (NCBI taxonomy): Eukaryota > Viridiplantae > Streptophyta > Pinopsida > Cupressales > Cupressaceae > Sequoia > Sequoia sempervirens. The sequence goes on from VDFB02047230.1 coordinate 45,134,811, forward strand.
AGTAAGAATTGAGGCACAGATTCCAACAAGCTCCCACTTGACGAAGATCTTACTGACAACTCCAAAACATCATAAAACTATTAAGATTCATGGGACAAGAGGCCCATCGAACTGACACACCAACTAAACTTGTTTGTGCTCACAGGCTTCGTCAATGCATCTGCAACATTCTCCAGAGTATCCACTTTCTCCAAGGAGACCTTCCCATCCTCCACCATATCCCGTACAAAGTGATACTGTACATCTATATGTTTCATCCTGGCATGGAAAGTAGGATTCTTTGCCAAACATATAGCACTCTGGTTGTCACAGTAGATAGTAATCTTTTCTGCATCAAATCCAATGTTAGAACAAAAATGTTTTAACTAGATTGCTTCTTTACAGGCATGTGTGGCTGCCATGTATTCTGCCTCTGTAGTAGACAAAGCGACTACAGCCTGCCGCTTGCTCATCCAACTCACTGTACCACCATTCATCATGAAAGATATCCACTAGTGGATCTTCTGCTGTCAATGTCCCCTGCCCAATCAAAGTCCACATAACCTCGAATACTGAGAGTTCTCTGTGATTCAACCAAGTTACAATGGTAACACAAAGCATAGTCTGAAGTGCCCTTCAGATATCTAAACACTCTCTTCACATCATGCTAATGTGTTCTTCCAAGATTATCCATAAACTGACTAAGAACTCCCACTACTTGGGCAATGTCTGGCCTTGTACAGACCATTGCATACATAAGACTACCAACTGCACTTGCATAAGGCACACTGGTCATGTCCTCCATCTCCGTAGGAGATTTTAGACAATCCTCAACAGATAGCTTCATTCCCTATGTAACTAGAACAACTAGCTGCTTGCACTCAGTCATACAAAATCTCTCTAGAACAGTCATGATATACTTACCCTGCTGCACCAAGATCTTTCATTTTGAACTTTGTAGACAACTGGGACTTAAGATTAGAAATCGTTAGCTTAATATTGCCTATAAATAGCATATCATCAACATATAGAGCAATAATAAGAATTTGATCACTTTCAGCTTTGTAATACACACAGTGATCACATTTTGATCTTACAAATCCCAAAGACAAGACAAACGTGTCAAAATTTTGGTACCACTTTCTAGGAGACTATTTTAAACCATACATATATTTCTTCAACTTGCAAACCAGCCTTTCCTTACCTTTTACCACAAAGTGCTCCGGCTAGGACATATAAATTTCTTCTTCAAGATCATCATGAAGAAACACTGTTTTCACATTCATTTGCTCAAGCTCTAAGTCATACGCTGATGCAAGTGACAAAAGAAATCTAATAGATGTCAGCTTAGCTATAGGAGAAAAAAATTCTCCATAATCAATTCCCTCTACCTGGGAATATCCTTTTGCAACCAGCCTTGCTTTATATTTCTCCACACTACCGTCCAGACCTATTTTCTTTTTAAAAATCCATTTGTAGCCTACAGATTTTCTGCCTTTAGGCAATAGAACCAAACTCCAGGTGTCATTCTTTTCTAATGATTCCATTTCTTCATTCATGGCTTCCAACCAAGAGTTTGCATCAGACATTTTAAATGCCTCTTTCATAGTCCTAGGTTCATCAGTGCTAGAAATTAAAGCATAGGCACACGTAGACTCTATTAAAGAAAACCCATACCTTTTAGGTTGCTTTCTTTCACGAGTTGACCTCTTCACAGGCTGAGACTGAGGTGGTTCTTCATCATCTTCAAAACTTTCAAAACTACTTGAGCTCTCCTCAGTATCAGGTACATTTTGATTTTTCAATTCCTCTTTATCTGGTGTCTGAGGAATTGCTGCTACATCCTTTTCATTTTCTGATTTCTTCTCTGACTGTAGATCCAATATAGAAGGTTTCAGCTCATGAAAGATAACACTTCTACTATACAAAACCCTCTCAGTCTCAAGATTCCAAAGCTTGTATCCTTTTATTTTAGCGCTATAGCCAATAAAAATACACTTCACAGCTTTGTTTTCCAACTTAGATCTCTTTTCAAATGGCACATATGCATATGCCTCATAGCCAAAGACACGAATATGTCTCAGAGAGGGCTTCTTTCCAGACCATGCTTCCAAAGGCGTCTTCTCAACAAGAGCAGAGTTAGGAGACCGATTTACCAAGTAACATGCTGTAGAGACCGCTTCAGCCCAGAACTTCTCATCCAAGCCAACACTGCTCAGCATACTTCGTGCTCTTTCCATTACTGTCTTGTTGAACCTTTCAGCAACTCCATTTTACTATGGAGTATAAGGTGTAGTCTTATGTCTTTTGATCCCATGATCTTTACAGTACCTTTCAAATTCATTTGAACAGAACTCACCGCCATTGTCAGTCCTCAAGCATTTTATTTTTCTACCAGTCTGATTCTCTACAAGGTTTTTAAATTCCTTAAACCTACTAAACACTTATGATTTACTTTTCAGAAAATATACAAATGTTATTGAATAATCATCAATAAATGACACATAGTATCTTGATTTAGACAAAGAAGGAACATTCACTAGACCAAACACATCAGAATGTATATAATCAAGCAAATCAGAAGATTTGTGAGGACTGGAATAAAAAGAAACACGGTGCTATTTACCATATATGTAATGTTCACAAAATTTGAACTCAAGGTTACAATCATCAAGCCCTTCTACCAGGTTTTTATTTTTCAAGCTTTTCAAACCTTTTTCACCAATGTGGCCAAGCCTATGATGTCAGAGCATAGTCTTTTCTGCTGGAAGTTTAACCTCCATGGAATTTACTCCATCAGGAACGTTTTCCTTCTTTTCTTCATGAGCAGCCTTAAGTGACTTTGCAGAGACACTATTGCATTGAATAGCTTGTGCATCCAACTTGTACAAAGTACCAATTCGAGCACCCCTAGCCAGCACCATAGAGCCTCTAGTCATCTTGCAGCCATTTCTCGAGAACCTAACTTGCACTCTGATATCATTCAGCTTACTTACAAAAAGTAGATTTCGAGCCAGACCTGGTATATGCATCACATTATTGATTCCCTTTAATCTTCCATCAGGGAATTGAATTCTGACTCTTCCACGACCAACAATTTCCAAAGATGAATCACTTGCCAAATACACCTTTCCACCACTGTATTCTGCATACTTCGTGAACCACTCTCTATGAGATGTCATGTGGAAAGATGCTCTAGAATCAATTAGCCAGACATCATCTAATGCCCGTGTAGCCAAAGCTGCAATGAAAGCATCTGCATCACTCTGAGAAGAATCATTTCCATAAGAGTTCTTTTTTTTCTCCTCCTTGCAATCCCTTCAGACATGACCAGGTTGCCCACAATTCCAGCATTTCACCTTGGACTTCTTTCCAGGAGACTTTGATCTCCCTTCTGATTTTTATCTGGACTTCTTGTCCTTCTTCTTGCCTTTCTCCTTTGGTCTTCCTCTGATAGCCAGAGCCTCCTTTGCAATCTCAGAAGATTTTCTTCTCATTTATTCTGATAACAGAGAAGCTACAACATCTTCCATCTTGAAAGTGGATGTCATACTCCCAATAGCCATCACCAAATGATCCCAAGAATCTGGAAAAGAACATAGCAGCAGCATGCAGCGATCTTCATCTTCTATCTTCACACCAACAGATGTTAACTAAGAAATCAACATGTTGAAAGCATTTAAGTGATCAACAACAGATCCTCCCTCTTGCATTCTCAAAGAATACAGCTTCTTCCTCAAGAATAGCTTGTTCACCAAGGACTTTCCCTAATAAATGGATGCTAGTCTTTTCCACAAGGAAGAGGCAGTCTTTTCTTCATGCACGTTCAAAAGAAAAGAGTCTGCCACACAGAGCCTTATCAACCCTTTTGATTTTCTATCTACCAGGTCCCAATCCTCTTGCTTCATGCTTTGAGGCATTGTTCCAGACACAACAGTCCAAAGATCTCAATCAACTAACATATCTTCCATTTTGAGTTTCCACAACTCAAAATTGCTACCATTGAATTTCTCTATTTCCATCCTTCCAGATGTGCTCTCCATCTTAATCTGTAATTAAATTATCAGACCTCTACAAAACTCCCACTAAAAAGGATTGACACAAAAAACCAAACCCACTCACAAGGACAACACAACTGGCCAAGCTCTAATACCACTTGTAAGGAAAGCAGAGGTGCGGAAACACTTTTGTAATGTCAAAACCACAGGGAAGAATGCAATGCAGGGCTTTAATTTTTCAAATTACAATCTATTTAAGACACACATGAAGGAATAACAGAAATAGAGCAAATACACAAAGACAACTCAAACAACAGATTTTACGTGGGAAACCCTTTCGGGAAAAAACCCACCACACCAAGCTATATCTCTTTGTATTACAGTAACAAAGTTACATACAATCAGAAAGACAACTTTCTAGTTATCAGTTCTCAATAGCTACATTCAAATGTTCATACATATACAAAACAGATCTCAACAATTAGATTTACTTACTGTACCAGCCTCAACAAAATTGATCTGCTTTAGAATAATCACATTCTGATTTTCCATCTATGCATCCTTATCCGCCAAATCTCCATTCAAGAAAGTTCCCATGTCGATTCTGATTTTTCCCTGCAAGCTATTTTTCTCTAGCATTGCAGCAGTTACAAAAAATAATTGACTTCAGTTTGAAAAAACTCCTTCCTCTGATTAGACCAACAGGATGCCACATAGGATGATCATGCGGTCAACGACATTCAAACTTTGTTGGCATATCGGTGAGACACCCATAGTGTCTCCCCGATGCCACAAAGTTCCTCTATCAATATCGCCATAACTTCCACAAGTCGGCAGGATAACATAACAAGTGCCACAGGTCATAACGAAACCATCGATGCCCATTTCATTCCTATCGGCAAAACATACCGATGTTGCTAAGACCTTATATCGAAAACTTCAATTCATGCTGGCATGAGTCATTTGGCATGACTATCACTCTTCAGTGAGACTCATATGGAAGTCTTCAAGTTTCATCGATGAGCATTTGATATCGGCAAAACCTACCGATCTCGCCAAGAATTTCCAGCGACAACATCATGTTACTCCACAGCCTTTCACCTATTGGCAAGACCCCCATGGTTTTGGTGAGACATCATACCGAAACAAAGCCTCCACTGAAAGTCACACTATCACCAAGACTCGTGTCTATCGTCGTGACCTTTCTCCGAGCTCCCTCATGTCTTACTGAGTCGGCAAGACTTAAGCCCTTCGCCAAGACGTTTCTCCGAGTGCCCAAAGTTAACCTGAAGACATTCTGTCGGCATGACTTATGAATTTCACTAAGATTTCTCAGCGAAGTCTTTTTGTCACCACGAATACCAAGAGATATCTCCCGTCGGCGTGACTTAACCAAGTCACTAGGACTTCCCAGCGAAGTCTTTTGTCACTGCGAAGAACTCCCGTCGGCATGACTTATCTTCATCGTTGAGACATCTCCCCACGACCCGTGAGTTACTCCGATAGTCTTGTCGGCAAGACATCAACCCTATCATGCCAATATGAACATTTTAGAACTTTAGAACAGTTAGTTGGCCAGACATCCGTGATGTCACACTGACTTTGCCTTCAAGGAGTTTCTTGTCAGTAAGAATTGAGGCACATATTCCAACAATAAGTAGGTGTTTATTGAAAAACCCATCTCTAGACCTCATTCAACCTCAAAATCTTTTGAAACACTCTTATTTCACCCTACACAAACTTAATTCACCTTCAAATTATGCTTCCCCCAAAGTTCTCACACATTTCCTTCTTAAAACCTCTCAATTTCACCCATTTTCACTCTTTGTTCAACTAGGGCTTCGAGCTCAAACATCTAAATGACCTAACATGCATTTGCAGACTTTCTATCACATCAAAGTTCACCTAATAACACTGTAACAACTAGGTTCTAACCTTCTTCCAAACTATTTCTTTAATTTGCTACTTCAAGCTATGCCTCCTAGGCCTAAATTCGTGCTTTTTCCATAGGGGCAGTGTGGAAATTTCCACCAAATGTATTTTCCACCCATTGTATTCTACAATAACTCAGTGGAATGGCATAATTAAGTGTAGGGGGGATGTGTGCATGATTTTAGGAGCAGGGGTGGTGATTTGGGGGTTTGGGCATGATGCCTAGTTGTCAAGAATGTGTGTTTTGAGTGAAATTTGGAGGTTAAGAGAAGGTAGTGATGGAAAACACTTGGGGAAACACTTTGTAAGAGTTAATTAAGGAAAGAAATATTTGAAGGTGTTGGAGGAATTGAATAGTGAGGAGAGGTATGGAGGTGAGGATTTGAATAAACCCCCCTTGAAACTTGTCAAAAGTGAGGGTTTTGATTTTTGGAGTGTTGGTGAGTGTTTCATCGGAAGATGATTGTTGATTTAGTGCTTATGTACCCTAGTCATGACTATCCAATGGTGTTTTTTGTTTGGAAGGAAGATTAAAGGGTAGTTGGTTTGTTGAGAGTTTTCCATCCTGCTTTGCATCACTTTGGCATGTTTATCAATATAAAACTATGATATTTTTTGAATTTTAATATGGAATGATAATACAGTATGAAATATGTAGTGTGAGACAATGACATTTGTGTATTTAAACTTTAAAGTTAAAATGTTAAACTTTACCATTGTTCTTGTCTTTAGAGTTGTTTAAACTATATAATTTAACCATTATTCATTATTTTTTATTGTCAACTATATAATATAACCATTATTTTTTATGCTATTGTACATTGATATTTAACCATTGCTCAAGATTAAATTTTTGAACAGTTTAAACATGCACATGACGAAAAAATTATTTGATTCTCAACTTTTATATATTAAATTATCTAATAATCAAGTGTATGTCCATATACAAAAATGGCATCAACGCCAACTCAAATAAAGTTTTACAAAATGAGGCATTTTCCATCTTGATATCTATTCAAAATATACATGCCAAAATGTCTATCTCATCCTAAACTATTGGTGGATCATCAAAATGGAGCCTCTTTAAAGCACTCTTTGGCTCTGAAGGTATTTGCACAAGAAAAATTCAAACCCAATTGAGATTAGTTATATTATATAATTTAAAATCAAATAATTAACATCAAAATAAATATACATTGAATTATAATTGAACTCTAAAATTGAAATCTTGATTACCTCATATATACGTCTCTTCAAACCGTCATGAGTCCTAGAATATGCACCTCTCAAAGAACCAATCATACCAAATTTTTCAATTTCAATCTATATATGTGAACAAAAACATCAAATTGATACAAGTTAGCATACAATTGTCGGTAATAGGAACATATTTAGCAAACACAAAATAAAATAAACACATACCTCTTTAGGCATCTCTTTTTCTTTATCTCCTTCAGGTGTTTCGACACCTCCTCCTTGAGGTGTTTCAACACCTACTCGTTCAAGTGTTCCAACACCTACTCCTACAAGAGGAAAATAAGATAAACATATAAGTTAATATATAATTTCATTAATGACAATTCAAATGACAAGCAAGTATATAATGCATGAATTCGGGCCTAAAAGGCATGGGTTGAAGTAGTAGATTGAAGATTTCTTTTTGAAGAAGGATAGAACCAGTTGGTTTTAGTGAGATCTAGTGGGTTTTGATGTTTTTGAAGGTTTGCAAGGACTGGGGAGGTCATGTGTATGTTTGGGCATGAAGCCCTAATTGAGAGAAGTGCATTTTTTAATGTAAAATTAAGGTTTTAGAGACTAAGAGTGGGTGAAGTTTTGGGGCAGCATAATATTAAGGATTATTAAGCATGTGCAAGCTTTAAAAAGGGTTTTTGAAGTGGTCATAAGGTCACGGGAGGCCTAGAGATGGATTTTTCAATGTATTCTCCAAAATCCCACTGTATCATAGGGGCAACTAGGCCAATTAGGCCTCTTTTCCAAAGAGACACCTTCCCAAACACCTGCAATAAAGTAAAACACCATGGAAAGTCATTAAATAGGTTACCAACCTTAATATTTCACAATTTTCAAAGCTCCAACCACTCACCAAGCTACCAATCCACTAAACCCACACTCTCAAGCCACCAAACCTAGGTTTTCCAAGGAGCCTTATTGAAAATCACTCTTCCCACAATTAACTCTCACATAAAACACCAAAAACATACCATATGATGTATTTACATGCTCAAAAGACTCACAAATGACTTCCCCAAAGTATTTCATCCATTCACACTCTAAAATCACTCAAATTCACTCAAAATCACACATTTTCACACCCAAGGCTACGTGCCATCACTCCAAAATGATCTCCCCTGCTCCAAGAATCATCTTCTAACCTATTCCCCACCTAATGGACTCATTCCACCAAGATACAGTATATACATTAGGTGGAATGAGCTATTAAATCACTTTATAACCTTAAAACTTCAAATTTAGACTTCCAGACCCGCCAACAATAAAATCCACCCTAAGAGATCAAAACAAGATGGATTTCAATGCCACAAAAATCAAAACATGGATAACACAACCCTCTACCCAAATAAAAAAACTTTTATTAAATTACCTTCACTATGGGCTCATGCAATTGACTGCTACAACACTAAAAAAGAGAAGAAAAAACTTAGATTTACAAAGAAAATAGAGCTTTATTGATCAATGCTTGTACAAAATATTCCACTCTTCTCCACACACTCCTTAATTCAAGATTCATATACATATATTCAACTCCCTTAATCAAGAATTGATTGAAAACCAATGCCACAAGTGACCTTTGGCCTTCCCTGACCGTTCAGCTTCCCCACTATGCATTTCTTGCACTTTAAAATTTGAAAAATGACACTTTACACTAATTTAGCAAATTTACAACCTTCTAACTCACTAATAACCACTAAAATAGACTTATTACATCAATAAATGGTCTATATGACCTTATCCAAGCCAAAACATGACTTCATGACCCTAATGACAACCATTGAAGCTTGGTGCCCCTGCACCAAATAGAGAGCAACATATAACCATCATTTTACATATCTACATTAATGCAATTTTAAAAACCCTTATACAATCAAACTTAAAGGCTTGAAATAAAGAAATGATCAATAGCATGACTTTAAAAATTCAATGTGCATACTTACCAATCAATCCAGGGAACCATCCAGGTCTTCTCTACTCTTTATTATGTCAAGTATTGCATCGTGGTCAGTCTCACACACTTTCCACAAGTTCTTGTTCACAGGTCTTCCCTTATATTTGATCAAATGAATGTTGGTGGTGATGACAAGGTTTGAGTAGTGAAGAATCTTCTGATGCATGTAAAATTCCTCAAACAACCAAATTGCAACATTCTTAACTGGGTACCTTCTAAGCCATGTTCCAGTAACAACCACCGAACTTGTAGGATATTCTATGTTTTCTCCATCTATAACTAGGGCCTCCAATTTATTTTTGGCCTCAATACAATGTCACAAGTAATAATTTATACCCTCTTCATTGTCTTCATCATCACTGCATATACATGCCCTACATTGATATGTTCATCTTGTTATATGTATTTAATGAACATCAAAATAAAACTTGTAAGTAAGATATATTACCTAGTTGTACAAGGTCTGATACATGATCAAAGTCAATGGATGATTGCATCTCCGTGATTTGTAGAGCAGTCGAGAGTTGATAAGTGTCAAGTGGAGTTAGACTTCTTACAGACCATTTTTCAATCCACTCTATTGACTTGCAATCATTCCATTCTTGAAGTGTACATGCAGAACAAAAGCATGCCATCTTCCGCATATGGATGGTCCATGTACCTACATTGGAACTTCTAAAAGAGTGTAGCTCACTTGATCCTGTTAGTGTACAACAATCCTCATATTTTGTAATGTTAGTATCATCTACTAAATGAAAAAACTATGAACTAAAGAATTAATTTGACTACCTGGACCCATTGCATGATTGTACCACTTGACAATTGATCTTGCATCTGTCAACTTTACACTGTCTTTGTACTTTAACTCTTCTCATACTAGAGCTCTTTTGATACATGCACCTGCTCCATCATGCTCCCCCTTTCCATTCCTGACCTTTGAGAAGTTCCACATATGTTGAACACCATTGATCCTATGCATCCTGTTTGACCAGTAAAACATTCTGGTGTTCTTGAATTGTGATGTATAGTCATCTAACCATATGATAAGTTGACTGAATGATATGCCCTTGCTAGCTAGATCAACATAGAACATCTAAAAGAAACCTTGCAAAAACTCGGTAGAATGTGTGTGATCATCACTGATGTAAAAGTGATACTCCCTCAATACTTTCTTGTTATCCTTTGTACTATCATTTGCATGAATGAATGCTATATGCACAAATATAGCAACCTGGGTGGAGTTGTTGTACTATGATTGCACCTTGTTTTGTTTCTGTAGTGTGTAGTTCTTCGTGAAATCGACAATTGAAATGGTGCTATGAAGTGGAAATGTGTCATTGCATAACTTGAACTATGAGTCCAACCATTGAGCTCTATGTGTATGCCTTGCATACTCATACACCACCTGATCACGAAAAATTCCCATAAATTGATATACTGGAATCTTATCATTGACTAATTCACACTTCTTTGCTTCTTTCCCATCTTTTAGACTGTAGGCCACTATCTTGTATTTTCCAAATTCAAAAATTTTGTCTCCAATTGTGTGTGTACTAGCCATGTGCTAGAAAATTGGAAAATGTTGCATGCCACCACAATGATCACATGTTCCATCCAAACATGACTTGTTAACAATTTGACCATCCTCTCTTTCACATAAAATGGAAGATAAGAATTCCCTTGAGGATTTAGGTGGAGGCCTTATGTTACATTCTTGCAAAACATTGTTAGTATGCATATCTACACATATACGTCGATAAACATCATAATGGTTAGAAAAATCAATATGTACTCTACAACAACAAGTAGTGCATGTGTGATTTATTTTGACATAAAAAGGATTTAGCATTTCAAAATACATTTGACATATTTTAATTTCAAGAAAATTTTGTACAAAATTAGCAAAAAATTGGGTTTGAGTGGTATCCAAATAATGCTTTGGTTGTGGCTCATGGATTTTACTACCAATTCTCCTTCTTACAACATATCTTTGATTAGGAGAGGTCCTTATGTTATCCTTCAATAATCTACTATTAAAGATCTCAAGCCTTGAGCAATTCTTTTATCTCTCCATGGCACTCTACCCAAGAATGCCCATAACTCATTGCTATTTGGATCCTCCAATCTTTCACACCTTCCTTTGGCTCTCATTAGAGATGATCTACTTATTTTAAAATACTTACTTGTCTTTGTAAGGTTCACCTTGTTCCTTGTTTGACTGCTTAACAGTGTTGTTGTCATCACATGTCTTGTGGCACAACTATCCTTCGTGTGTGAGGTAGAACCCACGCTCTCATATGCACTCATCAAGTTCTTTACAATGGAATTTTCACTTGAGTCATTCAAAACTCTCAACCTAAGAGCCTTCATGGTGGGCCTAAATTTGAGTTTCCTCATCATTTCAACAAATAGTTGGCATCTTCCACCCTTAGTTAGCTTCTAAAAAAAAAAAAACTCCATATCCTCTATGTAGCTCTTTGACATGTACGTTTTGACATCTTTTCAGGCATCCATTTCAAAACATTGGAATCAATATCAATAAAAAATCTAGGTTTTCTATGCAAAACTCTAGGAGGAGTTCTCAAATGTAAATTTGTGTCAACATTAGGAATGCCAACAATATCGGGGATAGATCGCATACCTTCAATTGGAGGTGCAATTGATGACATACCTTGAGATTGACATGTAAACGATGTTGTACCTCCAACTTGAGATGTCATTTGTGGAATGACTTAAAATAGAGGCATGTTTGCTGATGTGCTTTCAAAATGCAATGTTGTTGATGGTGTGTCTTCAACTGTAGATGTGATTTTTGATGTACTTGGAAGACCACATGTTGTTGTTGGTGTGTCTTCAACTAGAGATGTGCATTGAACTTCACATATGGTTGATGATGTGCCTCCAAATTGGGGATCCATTTGTGTCCTTCCACGAAATTTTTCTATTCATTCCCTTTGTTTTTCCAATTGTACATCTCTCTTAGATTGCACGCGAATTTCTGGTTGTATGGTCTGCAATTCTTTTGCTTCACGAGTTGCAATTTTTTATTCTTTTCTCCTTGCATTTTTTACTGCACATTCTTCTGGTGTTAGAGCTTTGGTCATTTCCTCGGCATGAAATTGAAAGCTGCATATTCACAATCACACATAAAGCAAAAGTGAATAATGCATTTTATGAAACATATTGATAACATTGATTACATTGCATTTTATTTAACACACCAAAGCATTTTATGAAAGAAGGCAACGAGATGTTTGGAATTATCAAACATGTCTATATTCTACAACATTTTTCATACATAAAGCTACCTCGATACCACAAGAAAAGAACTTGTAATGCATTTTTTCAAACATATCCATACCGCTGATTACATTACATTTTGTGGTTATTTGAGTCATTTTGGGCAACAAATGTAAAAGTTGCAAATCATGTCAAAAAGTTGTCAATTTAGACAAAATTTGTCAAGGAGGGTAAAATGGTATTTAGAAAAAAAATTTCAAGGAGAGGTTGGCATGTAATTTTGAGAAGAGAATTAATTGAAATACCCCCTATTTTTGTGTATTTTCCAGAAATTTTGAAGTTTCTTTAATCTATACGACTACGTACTAGAAATTTTTGATATTTCATGGAGTGAATCTTGTTGGAATCAGGCCTAACACCATTTTATACTTGGTTTGGATTGATTTCAATTGTTTTTGTGCATTTTAGAGATAAATTACAAAGGACTGGTCTGTATACCCTGTTTTAAGGGTTTTGAGTGTATGAAAATGACATTTTAAGCCATTCCACCCACTGTTTTGTTTTGTAACTTGGTGGAATGGCTTAGTAGGGAATTATTTAGGTGTGTAAATGGTTTGTTGGAGTAGGGAAGATGTTTGAATTCTTTTTTTGTTGTTGTGCCAAAGATTTTTGTGCAAATTTTGCTTGAAAATGGAGGTTTTGAACTAGGGTTTGGTGAAATATTGATGATAGAAGCTGGTGAATGAACTTATAAGCATATGCAAACATAATTAAGGGTGTTTGAAGTGGTGGCTGGGCTAGACAAGGTCTGGGATATAGTTTTTCAATAAACACCCATGTAAATTGCCTAAAATGAGGGTTGGTTGTTTAGATGTCTTCAAAAGTGTGCCACTGCAAATAAATGGTGAAATTGGAGGTTTTTTCGACTGGTTGTTGATTCCCCATTGAGTTTCTAGATTTAGGAGGAGTTTCCAATAGGGCCCCTTTGTAAAAGTGACCTAATTTGTGGTCTATGACAACATAGGTGCTTTGTTTTGGAAAAGTTGTTCAAAAGAAACCTAATGATGTTTTGAGGTCAACAAACCTCTGTTGAAAACCTACAAGGAATAATAGGTGAGTTTGTGGAAGATAGGAAAGGAAAGGTTGTGAAAATGACATTAATGAAATTACAGAGGACCGGTTTGTATACCCTGTTTTAAGGGTTTTGAGTGTATGAAAATGACATTTTAAGCCATTCCACCCATTGTTTTATTTTGTAACTTGGTGGAATGACTCAATCAGGCATGATTTAGGTGTGTACATGGTTTGTTGGACTAGGGAAGATGTTTGAACACTTCTTTTTGTTGTTGTCCCAAAGGTTTTTGTGCAATTTTTTCTTGAAAATGGAGGTTTTGAACTAGGGTTTGGTGAAATATTGATGATAGAGGCTAGTGAATGAACTTATAAGCATATGCATACATAATTAAGGGTGTTTGAAGTGGTGGCTGGGCTAGACAAGGTCTAGGATATAGTTTTTCAATAAACCCCCATGTAAATTGCCTAAAATGAGGGTTTCTTGTTTAGATATCTTTGAAAGTGTGTCACTGCAAGTAAATGGTGAAATTGGAGGTTTTGTTGACTATTTGTTGCTGCCCTATTGAGTTTTGGGATTGGGGAGTTTCCAATAGGTCCCCTTTGTAAAGATCTTAGGTTTTCCAAATTAGTTGAAAATAAAAAATTTCCCACAACCATTAGTAATAATGAATTTAATTTTCAATTCTATGTGTAACAATGAATATTAATAAAATCATCAAATGAATGGTTTATAAATTTTCAAAACAAGACAAAAAAACTTGTGTTAAGCTGATTTCGTTTATCTAAGCATGTTGGAAATGGACTACTATAAGCAATGCAAATAGAATTCATAAGAAAATTTGTGTTAAGTTGATGTCATTTATATAATTTTAAACATGAATTCATGTAAATTATGTCATGGTTTTCATTTTTTTCTTCAAAGTCATAAAAAATAAATTTTTTTATGCAACTCTCGTCTAATTCAATGTTGAATTCTATATCCAATTGTTATGATTAATAAAATCATTAAAGGAATTTAGAATATTGTCAAAAATAAACAAAAATACTAAATATAAACATTTCAATATTACCAAAATGATTATATTACCTCAGATAATGTAAAATGATGTAGAAACTTCAAAATGTCTTCATCTACATTGTCTAGCATGCAAATTGGTGGTAAAAAGATGATGGATCAAGCATAGATTGGTACAACAGTGAGTCAACTGCATAAAAAAGGTGTTTCTCTATTGGATAAAGTGTTGAACTAGAAAAAGAAGAAGAATGAGGGCCTGAATCATGGGGTCAACCCCTATTTTACCATTTCAAGGTAAAAAAGCACATTTGGCGCTCGCCAAATTTGAAGAGCGCCAAATTTGGTGCTTTGAAATGCTTTCACAATATCAATAGGAAGGGAGTGAGACTTTAGATAGAGGGATAGGGGATATGAGTGAGAGAGATTAGTCCTAGTAATGTGGTAGGGACTAAGACCTGAGAGCGATAGAGACTTGAGAGGGATAGAGAGTTATCTAGTTAGGGTGGGGGGAAAGACCTCACAATGGGAGAGGGGTTGGAGTGAAATAGATTTGTCTACCCTCTACCCTTAAACTATAAACTATAAACCCTTAAACCCTCAACCCTAAAACCCTAAAACCTCTCTCTCTCTCTCAACCCTCAACCCTCTACCCTCTACCCTCTACCCTAAAACCCTAAAACCCTCTACCCTTAACCCTTAAACCATAAACCATAAACCCTAAAACCCTAAAACCATCAAACCCCCTCGCTCTCTCTCAACCCTACACCCTCTACCCTTAAACTGTAAACCATAAACCCTAAAACCCTAAAAATTTCCCTAACCCCTCTCTCTCAACCCTAAACCCTCTACCCTCAACCATTAAACCCTCTACCATCAACCCTCCTCTCTCTCTCAACCCTACACCCTCAACCCTTAAATTGTAAACCCTAAACCCTAAAACCCTTAAACCATAAAACGTAAACCCTAAAACCCTAAAACCCTCAATCCCCCCTCTCTCTCAACCCTAAACCCTCTACCTTGAACCTTGAACCCTCTACCCTATACCATCTACCCTCAACCCTCTACCCTCCATCCTCAACCCTTAAACCGTTAAACCTTAAACCCTTAAACTGTCTACCCTCTACCCTTAACCCTCTACCCTCTACCCTGAAACCCTCAACCCTATCTATCTCTCTCTCTACCCTCTACCCTCTACCCTCTACCCTCTACCCTCTACCCTCTACCCTTAACCCTAAAACCCTAAAACCCTCAACCCCATTCTCTCTCTCTCAACCCTACAACCTCTACCATTAAACCATAAACCCTTAAACCATCAACCCCCCTCTCTCTCAACCCTAAAACCTCTACTCTCAACCCTCAACCCTCTACCGTCAACCCTCAACCCTCTTCCCTTAACCCTCTACCCTCTAATGTCAACCCTAAAACCCATAACCCTCTCACTCTCTCTAAACCCTCAACTGCATCTCTCTCTCTCTCGACCCTACACTCTCTACCCTTAAACAGTAAACCCTAAACCCTAAAACACTTAAACCCTCAACCCACCTCTCTCTCTCAACCCTACACCCTCTACCTTCTACCCTAAAATGTCAATGCTAAAACCCTAAACCCTCAATGCTTAAACCCTAAACCCTTAAACCCTATACCCTCAACCCTCTACCCTCAACCCTCAACCATAAAACCCTTAACCCTCTCACTCTCTCTTTCTCTCTCTCTAAACCCTCACCCCCCCCCTCTCCTACCCCACACCCCACCCCACCCCTTATTTTACCCTAAACCCTAAACTTCTTAAACTCCGAACCCCCCTCTCTCCTCTCAATCTCTAGACCCTTCTACCTTCTACTCCCTCTAATTCTCTACTCCTCTACCTCAACTCCTCAACCCTAAATCCCTGGGTCAACAACACTTAAAACCCTAAACCCTAAACCCTCAAACCCTAAACCCTAAACTCCTTAAATCTCTTACCATCTACTCCTAGCCCTCAACTCCCTCAACCCTTCTAACTCCTCAACTCCTCTATCTCTCTACCCTCTACCTCTACCCTCAACCTCCCTAAACTCCTAAACTCCTCTGACTTCAACCCTCTACCCTAAACCATTAAACCCAAAACTCCTACTCCTCAACCTCTTAAACCTCTAAATCCTATACCCTCAACCCCTCTACCCTTAAAACTTTAAACCCTAACTGTGAAACCCTTCTACTCCTAAGCCCCTACTCCCTCTACCCTGTAAACCTAGAATCCTAAACCCTAACTCCTAAAACCCTCAACTCCCTAAACTCTACCTCTACTCCTCAAACCCAATTTCTTCTCTAACCCTACACCCTCTTACCCTTAAACTCAGAACCTAATCCCTATTCCTAAACCCTCTACCCTTAACCCTTAATCCTTAAACCCTAAACCCTAAAACCTTTACCCTCTACCTTCAACCCTTAAACCCTAAACCCTCAACCCTCAACCCTCTACCCTTAAAACCTTAAACCCTAAACCCTAAACCCCTAAACCCTCTACCCTTAACCCTCTACCCTCTACCCTCTACCCTTAAACCATAAACCCTGAACCCTAAACCCTTAAACCCTAAACTCTAAACCCTCTACCCTCTACCCTCTACCCTCAACCTTCAACCCTTAAACCCTAAAAACTTCAACCCTCAACCCTCAACTCTACACCCTCTACCCTTAAACTACAAATTGTAATCCCTAAACCCTAAACCCTAAAACCTCTACCCTCAACCCTCAACCCTTAACCCTCAACCTTTAAACCCTAAACCCTCTACCATCTACCCTCAATCCTCTACCCTTAAACCCTTAAACTCTAAAATCTAAACCCCTAAACCCTTAACCCTCTAACCTCTACCCTTAAATCGTAAACCATGAACCCTAAAACCTTAAACCCTTAAACCCTAAACCCTAAACCCCTAAACTCTCTACCCTCTACCCTTAAATCTTCCTCCTCTCTCTGAACTATACACCACCTACCCTTAAACTGTAAACTATAATCCCTAGAGACACATTGAGAGAGAGAGAGATGGAGATCCATAGAGATAGAGAGAGAGAGACAAGGGCTAGGAGGGAGAGACTTGAGAGAGAGAGGGAGAGAGAGAGGGTGGGAGGGAGACACATAAGAGAGAATGAAGAGGGAGACAAAGTGGGAGAGAGGGGGTGGGAGGGAGATACCTAAGAGAGTAGGAGAGCGAGGGAGTGGGAGATAGAGGGATGGGAGAGATACAAGGAGTGAGAGAGATAGAGACTTGAGAGAGGGAGAGGGGGTGGGAGGGAGAGGGAGTAGAAGGGATAGAGGAATGGGGGAGAGATGGAGGGAGTTAGAGAGAGATAGAGAGAGAGGGAGAGAGAGAGAGTGGGAGGGGGTAGGAGGGAGATACCTAAGAGAGAGGGAGAGAGAGGGTGTGGGAGAGAGATAGAGGGACTGAGTGAGAGAGATAAAGAGAGACCTGACAAAGGGAGAGGGGGTAGGAGGTAGAGACTTGATAGAGAGAGAGAGAGAGGGAGAGGGAGAGAGAGTGGGAGAGAGATAAAGGGGTGAGAGAGAGAGAGGGACTTGAGAGAGAGAGGGAGAGGTGGTGGGAGGGAGATACTTGAGAGAGTGGAAGAGTGAGGGGGAGAGGGAGAGAGATAGAAGGAGTGAGAGGGAGGGAGTGGAAGAGAGATAGAGGGAGTGATTGTGAGAGGGGGTAGGGTGGGGAGACTTGACAAAGAGAGAGAGGGAGAGGGGGTGGGAGGGAAAGACCTGGGAGAGAGGGAGAGAGACAAAGTGGGAGAGATATAGAGGGAGTGAGAGAGAGAGAGAGGGAGTGGGAGTGGGATGGAGAAACCTAAGAGAGAGGGTGGGAGGGAGACACCTAAGAGAGAGGGAGAGGGAGACAAAGTGGGAGAGAGGGGTGGGAGGAGGACCAAGAGAGAGCAGAGGGAGAGAGGAGTGAGAGAGACACAAGGAGTGAGAGAGAGACCTGAGAGAGGGAGAGGGTGGGAGGAGAGGGAGCACTTGGGACAGAGGGATGGAGAGAGATGGAGGGAGGAGAGAGAGGGGGTGGTGGGAGATAACCCAAGAGAGAGGGAGAGAGAGAGAGAGGAGGGGGGTGGAGGAGATACCCAAGAGAGAGGGGAGAGAGAGAGAGGGAGAGAGATAGAGGAGTGATAGAGAGAGAGGGTGTGGAGAGGATAGAGGGAGGAATGAGAGAGACAAAGAGAGACCCACCAGAGGGAGAGAGATATAGAGGGGTGGAGGAGAGACTTGAGAGAGAGAGGGAGGGAGACACTTGAGAGAGAGGGAGAGGAGAGAGGGAGGGAGAGGGGGGGTGGGAGGGAGATACCTGAGAGAGAGGGAGAGGAGAGAGGGAGGAGAGGGGGTGGGAGGAGATAACAGAGAAAGGGAGAGGAGAGAGAGAGTGAGAGATGAGAGGACAGAGACAGAGGTGAGAGAGAGAGAGGAACCGGCAGAGAGAGGCAGAGGTGGTGGGAGGAGACACTGAGAGAGAGCCAGAGGAGAGAGAGAGAGATAGAGGAGTGAACGTGAGAGGAGATGGGGCAGAAGGGGAGACCTGACAAAAGAGAGAGAGAGGGCCAGGGCTGAGAGGGAGAGACCTGAGAGAGAGAGGGGAGGCAAGTGGAGGAGAGTGGGAGGCTGGGAGGAGACATAGGACTGAGAGAGAGAGAGAGAGAGAGAGAGAGAGAGAGAGAGAGAGAGAGAGAGAGAGAGAGAGAGAGAGAGAGAGAGAGAGAGAGAGAGAGAGAGAGAGAGAGAGAGAGAGAGAGAGAGAGAGAGAGAGAGAGAGAGAGAGAGAGAGAGAGAGAGAGGAGAGAGAGAGAGAGAGAGAGAGAGAGAGAGAGAGAGAGAGAGAGAGAGAGGGAATGGAGATACCTAAGAGAGAGTGAGAGAGAGAGAGGGAGAGAGATAGAGTGAGTGAGAGAGAGGGAATGGGAGAGAGATAGAGGGAGTGACTGAGAGACCTAAGAGAGCGAGAGGGGGTAGGAGGGAGAGACTTTAGAGAGAGAGACAGAGAGAGAGATAACGACCTAAGAGAGGGAGATGGAGTAAGAGAGACAAAAAAACCAAAGGGGGAGAGAGAGAGAGGAGAGTGAGAAAGGGGATTGGAGTGCGATAGATTTATTTAGGTACCTAGGTGGGAGGGAAAGAGACCTAAGAGAGTGGATTGGACTGAGAGAGAGTAGTCTAGGTTGTGTGGGAGGGAGTGAGACCTGAGAGAGAGAGACTTCAGAGGGATAAAGAGTTATCTAGTTAGGGTAACGGGTTAGAGAGCGTATGAAAGGTAAAACCTCAACTATCCATCTATGATCATAAACTATGCACTCTAAGCATTATCAAAGTTGTCAAACAAAGAGAGGGGAAATTCAGGTTTTTTTCAAAGCAAGTCATTTGGCGAGCACCAAATTTGGCGCTCACCAAATGACACATCACATTTGGTGCACGCCAAATTTGGCGCTCGCCAAATGTGATGTGCCATTTGGCAAGCACAAAATTTGGTGCTCACCAAATGACATGCTTTGGACGTGTTAATTGACAGGATTTTCCAAATTTCCTCATAATTTTATTCGTGCTCCCTGTCTCATTTGCAAGTTTATTTAAAAAACTATGATAGCATTAACCTCTCTCTTAACTATAGAAATATAGTTCTTTCTTCATTTTGATTTAGTTAAGGTTTTGATCCATGGCTTCTATTGTAAATGCCTCCATTTTTTGTCAAAAACCAACATGTGCTAGTTTTAGGATAGATTTTTACTTGTTCATCAAAACATGAAACAAATTAAATTTTTTGAAACTAGACTCCATTCTACACATGATGAAAAAAAATTCAATTTTTCGATTAGTTTTCAAAAAATTTAGGGGGGAGCATGCTCAAATTTTAGCTTTTCAGGATATGTCCACTTTGAAAATTCATAAAATATTATATATTCATTAAAAAAATTATCCAAAAGAATGAGGATAAACTACATGGTGTTAGCTAATTTCACACCATTGGGATTTTTTAAATTCTAAAAAAAAGTTAATCAAAAAGGGGGGAGCCCTCAGGTGTTATGCTATTTTTTTTATAAAAAAGGACTTGTTTTTACACCCTCCCCTTTTTGGGATCCTTAATATTCATTAATTTCAAAAAAAAATTGTAGCTTAGAAACTATACTTGGAGAACTTCAACTTTTGTTCTTGCTGCATCTTGAAATTTTACGAGTAACTATCTTCATTTTCTCGTGCAAATCAGATTTTGCTGATTTCAGAAAAAAAAAGTGGCATCTTAAGAGCCAAAATTGTGTCACAGATCCATGCACTTACCCATATGGAGTGATATAATTAATTAAATAATAAAATATTTAATTAATTGGGGAGGAAATTGGGATAATTAATTAAAATTTATAATTTTAATTAATTAAGGTTATGATGTCAGAATTGGGGTGTCTAAATTTTTCCCCTCTTTGATGCATCATCTTAAGTGATGTTGCATCAAAGAAGTTAAATATTTCTCCCCAATGTGTCGGGAGGTGATGAATTCTTACCCCAATGCATTAGGAGGAGATCTTGCAGCTTGGAGGATAATTTCATATTTTTTGTATGTTTTCTCATTTCATGTTTTAGGTGTTGAGGAGTACTGCAAGTTTGGTTTTCAATGTTCTATTCAAGATTATGTTTTCAATAATTGCAAGAGATGTTGGTTTCAATATCTATTTGTTTGCACCAACATGAAGTTGTGAAAGGAGTGTATGAGAATGTTTTAGTATGTCATATAATATTTTTCTACATGATGTTATTTGGTCTCTCTAGTACAAATTTTGGTCAGGAGCTAATGCATGGAAGGTTAAGTGTTTGCTAGGCCGACCAAGTATGTTAAGATGATTGTGTTAGGTGTTTGGAAGTGTGTGCCAATGTGGAAATGTGTGCTAAGGTATGTACAACAAGTACTAATTATCTCTTTGTTAGAACCACATTTGATTTCTACTCATCATAGATGTCTTTGGAGTTGACTTGTTGTGGTCATTGCACGTTTCATGTTAAACACATTTCCTCTTGGTTGACAAAGGAGAATTTTTTTTAAGCTTGTGGAGGATATAAGTAAAATATCAAGTTTCTTGCAAAATGTATGTGTGTGAGTATGCAAGGAGGTATGTGCGAGTGTGGAAATGTGTTGAAGATAGCAGAGGTTGTTGAGAAGAGGTGTTGAAGATATATGTCACTGTGAAGAGTGTTGATGTTGCAGAGGTTATTGATTAGCAAAATTTTGTCAAGTATATTGTACAGAGGTTGTAGCCTCTTCCTATAAGTGTTGTAGCCTGTACGAAGTTGTAGCTTCCTTGTTTGAAGCCATAAAAATTGTGTTTTAGGGAGTTGTAGCTTCCTTTGGGTTGTAGCTCATAAAACTTGATGTAAATCTTGTTAAATTATTCATGAGGTTATATTTGGACAGTAGATCCAAAAAGCTTGCTCACAATTTTTTTTCCTTTTAGGTTTTTCTACATAAATTTAGTGTTTTGGTTGTGTGCTTGCACTTTTTAATATGATAGTTTGATTCTTTATCTATTCATGACAATAAAATTATTTGGTTGATAAAGTTGAATTGGATTGATTTGTCAGATATACTTTCACCCCCCCTCTCAATATTTCAGTGTGTTCTAACATGTACGATAATTATATCATGATTAAATTTAAACAACTTGATAAAATCAAATAGTTAAGTCTTCTTGAGACTTAGAGAGGTTCTCAATGTTATAACAACCCTAACACATGCATGTATTAATTGGTGAATATCAATAAGAGGGTTGGGATGACCCTATGATAAAATATGATCAATTTAATTGACTCACCTTGAGGTGATAAGGTTGACCTATTGGTAAAGTTAGTTTGGAAAGAGGACAACATCTTAACTCATTGAAATGGAGTAAAGCATATTTAACTAGGAATGTGTAAAATATACTACTAGAGTAAGGGCCACTCAAAGGAATTTGATCTCTATAGTCCACTCGACAGTTATGTTAACTCAATTCAACCTAAGGTATTTCCAAATTAGTAATTAATTATCCTTTGTAATTATACACTACTCTTATGAGACTTACCCTATCCAAAAGACTTAGGTTAATCTAGTCAACACTAGGAGAGTGTAAAGTGTTAGGTTGCATGTAAGACCTAATGGAGACCTTTTATCAAATCCTTTAAAGTTAAATTCTACACTTGAATGAAGAGGTAAATACAAAAAAGTGAATAGTTCTTATCATGACTAGATGATGCACCTCAAACAATTAGAGAGATAGATACCTTAGTTAATTAATATTTTCAAAAAAAAAATGTTGAGTTTTCTTAATAGTGATTGTTTTGGGCATGAAGCTTGGTATTAGAGCTCTAGGTTGCAACTCTAGGTAACTCTAGGAATCAATTGGGCATTGAGTGTTGTGTGTGTGGGGGGAAACACAAAAACCACTTTGGGATAGTTAGAATAGAATTTTGAAAAGGAAAATTCATAGAAAATCATAACCAAGTTGTGATTATCCAACCTATTTAGGGTAACTGGAAGGTATCCAATGATCAAGAATCGATTGTTTTAAATGGTTCAAAAAAGTATTTAATTGAAGACATTTTAACCTGAGATAAAACTCAAACTAAGCATGGTCCTTTGTTTAAGTAAGCAAGGTGGATGACTATAATAACACATTAGTCTAGTTAATAAGGGTTATTTCATTAATCTCACTTTTTTGTCATTACATTCTCTTAAAACCTTAAAAAAGATATATTTGAGTTTTGAAATGTGATCATTTCATAAAGAGCATGAATGGGTATTATAATGAGATAATACATCATGATTATTAAAGAAGCCTCATTTCATTAACTTCTAGAGACCTTGATTCTTAGAAAGAATAATAATATAACTTCTTAAGAGCTAAGATTGTTTTGAGAACATGTTTAAACTAAAGAAAATTTTGTATAAATAAAGAATGAGGCATCATAACTCTACTTTTTTAAACTTGAAACTAGATAAAGAAAAATTATAAGAACCTTGAAAGAGATTTGTATGATAAAGGTTGAGATGGATTAAGAGTGGGTATATAAACCACTAATTTGATATAATTAGACTAAAAAAAGAGTGAAACACCAAAAAAAAAATTGACCTTTATATTATGTGTGGTGTGAACATCATATATGGTCATGATAGAAATTTGTATCAAAAATTAAAATTACAACTTATAAGTATAGGTTACTTGACCTAATTTTAAGGACTTATTCATAGTTTGATGTTTGGTTAGAGATGTTAAACACCTAGAATACTAAGATGGGGGTGAATTAGTATTCTATGAAACCACTTAAACATTTAAACATTCATTCCACATATCATATTTCAATTTTCAATAAGGAAAGAAACCATGAAAGAAACCATCAAAGCATATAACACATGAACACCGGATTTTTATGTGGAAAACCAAAAAAGGGAAAAACCATGGCGAGGATTAGCTCACAATATATTATAATCAGTTATAAGATATTATAGAAAGGATCACTACTAGGTGAACTCACTGTCTGGTGGACTCCCTGTCTAGAGAATAAGAGAAATAGAAGAGAGGGGTGGCTCTCTACCAATATTTGAATTGCTACAAATGTATCTACAATATGTTGGAAATATAGTTCCACTAAATCTAAAAACACTAAATCAACACACTTCATATCATTATGCTCTAACAGTCTACTCTACTCTGCATTCACATCACATTCACATGCTCTTCTTAGGAATTCATACAATCAACTTAATCTTAACTCTTCAACACCAAAAGTGGTCTTCAACTTATACCCAATACATTCACAAGAACCTATAACATCATTTAGGCTAGCCTAATTAGATGTACCATTCAAAAAAATAACTTATCGGCTCAAGATTAAACATACACACTTTGTACCGTAATTCAAAACTTGTAACATATCAACTAGGTCACATGGATCTATAATAGGTCCCACATAAAAAATCAATACTTATCTAAACTACGCATAACTCAAAACATATTAGGTTTACATTGTTGATGACCTAACATCAAAAAAATCACCAATAGATAATCCTCAAACTGACACACAAACCTCCAAACATCATGGAACTTGGAACATAGATGCAACTGACACTTGTAAACACTTTCACACAATCCATAAGACCAAATATTCTTCCATGGTGAAGTGCGAACTTATCAAAACATACACTCTGCACTAGAAACACAATCATTGGTAGACCCGATACTTTGTTACTAATAAATTCTACACCAAAGGGAAAAAAATATGAAAGTTTGGATTTAGAATCCTCTAATCTTATCAAAAATTACCTTAGAACCTTAGAGCAATATTCTTCAATATGCCCAGTACGTGATCAAAATTTCAAGTGCAAACATATGCCTTATAACACCATGATATGGAAGATCGTGATTCCACAATGGATATAGAGCGCAAAAGACCATGATAAATACAAACAATGATAAGACACACAAGCAAAAATAAAGCATGCACATCAAACCAAAAGCAACCGAAGATTGTGCTCCAAGTTGAGCTAAAAATTGATTGATGGATTGATATATGATGATGATGATGACGACGTTGTTTGAAATGGGAAGGAAACATCCTTAAACAACATGAGGATTAGGAAAGACATGTCCCTCTCATGATAATTAGATTAAAGTGGATAAATAGATTATTAACTAATTTGGATTGAAATCATGGATTGCTTATGGATGATGCACTAGATTGCAAGATTGGATTGCATGGATTACGATTAGTTGCATTTGGATGGACTCGATGGGGATGGTTGGATTGGAAGGATAGAGGATAAATGGATTGGAAAAGATAAGATTGGATGGATGATTGAATGGGATCCAATGACAAGGGAGAACTAAGACATGGTAAAGGATGGAAGTGTAGACATGAAAAATGTACCGACATACTTGATCCTGATTACTAACACCATTTTGTCCCAAATCATCTCCTCAACTTATCATCACTCTTCATCCCTTAATTAAATAAATAATCATTTATCTGACTAAATCATTCTCTCTTGTTAATTAAATAAACCAATATGATCTAATTAACCCTATATCTCTATTTAATTAACTAATTCATTTTATTTGATTAAATATCTAAAGTCACTCTATTTAAATTAAATAAATTAAAATATTATTTGATTTAATCTAACATTCATCCCCTTTAATTAAATAAATAAACAATCTTTATTTAATTAGTCTCTAAATCACATTCTTCTCATCCTTTTATTTAAATCAACCCATAAATTTAAATCAAATAGTCACGTCATCTAATCCCTCATTAAATTAATTAAACCTTGATTAATTTAATCATAATCTCCAAATTTCTCTAGATTTTTCCGCTTGCACATGAAAATACATTTAATTCATTTATTAAATCCATATTTTCTTTCAACTTGGCATCTTTTGGGGAATATTCTTCCAAATTTGAAATCCTTCCAAGTGGACTTTGTCCTTCCAACAAGACATTCATTCCTTCTTACATGTCCTTGTGCATTGGGCCAAGTGGCATTTAAGTCATTCTTTTTGCCTCTTACATGTAATTTCACTATTTTCAAATTCCACCTAATTGCATTTATGGGCACATTCATCAAAATGTGCACATCCTTTTCCCATTCACATCTTGACAAGTGGCATTTGGCCATTGGTTGAAAGTTAGTCTCACATTGCTTCATTTTGGGCAGTTCTCCATCTTGTCTTTCTATAAATAAGAGGTTTCTCTCCTCATTTGATCATCCACAATTTGAGAAAACTTATTATACTCAATTTCATCTCCAAGCATCTCTATTTTCATCCATTCCATCAATGTCTTAGCTAGGTTATATAGTTTTTCCATCATGGAGCTCAATTGAATCTTCAACAAAGTGGATCAATCTTCATCACTCATCAACATTGCATCATTGGAGTTGGGAAAGGGCCAACTTTCACATCAAATTGGCACCAATTCCCCCATGGGATCAAGAGTTTGCTTGCTTAATTAGGATTTCATTACCTTTTCATTGTGTTCTTCATTCTTGTTTCCTATTTTGAGCATTGCTAATGGATTTCATGTGGAATCTTAATTATCACTTGCATTTGATCTAACTATGTGTTTGTCTCTTGTGTTTTGCAAGTATTAGGATTGGGGTTCTACATTTGGTGCTAGAAGGAGGGTAGTCTTGAAGTTTAAATCACTTTTTTTTTTTTTTATTTATCAAATTCTATGTTTTTTTCTATTTTTTTGGTGTATATAAGAAACTATGCTGCTCATTTTCCAACGATGACATATAGAGCCACTACCAGTTCAATGATGCCATACAATGCTACTCCAAACTACAAAACTATGTCACTCAGCCTTTTCCCACCTAGAAATTCAAATTTCAAACTGCACCACGGGGTCAATTTCGGATCGCTGACTTTTACAAATTTCAAACTGTGCCACTAGGTAAAAGAGTTCCGCAATTGCACTCTTTGTCTTTGTTGTAGAATTTCATTGACTAACAAGTGGTGCCAAACTGTGCTACTAACCTCTCTAAAACTGCATCGCTTGTGTTAACTGTACCACTGTAGTGAAGGAAAAAGCTCAAAATAGTTTAATTTTGAAATGTGCTATTTAGTTTTCATTACTCTGAGCTATTAATTTTTGTTCCTAATCTTTGTGTTGTAGCTTTAATTAGTTTTTTTTAGGTTGAGGTGAAGGAGGAAACAAAGGTGAAGATTCGTTATGAAGACATTTTCCTATTTCATCAAGTGTTTCTTCTAACACTTAAGTGTTTTTTCAACACTTTTAGAGAACTTCTAATCTCTTCTAAGGATTTTTCACCCTCTTCATGCTCTTAGGACCTACTAAATTTCTTTTGGGCTCTAAAAAGAACAATACAAAAAATTTCAATTTTTGCTACAAAGGGCTTAAAAAAAGAACTTTAGGACAAACTCACTAGATTTGGTTTGAGGATTAACAATTGAACAAGGAAATTTCAATATTTCATTTTGGTGCACTAAAAAAAAAACCAAATCATTGCTTTGTGGATTTAAAATGAACATGTGCTACTTTGTCTTGTAATCACTTACTCAAAGTAATACCATTGAAAAGACATATACATTTCTCTCACGCCTCACAATGATCTTGAGAATCAAAAGGCTTTTTGGTGATCTTAAGTTGGGTAAAGTGATTTCCTCCACATTTCATTTTGGGATTAAAAAATTGAACAAAACATCTTGCGAGTGTGAGTGGAACATATTGCGTGTGTTCTCTCTTTGTTTCTCAATAAAGATCAATTGAACTACAAATATGTTTGCTTGCTTTTGTTTATCTTAGAGGGCCTTCCTTGTGGGAAAAAGTAATCACCCAAGGGAATGACCCAACTGGAAACACGCTAAAGCCAAGCGACTTCCAAGTGGTATATAAGTGTGGGTTCTTGTTGAAAAGCAAGAATCACGATGGTCATTCCGATGAGAAGGGAAAAAATGGTCTCTCACCGAATGGATGATCCCCCACAAATGGAAAGTCCATATTAAAACCCATTTAGAAAAGAAAAAAATCCTTGATCTATTTGTTGGTGCAAGAACGGTCATTATGAAGCCGCCCCACACTTTTATGACTTTTAGTAGAAATGAAAAGTATGCCATGGGAATTTCATGGGTACTGATGCTTGGCTTCCCCATATAAGTGAGTGTCATGGAGGTGAGCCAGTGGGGTCAAGCATCTAACAATTCGCTAAAATTTGGCGTAGCTAGACTTGTCCAAGTGGGGGTTCAACAAATACAATCTTTCATATCCATAGGGTTGTACTTGTTCTTGGAAACAAAACACTTTGTTTTTTCATAAACATTTGGAAACAAACATTCAACATTATCATCAAACTTCAAACCCTTTAGGAGGAAAATAATCTTTGACAAGATTTATGTGTTATTGCTTTCCCTTGGGATTTTATCCTTAGAGGTTTCTAAACACTTGGATTTATATCTCAATTTGCTTACTAAAGTCAACAATAGGTAAATTTTTCCTTGATTTCATCAAAGTTCCACATAATGTACTTTGTGGGATGAGAAGAAGTTAAGACATTGGACGTCTAGTTTCAAAATCTAATCAAGAATTGTTTTTGGTAAAAAGAAGTCACTAAGCAAAGCCAAGAACAATTGAATCCCACACATGTGTCTCAAATGATTTCATGCAAGATCAAAATCCGGAAACCAAAATCAAAATCTCTTAGTACAAAAGAACATCAAAAGCGTCTCTCAATTCTCTACGAATTCAGACGAAGATTACTTTTCAACTTTTACAGAAAAGCTTCAAGAAACAATCCTGGTTTGTACTCGTTCTATTATTGTCAAAATCCAAATCTTTTTCGGGAATTTGAGCATCTTGTTTAGAGTAAAGCATGTTCATCAAAACTAAGGTCTTATAAACAAAAGTCTTTTTATGTACACATAGGATCAAATCAAAACCTTCATTCATCTTTCAAACATCAACCAAAATCATCCCACCAACAACTCTTGAAAATATTGAAACCATCATTCGTGCTAGACTTTTTGGAAAATCCATGAATCAAAAATCCTTCAAACAAATCAAAATCCTTGAATCAAACATCAAATCATCTTTTTTAGCTAGGTATATGTAGATGCATCCTTATTCATATGCTTAGTTAAATTGTCATCAAACCATTTTGTTTAGCTAGGTATATGTAGATGCATCCTTCTCCATATGCTTAGTTGAATTATCATCTTGTTTGGTTAGGTGTAGGTAGATGCATCCTTCTCCCTACACTTAGTCAAATTATCATCTTGTGAACAAGTCTATCCCATAGATAACATCCAACATCTTGGGATCCATTTGTTCATTATCCAAAATCAAAGCAATCCAAAACCAAGTCAAGGTTGAATCCAAAATTCCAAGAATCCAAAATCAAATCAGAATCCAAAACAAATCCAACAAATCCAAGAAAGTCCCAAAAGTCTAGTATCCCCTCAAGATATTCTAAGAGTTCAATCATCCATATCATTCATCTTTCACACACTTCATCCTCACACCCTTTGATCCTTAATCATCCTATATCTTCTCTTTTGAACCTCATTTTATGGTTCAAACTAGATCTCAACACAAGAGGAACATGGAAGCCAACAAAGAAACATCCACTTCAAGTGACCTAAGTCAAACAAATTCCGAAATGAATCTTGTTAGATCAAGCAATCCTCTAACCAAATTTCCTTCATTATCACAAAATCCTCAAGAGGAAGTCCAAGTGGAGGACCTTACCAATAATCCATTTGGGATGTCACAAGACGAGATCATTGAAATGGTCCAAAATCCTGGGAATCATAGAATTATCAACATCATGATGAAACTCAATCCCTCACAATATATGCTTGAGTTAGCAAAGAAAGGGGCTAAACTCCATTCCAATTTCAATGTGAGGACTATTGCGGAATCACCTTTTGGGATCATGCCCCCAATATCAACCACACTCCCTATTTCATCCACACCCCAATTCAAAATGTCATTGAAACCATCCCCCAAATTGCATCATCCATTGCTCCAACTCAACCCATTGTTAACAAGGGAAGCAAATTTCTCAATGCACTACAAACACATCCCCTCTTGAACAATCAAGATTTGGAGGAAAATACCATCTTGGGGCAATCCATACCCCAAAATCCATCACATCCATATATCCCCCTCACCTTTCATGATCCTAATTACAAATCATCATCATTTCACGCAACACCTCAAACCTCTCTCCCTATGACTTCACAAGGAGAAGGTGACTTATTTGGACCAGGGGGCATCTTTGACCCTTCATCTTCATAATTTCACCAAGGGAGTATGCCACTCACTTTTCCACCACTTCCACCCTTTCCATCAATATCCACATCACCTCTTGGTTTAGGGCTTCCCCCTTTACCAAACATCAATCGACAAAAACAAATCAATCCCCGGATCATCAATCAAAACATCATACCAAATCCACCCACCTTGTCATCAATATTGCAACAACAAATGGCAACCATCCCAATAACACAAGCCACCATCACATAATCAACTATCACCCAAATATCTCAAAACATGGTCTCTCAAGGACCAAGCATATCGATCACACCATCCACCACCCAAATCCCAATCATGAATACGACGATACCTCTCATCACCACAAAAAACACCATTCCAAATCTGCTACCACCTCCACCACCACTACCATCCAATTCAAACACATCAAATCAATTCAACATTGTGTTACAAGCCACTCAAAAAGTTGCCTATTAGAGGGAAGTCCAACAAATCCAAAATTGACAAGCTACTCAAAAAGTTGCTCAAGCTACTCAAGCTTCCCAAGCCGCACTACAAGTGCAACAAGCACAACAAGCACAATAGGCTGCACAAGCCCAAGCCTTATTGCAACAAAAACAAAAACAAGCCACTCAAGTTGCTTAGGTTGCAAAAACTACACAAGCTTCCCAACAAGCACAAGCCCAAGCTCAGGCCCAAGTGCAAGCTCAAGCCCAATACCAAGCTCAATAGGCACAAGCACAAGCACATACAAAAGCATAGTATCTCGCACAACAACAAGCAGCCCAACTACAAGCATATCAACAAGCGTTGAAGCAATACCAAGAATAATAAGAATCAGCCCAACAATAAGCGTTGTTGACACAACAACAATAGTAGCAAGCTCAACAATAGGACCAACAATAAGAATTATTGGCACAATAGCAATTGCAAGCATACTTGGTGCAACAAAATGTGCAAGCACCAACCAACCCACCTATCCCACCAACAACTGAACCATTGCAAAAAAAACCTTCATTCAACCCCCTGATCCACAAAATGATGTGACAACACAAATGAAGTTTCTCTCACAACAAGTGCTTGATCTTCAGTTAGGAAAAACCACGAAGACACCCATCAACTTGTGTCCTTATCCATTTGATAGGAGTTTTGCAATGAAACCATCCCTGAAGGGATTTGAGACCCCCAAATTTGATAAATACCGTGGGATGGGAAACCCTGAAGATCACATTAGGGAATTCTAGGTGCATTGCATGGAAGTCACGTATGACGATACATATCTGATGTGGCTATTTCCTAGAAGTTTGGCTAGCCAACCCATGGAATGGTTCTCTCGCCTTCCTCCTGGCATCAAAAAGTTCCAAGAGATAGTAGATGAATTCATCAAAAATTACGCATTCAATATTGGTATGGATGTTAGTCTAGAGGAACTATCAACTCTGAAACAAGGTAAGAATGAATCATTGCTTCCTTCTTACAATGATGGAAATCCAAGGCCAATCAGAGCAAATGGGCCATGCCAAAAGAACAAAAAGTTTTCACTATCATTTCAAATCTCAAAGGATCCTTGGCATTCCATCTCAAAGTGAAAGGTATCACCATGTATGACCAATTGATCTCCAAGGCACTCAACATTGAACAAGCCCTTATTGCACAAGGAGGGTCACCTACATATCCTGAACAACAAAACAATCACCCATCCACCAGTTAGAATGACAAACCTCACACATGGGAAAAGAACAAAAACATTACCAATGATGGTGTTGTCGATGCCAAAGTGGTCATCAGTGCCCCTCGACAAAACACACCCACACCCCAACAACAACAACCCCAAAACCACAATCAAAATAATCATCAAGCTAACACGGTGACACAACAACCAAACAATCAAATTATTAACAATGTAAATGATCAAAGGGGACCACCCCAATGAAATAAAAACTCCCCCAAGCAGAGGTCTGCAACACTTGGAGAACCAGTTGAATCCATCATGAAGAGGCTGGTGGAGGAAAAACTCATCACAATCCCCACCTATGAAAATTATCAAGAACCCTTGGTAAAACCATTTTGGTATAACGAAAATCACCTTTGTGATTTCCATAAGATCAAGGGACACAAAATTTCTAGTTGTATAAGGTTGAAAAACATGATTCAAGATCTCATTGATAAAAAAATCATAAATGTAGAGCAATCGGTAGGAAATCAAAACCTCAAGATCTACACGAATTTGATGCCTAATCACAAAAAAGGAAATAATAACAATGATAAGGGAAAGGGAACTTTCAAGAGAATTAATCATGTGTACGACCATTTCATTACATCCTTAGATGAGTATTGTACTACCATCACCATCAAAGGAGCCCAAGTTGATTGTGGAGTCACCACAAGAGGCAGAAAATTCACCATCATAGGACCATCTCAACCTCCTAGAGCACCCACATCCAAATCAAGATCTGTTCCCAATAGCTATCAGCTAAAAAGAACCCCAACACAAATCTCCATCATGGAGTTTCTAAAAATTTCATCCACGCATAGGAAGATCCTTGAAGAAGCCTTGACCTCATATTCTATCCTCACCGATCTTGACATGAACCAATTCCAAGCTATGGTCACACACATCACTACACCTCATCTCTTGACATTTTTAGAACATGATCTTCCAACACAACCATCCCACAAATGTGCACTTCATATGGAGGCTTACGTCCATAAAAACAAGGTCAAGAGAGTCCTGGTAGATGGAGATGCAATGTTGAACATATGCACCCTCAAATTAATAAAAATCTTGGGATTCTCTAAAGATTCCATTGAAAAAGGAAAAAGCATAACTATCAGAGCCTATGATGATCAAGAATGAGTGTCTTAGGGCACTATCCAACTCCCTTTTCAAGTAGGACTGGCCATCATGGAAACGACATGTCAAGTTCTTGACCTGGAACTACCTCATAATATCCTCCTAGGGCATCCCTAGATTCATGGGATACAGGTTGTTGCTTCCACCTTCCAATAGTGTGTAAAATTTTCATGCCAAGGCCAAGAGTTCATTGTCCATGGGGATCCTTAACCCTTTTCTTACTACAAAATCCTAGAGGAAAAATATTACAAAATCCCCCAAGTTCCTAAAAATGATGAAGGTCCATCAACTCCATACATTGATCCAACTACTCTCGCCTCCACTTCTGTGACAGAGACACCCACCATCCTCACCATCTCTGATATCAAGGTCATTATCCAAGACAATGGGTGTGGGAATTATAAAATGAAGAAAGGTGCTTTCATGGTAGGAGAGTTACCAAAATCTCCTAGGTCCCATGGGAAACCACACCCAAATGGAAAATCATCCCAAACTAATAGAGTTGACCCCTCTAGATTTAGAAGTTGGGGAGATCTTGGCCGAGAAGTAATAGAAGAGGACCCATCAAGCCTTTTATACCAAGATAATAGACTAGAAACTAACCTACCTATGGATAATAGTAATAAAGTATTTCAAAGGATGCTCACCATGGGCTATGACAGAAACCAAAGGTTGGGAAAAAATGACAATGGGCTTCTAATACCTATCATTCCTAAGACACGAATGAGAAATCTTGGCCTCAGATGTACCCCTTTGAGTATAACCATATGTGGCTGAAATACCCCCATTAAGAAGCTCAAAACTCCTCAACAAACAGTAGCCATCCTTCAATTTCCCATATCCATTGGTCTACCCTAAGACAATTTCACTTTCGACATCACTAAGGTATGTAGTAGTGAGGATGACGAACTCGAGAGAGGTATACCTACACTATTTAAAGACTCTAACCTCTTTATGATCAACACCCTATCCTATGAGTCTGAGAACTAATCCCATGAGATAAGGCTAGTCTACCCCCAACTCAATGATCATGACCAACAAGGACCACCAATTCTTGACACATTCAAAAAAAATGAGGCACTCTCAGAATTCATGGGACTGTGGGATGATATTCCATGTGGGGATCATAAAGAAAGATTTATCATTGAGTTGGACACATGCATATTATGGGTAAACAATTGAATCCCTCAGCCACAAAAGGGAAAAACTAAGAATAATCTCTAGGTCCTTGAGTGAAAACAACATTGTGGCACTCTCTGACCTGAAAATAGTAAAAAGAAAGGACACATTTGACAGTGAAAACCTCTCTAAGGCACCCAAGGATGGGGGATTCAATCTTCCTTTCAGAGCACTACATCAAGAAAAATTAGTGGTTCTAGCCGAAAAATGCAACCCAGTTAACTTGGGAATAGAGGAGACACTGCACATCACATTCTATGTAGAGTCATTGTTGTTAGAAGAACAAGATCTCCTAGCTACCTTCTTAAGAGAGAGAAAAGTTAACTTTGTACGGAGCTATGCCAACATGCCCGGGCTTGATCCAGAGATAGTAGTCCACCATCTAGTAGTCTACCCTGAAGAAAATCCTATGAAACAAAAGCTTAGGAAAATGCATCCCTAGATAGCCTTGTTGTTTAAAATGGAATTGAAGAAGCTACTTGATGCAAGGTTCATACAACCAATTGATTACCCTGAGTGGGTATCAAATCTAGTTCCTATTTCTAAACCTGATGGGGGCATCCATATATTCACAGACTTCAAAAACCTAAACAAAGAATGCTCGAAGGACAATTTCTCATTGCCTAACATTGACATGATTGTAGAGATGATATAAGGACATGAAATTCTTTCTTTGATGGACATTTTCTTTGGGTACAACCAAATAATGATTGCCAAAGAGGACCAACATAAAATGACCTTCACTTGTCCATGGGGGACATACTACTGGAACATGATGTCATTCGGCTTAGAGAATGCTAGGGCCACCTATCAAAGGGCCATGATGTTAATCTTGCATGAAATGATCCATAAAACTATGGAAGATTACGTTGATGACATACTAGAAAAATATAGAAAGAGGAGAGATCACATAACAACCTTGAGTGCTATTTTCGACAAGCTGGAGGAATACAAGGTCCGTTTAAATCCAAAGAAGTGCATCTTTGGTGTACAATTAGGGAAACTGTTGGGGTACATTGTTTCAATGAGGGGTATCTAAATAGATCCCACCAAGGTAAAAACAATCCTCAAGATGGAGGCACCCAAAACATTGAAACAGTTGGGAGGCCTCCAAGGCAAGCTTTAGTCCATTCACAGATTCATAGCACAACTAGCAGATAAGTAAATCCTATATTCTCACCTACTTCACAAGGGAGTAGCATATAAATGGGAAAACAAATGCAACCAAGCCTTCAAAAAAATAAAAGAATATTTTCTCACACCTTCGGTCCTTGTGCCACCAATCCCAAGAAATCCTCTCATCCTCTACGTATCAGCAACAACAGTATCCCTCGATGCTCTCATAGTTCAACATGATGAAAATGGGACAAAGAGGGCCATCTATTACATTAGTTGCACAATGTTCGAGCATGAGTTAAACTAATCATTCATCAAAAAATCCTATCTAGTAGTAGTGTTTTCTTCACAAAAGTTCAGACACTACATGTTGGCACACAAAATAAAACTCATCACTAAAATTGACCCCCTCAAATATCTATTATCAAAGGCAATGCTCACAGGAAGGATGGTCAAGTGGGTCATGATTCTATCTGAATATGACATTGAGTACATGGAAAAGAAAGCAATCAAAGTCTAGGTGATCACATATTAGCTTGCAAAAGGACCCATGTATTTAGAGAATCCACTCATATCAGAGTTTTCAGATGAATCCATATTCAATCTCAGCATAGCCAACCACTGGAAACTCTAATTTTATGGTTCTTACATGCAACATGGGTTAGGAGTTGGTGTCTTCTTCATCACCCCATAGGGAGACTATATACCAATATCATACAAATTGGCATTCCCCTGCACTAACAACATTGCAGAATACGAGGCTTTAACCATAGGTCTCAGAATAGCAGTGCAGTGGCACATCATTGCCCTCAGGGTATATGGAGACTCCCAGCTAATAATAAATCAAGTGAATGACAAGTACCAAACAAAGGATGATAAGTTGACTCCATACAAAAAGTTTGGTAGAGAGTATGAAGGAATCATTCATTGATATCACATTTGAGCAGATTCCTAGAGCAAACAACAAAGCAACAGATGCCATGGCGATAATTGGATCCTTATTGGATATCCCTTGCAATACCCCAAAGTAGGAATTCCTGGTAGAGAAACTTCTCATGCCTAGATTTGAGGTACTAGAGTTGGAATTCATGTGCAAAATTGTTGGTCTTGGTGATCCTTGGTACCATGACATATACACTTATCTGAGAATAGGAGTCCTCCCAACTGACATAACCTCAAAACTTAAGAAAACCTTTGTCAAGAAAGCATCCCAGTTTGTCATCCTAGGATATACACTTTATCGTAGGAGTATAGAAGGAACCCTGTTATGTTGTTTAAATGTTGAGGAGGCCTTGACCACCTTAACCGAGGTGCATAACGGTATTTTTGGTTCACACTCAAGTGGAATGACCTTGGCCAAAAAATTTCAGAGGATGAGGTATTATTGGCCTACTATAGAAAGAGAAGCACATGACGATGTCAGAAGGTGTCTACAATGTTAGCAGCATGGGTACCTCATCCATGCTCCAGCTCAAGAGCTTCATCCCATCATCACACCATGGCCCTTTTCATAGTAGGGGCTCAATCTCGTTGGAAAAATCACCCCCACCTCATCTAGTGGCCACAAGTTTATCGTTACTGCCACTGAGTACTTCACCAAGGGGGTGGAAGCTATCCCCATGACATACATCATTGGAAATCAGATATCTAACATCATCTTGAACTACCTAATATGCTACTATGGTGTCCCATGAGCCATTATCTCAAATAATGGGACACCATTCAAGAATCAGGATGTCCATGACCTTTACGACAAATTCAAAATCCAACATTTCTTTTCCACTCCATATTATCCCCAAGGCAATGTCCAAGCAATAGCCACCAATAAAACCATTCTAAAATCCCTTAAAAAGATAGTCAATGATGTGAGTTGTGACTAGCATCTATAGCTAAATCCCACCCTCTAGGCCTATCAAACTAGCACCCACACACCAATAGGTGCCACCCCATTTTCCCTGGTCTATGGATATGAAGCCATATTACCCATCGAGATTGAGCTTCCATCTCTAAGAATATCACTACAAAACCTCATCAGATATGAAGAGTACTAAGTATAAAGATTGAATGAGTTGGAACTGCTAGATGAGTGACATATGGATGCCTTAAATCATTTGTAAGTCTATCAGAACTAACTCAAGTGAAGTTATAATAAGAAGATCAGAAGTTGAACATTCTAGGTAGGAGAACTTGTGTTGAAGGAGAATCAGAAGAACGTCCAAAATCCAAATGGAAAAGGAAATTTTGAACCTAACTGGTTGGGACCATTTTTCATCACAGTGAGCTATAAGTCAGGGGCATATCAGTTATCAACACTAGAAGGGAAACCTCTATAGGAGCACAAGAACAACTCCCATCTCAAAAAAAATTATGCCTAAATATTTCAAGGTATAGAACCAAAAAATCATAAAATCATAAAATGTCCTAAAAAAAGGTTACCCTGATGTAAACTTGGCAAACAGGTATCTTGGTGACAACAAAAAAAATTAGAAAAAAGAAAAAATCCAAATAAACAAATAAAAATTAAAAAAATCAGAAAAAGGGTCAAAAACAGTAAAGAGAAAAACCATCCTCTAGTGAAAACCACTTCAATGGTGCTTTGGGCAAGTACCTTGGTGAAAACCTAGCAAATAGGAACCTTGTGTAAATAAGCACTTTCCATCCACCAAAATCTTCACTACTTGTTTTGCATCATCCATCACATTCCATATTAAATTCGTCTATATTCTTGAAGTCCCAAAATCAGAAAATCCAAAAAAATCACAAAACATTCAAAACATATCAAAATCCAAAAATAGGTCAAAAATTTGGTCAAAAATTCAAAAATAGAGTCATCTTGTCAAACTACGGGTCTCTAAGCCTTGAACGTAGGTAAGGTTGATCTTTGATCATCCCTCGAGACACTTAGGTTAGTCCTTTAGGAGTTCGTCATAATAAACTAGCAATCCATATGTTTGCATCTTATCAATAAGTAACATGTGTCAGTCGAACTATGTGGTCTCTGCATGTATAATGTAGGCAAGGCTAATCTGTTGATCAGCCCCTGAGGCCCCTAGGATAGGTCTTTAGGTTAGTCTCTTGGTAAAAATCTCAAAAACCCCCAAAAACATTTGAAAATTCAAAAAATCAAAACATTTGCAAAATATTGAAAATACCAAAAATAGCCTCAAAACAGTTCAAAAAACTCCAAAAACATCCAAATATTTGAAAAAATCCACCCATCTCATCTCACTTTCACCCGCAATAAACATCATTCATAATAAAACAACCGTCATCGTCAACCTTTGGTAAAACAACCAGAAACAAGTCTAGTAGATCAGAAATGAAAACTCAAAATGTCAAAGTCTAAAGTCTAGGTCAGTAGGTAAACAAGTTGGTCAACTTTTTGTGTCAATATCCTATCATCCAATCAGTCCCATATCAAATCATCTAATATCGTCATGTCCTAGGATGCATCCTTTTTACAATGGACATCAACATCAAGCATCACTGTAGTTTAGTCTTGGCTAGTGGTATTGAAGAACGTCAACTTTTTTGTTTACTTTATCTTTCTCTTTGGATTTATCTTATTGCGCTCATTCCAAGGACCTCTCAATGATATCCAAACAAAGGATTCAGAGAGATAGGAATGGGGAAATGATCATTATCTTTTGTCTACTGCACTTGTTGGATATTTTTGTAATATAACCTTGGTCATGTGTTCTTTTCTCAGATGTAGGGAGGATGTTTTAAGTATCTTGTTGACCACATAGGAAGGATTTATTTTTGATGTTTTGGTCTGAGATGTTTGGAATATCTGAATTGCATTTTGAATAAGGTTTCATACACTAGGTGTGAACAAGAATACTCCTATTTGATTGTCGAGTCAAAGTCCATCTCACTAGGCACAATGCCACCCTGGTTCTTAATACCTTGATGCATTGTGCCTATGTGTGTAATCAAACATAAGATAATTGGCCATTTTAAAATCCCAACTCCTTGGTATGCATCATCATCTTTTGTCTTGTTGGAATCTCTTACTTTATTCTATCTTCTTTCATGCTAACATGGTACCATGACAGTAAATCTCAAATCATTATCGTTATCTCATTTATCCTGCATCCAAAAAAACTGTTAGTATATTGCCTACTGCATATCATATCACATAGAAAACATTAATCATTACACATGCATTTCATTTCCATCCATGTATAATATAGATTGGTTATTCTAAGCATCACATAAATCATACATATGCATCCATTATATAAACATAAAATAAATCATCCCATAACATTATAAACATCATACACCATTACCCTAACATTTACATCATCATAACATTGCATAATCATCTCATTTCACATATAAGCATCCATTACACCATCATACATCATATATCAAAATCATCCATTTGCATATCATAAACATCATATCATAACACATACATATATTGTTTCATAAAAACATATTGTCATCATCATAACATCATAAGTGCATATCATACATGAGAAAATTACACACATCTTATCATCCATCATTGCATAAAATTATAGATTTGTTAGTGTAAGCATTTGTATCATGAAAAGTGCATAAGAAAAGGTACAAAAAAAAAATGCATCCATACATCATTCAACATATCATATCATCATCATAATCCACACCACCATATAATGCATCAAAAGAGAAATAGATTGCATTTGCATCTTCACATAGAACATAATGCACATCTCATAATCATTGCATCGCATCATATTTTCATCACATCACATCATCATCACATAAGCGTCATATAGTATCATCATAATAGCATCATAACATAAAACATCATTGCATCGCATATAGAAATAATATCCATCGATAAAGCATAAAGTAAAGATAACACATATCACATCATATCGGATAAATATCATCTCATACATCATCAAAATAACTATACTGTCATGGTACAAAATCAAATCAAGTATACAAGTGTATTTCAAAAGGTAGAACTGCCCATGGAGGCTATAAAAGATGAGCCCATAAAAAATAAAAGAATATTGTCTTGATAAAAAATGAGGCTAGCCCTGCTGGCTTCTACCCTCGCCACCTGATCTCTTGCCATGATCCTCTACTGGCTTGTGCCCTGTCCTCTGGTAAAAATTTGTGACTTGGGCTACTCTTGGCATGGCCTGGTAGTAGTGCAACATGTAATAGTCATTCTCTTGGATGGCCTCTCTGTAGGCTCGTAGTGAAATAGTGCTCCTCGATGAGGAGGCAACCATGCTCTCTAGCTGCCGTCGTCTACCCATCTTAGCAGCTACCTACAACTTTGCAGCCTGTCTTTGCAAAATAGCCTATTCTTGCTCTACTCTGGCCTAATCCCTCTTGGCGATAAGTTTTTGTACCTGGGATTGTAGTAGAAAAATATACCCATCTCTCATAACTGGCTGGAGGGGTGCCTGCATGGGTGGCTGATCGTGATCCTCATCCCTCAGTGGTTTCTGTACTCTGTCCTAGTCCTTGTCCTGGTCACTATCTCAGGGTGGTGTCGGCACCCTATCATCTCGGTCCTAGTGACCATCGTCTCCATCCTACCTGTCCTGCCTTGGTGGCCCATCTACCTTATCTCCATCCCTAGGAGGTGGTCCACCATCTGGTCCTAGATCCCTACCTCCCCCATCCTTGTCGCCACCTCCTCTACCTCCCTGTCCTTACCTGCCTGCCTGGCCCCTAGGCATTCATCATGCCACTGCTACTCCTAGTAATGTAAATATGAGGGGATCCTTGAACCAGTCCCTATATCCCTAAGTGGTCCCTGTATCAGCTGGGCCCTGTGCATATGCACATGGTCATGCCACTAACTATCTAAAGCTCTGCATAGCCTCATCTGCTAGGATAGTCCACCCTTAAGATGTCTCCCTCAGGGTACATGCAAAAATAGCCATGTACCTATCATTAGGTTTGTCTTGTACCTCTCTAAATTGTTGAGCCACCCTATCAGGAAGGCATCACTCAATCATAGTATACTTTATCCCTTGTATGAGTCACTCCTAGCGAGTGAAGAAGAGTTGTTGGTCATCATCATACCAAGCTAGTAATCTAAGGTAAGGTCTCCATCTGAACTCCCACATATTGTCCAGGACCCTCTCCAGTAGGGGATGTCATTCTCTCTAGTACGCTCAGAAGACACTCTGTGTCTATATTGCCAAACTACCAAGTCATCTGGGTCCATTGGTACTGGTACCACTTTGAAAAGATGGAGCACAAAGATGTGCTCCCATGCCAAAATATGTAACAAGGTGACACCGGCTTCAATCAAACTGCCATCCAAATAGGCCACCTCATGCAAGTCTCTATATAAGGAACCAAAAATCACTAGACCCCAAGCAAAGCATGTCCTAAATTGGACCATCCTCTCCCATGCTAGCCCCCACCTGATGCTGAAATATTGGCCCTACCGATTTGGTGCCACGAGCCTTGAGATGATAGATGATATAAACAATTTGAAGGGTGAAACAGTGCGGAAATATCACTCTAGGTCAATCTAGCCCTTTGAGAAGACCATAGACTCAAGATCCATAACCTCATAGCAGGCCTCTCTGTCAGCCTCTACATCGTAAATCACACGCTTTCTATGAATGGGTAGTTAGAGAATACACCAGATGTCCTACAATGTGATGGTCACCTCACTAGTGGGAAAGTGAAAAGATGATGTCTCAATGTGCCATCTCTCAACCAATGCAGTCATCATACCCAAGTGTGTGTAGACTGGGTGTGCATATGTAATGTACCACAACCCTAGGGTCCCCAGATACTCCTATAGACACTCATGCATGTCATCTAGAATTTTGAACTGAACCAAAATCTTGTGTTCACGGGAATGTAGTATCCTGAGCTCCTCCTGCATCAACAAGGTCACAACATCAAGTTTCTTGAAAAAAATCTTGTTCCCGGTTTAGCAGTTTTCCTTTGAAATAACATATGCATTGCTATTTGCAAGGGCGGTGTCGTTTGAAAATTTCAAATTGCGCTGTTGGAGGAGTTTGACCTCTCAAACTCCACCACGGGAGTGTAGTTTTCCTGCGACCTATTAACCTAAACCTAAACTTGACTGTCATGGAACTCTACGCATATGTAATGCTATTTGTCCATAAACCCTAATTTGCAAAGTCTGCCGCAGCGACACCCCATGAATATGTGGTACACTTTGGGGTTGTGTGGTGCCAAAAATTAGTTTGAAGCGACACAATATTATGTTGCTAACCCTAAAAAAATATTCCTAGCCCTATTAAATGCACTTAAATGCTTGCAAAATAAAAAAATGAGATAAGGTTAGGGTCACTCACCAGAGGTCTTGCACCTGGCTGTCGCTGGTACACTCATACTCAATCAGAAATATGTCATTGAAGTGTGTGTTATGCCATCTTGATCAGTGCTCTAGGTTTAGAATGCCAGGATCTCTATAGGCTGAATGTGAAAATGAAATGGAAATGGCCCCTCAAGGCCTATTTAAGCCAGAAAGTTAGGGTTTTTTTACCTCATTTAGCCGTCCACTCAGGGTTTTGGACCCCTGAACTTTTTTTTTTCCATCTAAGGCCCATTTTACATCATTTTATTTTGTTTGAACATGTTTTGGTCTCTCAGAGCCTTTTTGGACCCATCAGGCACCTTGTCCTTTTTTTTTCGCGAGATCACCCTAAAATCTAAATTTTCGTCCTATCTCTCGAGGGGGCAATATATCGGCATGTTTATTCTTTCCGGGGAAGCAGTGGGGAAAATTTTGATTTTTTTTTTTTTTTAACTTTTCCTGAATCATCTTCTCAGCTTATCATCACTCTTCATCCCTTAATTAAATAAATAATCATTTATTTGATTAATGCATTCTCTCTTGTTAATTAAATCAATCAATATGATCTAATTAACCCTATATCTCTATTTAATTAAATAATTCATTTTATTTGATTAAATCTCTAAAGTCACTCTATTTAAATTAAATAAATTAAAATATTATTTTATTTAATCTAACATTCATTCCCTTTAATTGAATAAATAAAAAATCTCTATTTAATTAGTCTCTAAATCACATTCTTCTCATCCTTTGATTTAAATCAACCCATAAATCTAAATCAAATAGTCACGTCATCTAATCCCTCATTAAATTAATTAAACCTTGATTAATTTAATCATAATCTCCAATTTTCTTTAGATTTTTCCACTTGCACATGAAAATACATTTAATTCATTTATTAAATCCATATTTTCTTTCAACTTGGCATCTTTTGGGGAATATTTTCCAAATTTGAAATCCTTCCAAGTGGACTTTGTCCTTCCAACAAGACATTCATTCCTTCTTACATGTCCTTGTGCATTGAGCCAAGAGGAATTTAAGTAATTCTTTTTCCCTCTTACATGTCATTTCACTATTTTCAAATTCCACCTAATTGCATTTATGGGCACATTCATCAAAATGTGCACATCCTTTGCCCATTTACATCTTGACAAGTGGCATTTGGCCATTGGTTGAAAGTTAGTTCCACATTGCTTCATTTTGGGAATTTCTCCATCTTGTCTTTCTATAAATAAGAGGTTTCTCTCCTCATTTGATCATCCACAATTTGAGAAAACTTATTATACTCAATTTCATCTTCAAGCATCTCTATTTTCATCCATTCCATCAAAGTCTTAGCTAGGTTATGTAGGTTTTCCATCATGGAGCTCAATTGAATCTTCAACAAAGTGGATCAATCTTCATCACTCATCAACATTGCATCATTGGAGTTGGGAAAGGGAAAATTTTCACATCAAATTGGCACCAATTCCCCCATGGGATCAAGAGTTTTCTTGCTTAATTAGGACTTCATTACCTTTTCATTGTGTTCTTCATTCTTGTTTCCTATTTTGAGCATTCCTAATGGATTTCATGGGAAATCTTAATTCTTACTTGCATTTGATCTAACTATGTGTTTGTCTCTTATGTTTTGCGGGTATTAGGATTGGGGTTCTACAGGAAGGATGGAGGAAGTCCATGGATAGGAGAGAGGACTTTGGATAATAGGATGATGATGGGAGATAGGATGATGGTGGATTGAGGATAGGAATATGGAGCTCCAAGGACTAATTGCAAAGGACTATGATCCACACACTAGAGGTAGTGTAATCATGGATGGAAGATGATGAG
This sequence comes from Sequoia sempervirens, assembly GCA_007258455.2. Taxonomy (NCBI): domain Eukaryota; kingdom Viridiplantae; phylum Streptophyta; class Pinopsida; order Cupressales; family Cupressaceae; genus Sequoia; species Sequoia sempervirens. Next base: position 45,179,317 of record VDFB02047230.1, read on the forward strand.
TGATGTATGATATGGAAGGATAGCACATAAAGGATTTGAAGGCATTGACATTTGACCCCTAATTTTATCAAGATCAAGGGTGAATAGAGAGGATGAATTGGATAGGATGAGGGGATAGATATATGATAAGGGATGTATTATGGAGGATATAGATAGGATGATCGAGATCAAGTGGATAGGATATGGATGCATTGATATTTGACCCCTAGGCTCTTCATCAAGATCAAAGATGGGTGATGAGCCTAGTTTTTGGTCTACTTTTGGGTAGAATCTACAGTCTATTTGTTGGCTAATGTCATGAAATTTGATGATTAAATGGTTGTATTTACATAATTTTTCCCTCAAACCATTGACATTTGACATTATCCTATCTCTACAAGCTTTAATGACATTTGGCATATTATATGGGTTAACTATATTGATTTTGCATGTGATTAATGAATGATTATTAGAGTGGTTATAGATGTGAAATTATTATGCATACTAACCTTGCCATGTAGATTTAATATGCCAAAGTTGAGGAAGAAACCAACAACAGGGCATGCACCATAATGTCCAGGTGAGGAATCACTTGAAGTCAAAGGTAACTGATGGTGAAATATTCTTCATGCAACTAAACGTAATTGCCTTGTTGTAGTGGAATTTAATGATTGAGCATGCAAATGCATTACTGTTGTGCTGAGTCAGTGTCTAACTTGCATGTCTGACCAGATTCCATGCATGCGTAATCACCATCGCTCCACTTTCCCTTATTTTCCCAAAATGGAATCCTCCCAGTCGTGGAGTTGACTGTCTTTTTTAGTTGTAGTTTAAATAATGATTTGATGCTCCTTCTTCAATAGGTTGCACGATTTGATATTGTACTCTCATTCTCTAGTTTCAGTGATACAAATACATTACTCTCTTGTATGCATGATTTATAGTGAATAAAATAAAGTTATGAGTTCAAGCACTTGAGTTCTTATTAGTTTAGAGGATACTTATCCAAGGGGGCCCACTTGGTGAGTAATTTGTCTTATTAGTTTAGCATTAGTTTAGTATTACTTGTTGTTTAGTACTTAGTTATAAATCTGGCATTGACTGTTCTTGCAGCCACTAGAAGTCCATTCTATGTCTGTTTCTACAACCAAAGTAGACAGAGTAGTTTCCTATTTGTTTCTTAGATCTCTTATTCCTATTATGCATTCTAGCTTAGCATATTCATTGATTGATATTAAAAATTTCTCTCTTTCCCTTTAAAGCAATTTACTTTCAGTATTGTGTGTTTCTTAGCTATAGAATAGAAATGGCTACTTAAGAGTTCCTAGTGAACATACCATGCTAGCCCATTTCAAGTTCACGTCCCTGGGTTGACAATTTAAATGCGCCTTCATGATGATTGAAGTAGTTATTCAATTTAGATGTCCAATCTCTGAATCATGGCTATAAGGGATGAGTGATCAGATCATTGTAAGAGGCCAACATTTTTGGCATTGTTGTCAGGGATGGTGTCAAGCTAGGGAGTCTTTTGGAGTCATTGGTAGTTTTCCTTGTTGTAGTGTTTCTGGAAATTATTCTTAGTATGTCCCCATTTAGGAAGTAATGAACCCCCCTATTCTTTACCAATTTTTTGTGTGAGCTGATTGATAGTGAGTGATACTACATGCACATAGGAAGGAGAAGGGATGCTTATGGGAGATTCCTTCCTAACAATCCTAATCCACTATGGCTAGTTGAATATCAAAACCTACTAGAAGAAGAAGAAGAAGAAGAAGATCCATGGCCCTTTGCTGATGCATATCCTGACCTGACTAATTCTGAAGTCTCCTCTGAAGATCAAAATCAGCTCAAGAACCCTTTTGCTTTGGAGCAACATCAAGTAGGCATGGGTGATGCAAATAGGAATAGACCCAACCAACTAGCTTTTCCTTTCTCCAATTCCCATTAGAATGAAGTTGACAACATTAAGAATATCCCTACTTCAGCACTCCCAAAGTTTTATGGACTTGTCACAGAAGATCCTGATACCTTCTTATTTGAATTTGGCATACTCTGCAGGAATTATGATTATACTACTGATGCCCATAGGTTTAAGCTATTTCCTACCACTCTAAAGTAAACTACATTAAAATGGTTCATGAGCCTAGTCATAGATTCAATGGAAACTTGGGAATACTTGAAGACAAAATTCCTTGAGAAATACAAGGAATATTGCAAGGGTAGTGACATGAGAGGAGGTGACATTTTTAGGATGCAACAAAAGGAAGATGAGAGCTTGAAAGATTACATTGCAAGGTTCCTATTTTTCCTGCAAAACTCCCCACACCATGCACTTAATGAGGACTCACAAAAGTTATTTTTCCTGAGAGGAATCAATGAAAATTGCACTAATGCCTTGGACCTCATGGTAGGAGGAGATAGCTCTCAAGTTTCCTGGGAGGATATCAAGAAAATATGCCAAAATTACTCTAAGGAAGCTTCAAAGAAATGGATAGATTATCAATCTTCCATGGGTAAGTCAACTATTGGTGGAGTTTCAAGAATGGAGATCACTCATTTGTTGACAAACTTCAAGCAGGACATTATCAACAATCAAGCTACTTAGCTAGATACACTTCAAGCCAAGAAGAAGCAAGAGGAGATAGTTAATGTTGATAGAGTATTTCCCCAAATGTAGATAAAAAAAGAAGGATTGTAGATGTAAGATGGTAGCTAATCTTGAAAAAAAGTAGGTTTCACCTGAGTTCAAGCCAATTCAAATTGAAGAGGACCAAGTCTACTATGTTGCACAAACGAAGCCTTGGGCTCCACAACAAGGTATGCCACCAGATCCACTATCCTATGTTGGGACCATATTTTAAATCATGTTCATCTGGTAACCAATGGAAGCCCCCATATCCACCTAGTTATGGAGGATATCCACCACAACTTTGGATTAACCCTTGAGAGAGAGTTGGGGAGATTGGGAGAGGGTGGGAGAGAGTGGGAGAGGGTGGGAGAGTTTGGGAGAGAGGAGGGGGAGTGGGAGAGAGTGGGAGAGAGTGGGAGAGAGTGGAAGAGGGGTGGGAGAGAGAGGAAGTCTGATATAGTGGGAGAGGGGTAGGAGAGGGTGGGGAGAGTAAGAGAGAGAGTTGGAGATAGTGGGAGAGTGTGGGAGAGTGGTAGAGTGGGAGATAGTGAGGGAGAGAGAGTGGGATGGGGTGGGAGAGAGTGGGAGGGAGGGAGGAAGATATTTGGGAGAGAGTGGGAGAGTGTGGGAGAGAGAGTGGGAAGAGGGTGGGAGAGTGCGATATAGTGGGAGAGAGTGGGAGAGGGTGGCAGAGTAAGAGAGAGTTGGAGATAGTGGGAGAGAGTGTGAGAGAGTGGTAGAGTGGGAGATAGTGAGGGAGAGAGTGGGATAGGGTGGGAGAGAGTGGGAGGGAGGGAGGAAGATATTTGGAGAGAGTGGGAGAGAGTGTGGGACAATGGGAGATAGGGAGGGAGAGAGTGAGAGAGGTTGTGAGAGGGTGGGAGAGAGTTGGAGAGGGTAGGAGAGAGTGGGAGAGAGTGGGATGGAGGGGGAGAGGATGGGAGAGAGTGGGAGAGAGTGGTAGATAGTGGGAAAGAGGGTGGATGAGAGTTGGAGAGGGTTGGAGAGGGTGGGAGGTAGTTGGGGAGAGTCAGAGAGGGTGGGAGAGAGTGGGGGAGGGTGGGAGAGAGTGGGAGAGAGGAGGGATGGAGCAAGAGAGTGGGAGAGAGTGGGAGAGTAAGAGAGATTTGGAGATAGTGGGAGAGTGTGGGATAGGGTGGGAGAG
>VDFB02047230.1:45183189-45305168 GCA_007258455.2 Sequoia sempervirens
GGGTGGGAGAGAGTGGGAGAGAGTTGGAGAGACTGGAATAGAGTGTGAGAGAGTGGTAGAGAGTGTGTGAGTGTGGGAGAGTTGGAGATAGGGAGGGAGAGAGTGTGAGGTAGAGTGGGAGAGGGTGAGAGAGAGTGGGAGAGGGTGGGAGAGAGGGTGGGAGAGAGTGTGAGAGAGTGTGAGAGGTGGGAGATAGTGGGATAGAGTGGAAGAGGGTGTCAGAGAGGTTGATAGAGAGTGGGAGAGAGTTGGAGATAGTGGGAGAGTGGGTGAGAGGGTGGGAGAGAGGGTGTAAGAGAGTTGGATAGAGTATAGACAAAGAGAGAAAATAAATGTATAAAAAAACCAACTTTTTGATAGTGCAAGGACTGTTTTATAGAAGTAGAGACATGACCATTCTATGAAGAGATAACACGCTTGGGTTATAATTCTAGCACATTATATCTTACACTAAAAATGGTAAAAAAAAAATACCTATGATGTCCACCCACATTCTGCATATTCTCCTGGTTTTGTGCATGTTCCGATAAAAAGTAGCTTTTTGATGATTGAGTGAAGTGTCCATGCATGATTTTTAGATTCCACCACTTTCTTCATGATCTTTCCACCACCTTTGCATGAAATAGCAGATTTTTCACATGGAAAAGAATATAATATCAATTCAATTTTGAATTCTAGTGATAACTGATATACAATTGAAGTTTGGAGAGGAACAAGCTTTTGAAAAAGTCAAATTGTTGAGGAGTTTGAGGAAATAAGAAGAAAAGGCTACATAATTGGGTAGAACTCCTCCATTTGAAACTTTGGTATTTTAGGTATGTGAAGTCTTTGCACATTTTTTTTCATTCTATTATGGCTTGCTTTCATTTTTTTGTTTTGCATATTCCATGTTGATCATTGTTTGTTTGTCATGTTACAACATTAAGTTGTCAATGGACATTTTAAATTACATAATTCTATACACTTTCCAATTACATTTTTAAACCACATCTCTTTGAGGCATTTTTTTATTTAACATTTGACTTACTTTGTGTATGCTTCCAAAGCTTTCATTGAGGTATTTTGTCAAACAGTTATACAAACTAGTTGATTTCCTTGTCTATGCTACCAAATTTTCCATACATGTCTCTAAAAAATTGGAATATACTCCTAATGTAGGAGGGGCAGGCCTGCAACACACAAAAGCACAACTCAAATCTGCAAAAACAATTTTCAATTTACAATTTCATCAGGACCTCTTCATTTAGAATATTCACACTGTTCCTTGTAGCATATCAAAGTCACTCAATCGGGTATAATTCCACTCACACAACCTTTCAACTCACAACACAACACACATCAAGGATTCATTATAGAGTATTTCAACATATCCAATAATCACCAATGCTTTTTTTGTACCAAACTACACAAATTAGGTTTTTAATGCTTTTGAAGGCCCAAATTAGCCCACTTTTACAAAGGGACCACCTTCAAAACTTGTCCAAATCTCCTAAAACCTTGGGGCAGAACTTTATATCTATCAAAACTTCAAACTATATTATTAGATTGCAGATATTCAATCATTTACCACCCAAACCATAAAACCCTCTCCCTAGGCTTAGAAACCCTAGGTTTTATTGAAATATTTCTTGCCAAACACTCCAAAACTTGACAACTATTAAAACAAGCCTAAAATACCCTGATCGTGCTCAATCTAACATAAAATAACGCTTTCCAACTTAGAAAATCAATTTCACTCACACAAACCACTTCAACTTCCAAAACTAACATTTGAAAGAGGTGACCGTTGGTCTCCCTCTTTAATACCCTAGTGCAGGAGCACCTACACCTCATCCTCCCTATTTGATCATTTGATGGTAATTAGGAGGTTAATAGATAGGTGGATGAGTCTTTGAGAATTTTTTGTTTTGAATAAGGTCAATCAAGACCACTAAGCATGTCTTAGGTTGAGTTTTTGAGTTTAGGTGTTAAAATGTGAAAAATGGTGATCTTGCACTAAAGTATCTTTGTAGCCTTTGAAGGCAAGTTTTTGAATTTACATATAAAGTGTGAAAGATTAGTGTTTTGTGGATGTAATAAGGCTCATTTCAAGCCATTGGTGTGGTTTTAGTGAGTTATAGGTGTTAGGGGTGCAAACTTACAATATGAGTAATATTGTTTTTATAGCATGTGTAAATGATGTAAACTTGGCCTTCAACAGTCATTAAGGGTTTGAAATTCAGTTGCAAGGTAGTTGGTCAGTGGAATGTGAAGAAGAAGCCTTTAAATGAGATGTAGACATAGAATGTAAGTTTAATTTGGAGTTTTTGAGAAGAAAATACATTGAAATCTCAAGTTTAGCAACAATTTTTTGATTTTTCATGTTTTTTCTGACTTGTAACTCATGTAAGGGACCCTATGATGTCTGATTTAAGTGTAGGATGCATGATTTGAGTGCTAGGAAAGAAATAAGACTAATAAACCTACTGCTACAGTGAGTTTTGTGAATAAAAATGCATGTGAATGAGGGCTTAGGCCTAGGGTTTGGAAGAATCTCTATGGGAGGTCATGATGTTTTGAACTTTTAGGCATGTACAGGGTTAATTTCCTTTGTTCAAGTCAGTTTTAAAGTCTAGGAGGTTGTGGAAGTAGCATATTCATTAAACCCTCTTGAATAGTGCATAAAACAATGGTTTTCAGGTTTGGCATGAATTTGTCTGTACCAGAGGAATCTAGTTGTTGTTTTGGAGTTTTGGGAACCTAAGAAATATTGCTTCAAGGTTTCAAGGTCATGTGATATGTTTGAGGGCATGTTGCTTTGCAAATTAGGCCTAATCAACCTAATTAGGTTACCCTAGAAGGGGTGTTTTTGAGGATTTGGTCCAAAAGACTTGTACCTAACATTGAGATATGTATAATAACTCTGAAATGGGTGTCTAAAACCATCAAGATTTTGTCTAGTGTTTTGGAGAAAATTTGAGTTATCAGGAAAAAAATGAGTTTCCACTACTACTAGGGTTCAAGGGGTGAAAGTGTGAAATCTAACTTCTGATGATTGTCAAGATTTGATGGTTGTTTGGTTATTTCAAATAGGTCATCTTAATATTGTTAGATGCCTCTTAAAGGCATGTTGTCAAATTGGTTGTGATTGAGCCTCCCAAGTCTACATCAAACCCTTCACTATTTGTTAATTTCACAACTTAGCACTTTTTGCACATTTTGAAAATTCTACTACCTATTTAAACTATTTTGGTTTTCATCTCTATTTCTAAATTACCTCATCACTAAAGCTACCTCATCACCTATGTTTTCTATTTATGAATCCTTTAATGACATATATTTCATTTATTTTAATGGATACATTTTTGAGGAACTAATATTTGTCTCATTACCATGCTACAGGTAAAATTATCCACCATACTGAAGAAATGAACAAGGAAGAAACTAACAGAGGAAGAGTATGAAAACTTCAAAGAAAAAGAAGAAATTGGAAATGATTCATGAAAACAATCCAATTGAAGACGAACCTCAGTTATTAAAAAGAGAAAAGAAATTGGTAGCACAAAGGGAACAAATGTGAAAGAGTCGTGTTAGGACAGATGTAGATATTGTAGTTGGAGACACACCCTTTGCTGCAAGTGAATACAAAGGGACACCATCCACCACAAGTGAATATGATTGGACACCATCCATCACATCTCAAGTTGAGAGTACATCATCACTCAGATTTGATGAAGAAGGTATGCCATCATCCCCACGTGAAGATCAAGGTATGTTTTCTACTCCACCCTCGATCAAAGGTAGGCAATCTAGCCCACCTCAATTAAATATTGATGAAATTTCTAATGTTGAGATGTATGTACCTAGGAGAACACCACCTAGAATTTTGCATAGAAAACCAAAGTTTTTTATTAATATTGATGAGGATATTTTGCAGCACATGGAAAGTAAGATTCCAAAATGCACTTGTAGAAGATATGTTGATAAGATTTGGAAAATATTCTTTGAAAGGATAAATGAGACTACAAGATGTCAACTATTTGTTCAAATGATGTGGGATTTAAAGTACAAAAACATCATGAAGACTCTTGGGTTAAGAACATCGAATGCATCAAGTGAAAACACTATTGTGAAGAATCTAATGGATGCTTATGAGAGTGTGGGTAAGACCTCATGCTCAAAGGATAGTAATGTCACCCAACGTGTCATTACATAGAATTTGGTAAGCTATCAAAAAAATAGATCTCATCTCATTAAAAATACAAGTGAACAAATGGGAATTAGTAGGAAAACTTTATCAAAAGTTGTTCAAAGGCGGCAAAGAATTGAGGGCACCGATTCAAATGAATTATGGGCATTCTCGGGAATATTGCCACATAAAGATAAAAAAAGTTGTTGAAGCATTGAGAACACTAATTGAAGAGTATTGGAAGAATAATACAAGGCCATCTCTAAATCAAAGAGATGTCGTAAGAACGAGAATCAGTAGTCGGAACTATGAACCACATCCAAAGCATTTTTTGGATATGACTCAAACCCAATTTTTTCATAAATTTCAAAATAATTATCCTCAAATTAGTATTTCTCAAAGATTTTTTGAAATGCTTAAACCTTTTTATGTCAAGATAAATCACACATGCACTACTTGTTGCTATAGAATACATATTGAATTCTCTAACCATTATGATGTTTATCATTCTATATGTTTAGATTTGCATACTAATGATGTTTTGTAGGATTGTGGCATAGAAGCCCCACCAAAATATTCAAGAGAGTTCTTATCAAAAAATTTATGTTAAATAAAGGATGGCCAAATATTCTACATGACAACATGCTTGGATGGTTCATGCGAACATTGTGGTGGCTTTCCATGAATGCCAGTATGTCAACATATGGAAAGCATAAATGAGGTGGGATAGAAACTAGTAGAGTTCAAGAAGTATAAAATAGTGGCATACACTACAAAATATGGGTCTCAAGCAAAAAGGTGTGATTTGGTTATTTAGAAGATTCGAGTGCATCAGTTTATGTCCATGTTTCATGAGAATCTAGTGTATGAGTATGCAAGGCATACCCATAGAGCTCAATGGCCAAACATGCAATTCAAGGTATGCAAGGACACCTTTCCAGTTGGAAACATAGTATCAGTGGTTGAATTTGTAGAGAACAACACTCTATAGCCAAAATGTGAGGTGCAGTCATAGTATTACAACTCCACATAGGTTTTGATATTTGTGCACATAGAATTCATTCATGCAGCTGATAGTACAGAGGACCAAAGGAAGGTATTGAAGGAGTATCACTTTTATATTAGTGATGATCGCACACATTCTCCAGAGTTTGTGCAAGGTTGCTTTCAGATGTTCTATAGTGATTTTCCTTGGAGGGGCATAGCATACGTTCAACATATAATATGGTTAGATAACTATGCAAAAAAATTCAAGAACGCGCTCATGTTCTACTAGTTGTCTAGGATGCATCTCACTAAGGTGTTCAACATATGTGGAACTTTAATGAGGTTGGGTATGGAAATGGGGAGCATGATGGTGCAGGAGCATGCATGAAAAGAGCATTAGCATGAGAAGAGTTAAAGTATAAAGATAATGCAAAGTTAATAGATGCAAGATCAATCATCGAGTGGTGTAATGCTTCGATGGGTCTAGGTAATGAAGGTACGTCTTCAATTTGTAAATTTTTTTGGTTGACGGATGATACTAACATTGCACCATAAGAGGATTGTTGTACACTAATAGGATCAAGTGAGCTACACTCTTTCCTTAGCTCAAATGTAGGTTCATAGAGTATCGATACACGTAAGATGGCATGTTTTTGTTCTTCATGTACAATGCAAGCCTGGAATGATTGTGAGTTAGGGGAGTGGATTGAAAAATGGTTGACAAGTTATCTTTGCCCACTTCACACATATCACCCTCTGACAGAATTGGAACTAACATAGATGGAATCATTGGTCAACTTTGACCACGTATCATATCTAGTTCAACCATGTAATATATCTACTTGCTTAGTTTTTGAAATTCCATATTGTTATCTTACTTTGTACTGTATTCATAATGTTGACTAATTTCAAGAGATATGCCACACATATCAATGTAGGGAATGTATATGTAGTTACTATAGATGAAGAGAATGAAGAGGGAACAAACTATTACTTGTGTCATTATGTTGAGGCTGAAAAGAAATTGGAAGGCCTAGTTATAGATGGAGAAAACATCGAATACCCTACAGGCTCAGTTGTTGTTACTAGAATGTGGCTTAGAAGGTACCCACATAAGAGTGTTAAACATTGATTGTTTTAGGACTTTGACACACATCTTAAGATTCTTCATTACTCAAACCTTGTTGTGGAATACAATGTTCATTTGACCAAATATGGGGGTAGACCTTTGAACAAGACCTTGTGGAAGGTCTGTGAGTCTGACCATGAGGCAATACTTGACACAATAAAGAGTAGAGTAGACCTGGATGGTTCATTGGATTAATTTGTAAGTATATGCACAATGGCTCTTATTGATTTATATTTGTATCCACGTTAATTTTTTTAATGCCAATTCTATCATCTTATTTTACTTTGTGTATCTGTAAGTAACCCGATAAACATTGATTGGTGTCCCATTCCAAAAAATATAGATTTATGAGCCATCCAAGAGAATCTCAGGCAGAAAAGCAATGCAACATCCTTATTTTGATGATCTTGACAAATCTCAATTATGATTAAATAAGCCATTACAAAAGTGTGTGTAAAGCTTGGTGAGGGAATTTCAATTTATTCATTTAAAGTTAACCTTATCATGAGAACCTATGATGTAGACATTATAAGAGAATCTCGAATTTCAAGATATTCTATTCATGAAAGGTGTTGTGTGCAATAGGTATCTTGGAACTCCCAATGAAGATGTATGACCAAGAGTGACTAAGTTGAGAGACTTCCATGCCTATCTATAAGTGCTGTCCATATATTTTCATTTCATTTCCATTTTGGATGAGTTATTTCTTTTTATTCTTTTACTTTGTGTATCTATAACTAAACTAGTAAAAATTGATTGGACTCTCCTTGCAAGAAATGCTGATTTTTGAGCCATCGAAGAGAATCTCAGCCAAAAAAGCAATGCCACATCCTTATTTTGATGATCTTGACAAATCTCAATTTTTATTTGAAGCCATTATAAAAGAGTGTGTGAAGCTTTGTGAGGGAATCTCAAGTTACTCATTTGAAGTTAACCTTTAAATGAGAACCTATGATGTAGACATTATAAGAGAATCTCGAATGTATGAGTGACATTGTAAAATATCTATGAGAATAGAGTACCTAAGGCATTGTAATGAGATTTACTTGTAATGACATTTACTAAAATAATGAAATTTGGTGTAGGGGCACCAAGGTTATTGAGAAAATTTGGTTTATGGAATTCTTTTAAGTTAGTTTTGTGTTTTGAGTTTTGTCAATTGAATAAGGTCATATTACATTCACAATTGATTTATAATTCAATAAGTCATGTTAGTTACAAAAACAACAGTTAGGCATGATTGGAAAGATGTTGAATCATTTGTAAAGGCTATTTAAGTCAATATTTGAATTTTTAGCCTTTTGAAGGAAAATATTTAAATATGGTTGTAAATGTGCAAGAATAAGGTCTAAGAGTTTGATATACCATTTAGAGAGCTTGGTTTTCATGGGGTTCCTTTCAAAGCCTCTACTTTTATTATTCCTATGGTAAACTATTTGATAGAGTTGGTGGAATTACCTTTCTTAGTAATCACTATTAGTGAGATTGAGCTTGTTAACCTTGAGAGAGTAGGACTTGGGCAAAAGGAATTTGATATGGCTATTGTTTTCAAAGACTTCAAGTGGGATGTACTCCACATTGACGCCATTCCTCAAACTTCACTTGATGGAATCAAGGAATGGCTGAACTCCATGGTTATAAAGTATTATGAAAGCATAATGAAATTGTACTAGTGGCCAATTTTGAAGACTCTTATTGATGATCCAAATAAATTTATTGAAGATGCTGGTTGGGAATTTTTGAATATGGAAGCTAGTGATTTCGATTCTAATAATTCAGAAGAGTCAGATCAAGGATATGAACCATCTGATGTAAAAGAGGAATCAAAATTAGATTTCATGTAGCCACCATCAAGAGTTTTACAAGCCAACAAGATGGAGGGAATTATTATATAAGGATAATTTTCAATGTTGCAGGTACCAACTTTAATACCAACTACAATGGCAACATTGAAATTCCATAACAGTATTTATGTGATGAAATTTCCTTTAGATACAAGGATTCAAAGCACATCAACCATGTGGTACAAATTATTAAATCCCATAGATGATCTATATCAATGAAAGAGTCTGAAAAGGCAGAGAGAGTTACATTGGTGACTCATGAGAAACTTTAGCTTTCAAAAAAAAAGTCAATTAGGCTAGCAGATGTGTGGATTGGGTCAACATTTAGTGGAAGAGGAAGAAAGATGACTGGAACTCTGGAGACCCACCATACTATATTTCGATATTCAACCATGAGAGTAGAAGAGAGAGTTGATATCATGTATCAAAACATTAAGCATGCATTCTTCCAACCAGCGGAGAAGGAGATGATTACTTTGCTTCATTTTCATTTTCATAACCATATCAAGGCATGGGAACCAAGAAGACCAAGGATTTCTAGTTTTATGTGGAGGTAATGGATGTGGTCCAAAATTTAGGAGGGGAAAGAAGGTCAATGTATGATCTCGATGAAATTGAGGAAGAACAACAAGAGAGGGACGAGAAGAATAAAATCAATATAGAGTTTCAAGTATTTTTCAAGTGAGTAAGAGAGCTATGGGAGTAGCCTCATCTAAAAGATTTTGAACTAGAGTTTGATATACCATTTAGAGAGCTTGGTTTTCATGGAGTTCCTTTCAAAGACTCTGATTTTATTGCTCCTATGGTAAACTGTTTGGTAGAGTTGGTGGAATTACCTTTCTTAGTAATTGCTATTAGTGAGATTGAGATTGTTAACCTTGAGAGAGTTGGACTTGGGCAAAAGGAATTTGATATGGCTATTGTTTTCAATGAATTCAAGTGAGATGTACTTCACATTGAAACCATTCCTCAATTTTCACTTGGTGGCATCAAGGAATGGATGAACTCCATGGTTATAAATTATTATGAAAGCAGAATGAACTTGTACTAGTGGCCAATTTTGAAGACTATTACTGATGATCCAAATAAATTTATTGAAGATGTTTGTTGGGAATTTTTGAATATGGAAGATAGTGATTCTGATTTTGACAATTCAGAAGAGTTGGATCAAGGATATGAACCCTCTAATGTAGAAGAGGAATCATAATCACTCTTCATGTAGCCACTATCAAGAGTGTTAAAAGCCAACAAGATGGAGGGAATTATTATATAAGGATAACTTTCAATGTTGCAAGTACTAGCTTTAATTCCAACTACAATGGAAACATTAAAATTCCCTAGCAATATTTATGTAAAGGAAATTTCCTTTAGATGCAAGGATTCAAAGCACATCAACCATGTGGTATAGATGATTAAATCACAGAGATGATTTGTAGCAATGAAAGAGTCTGAAAAGGCAGAGAGAGCTACATTGGTGACTCAGGAGAAACTTCAAATTTCAAAAAAAAAATCCAATTAGGTTGGCAGACATGTGGATCAGGCCAGCATTTGGTGGAAGAGGAAGAAAGATGACTGGAACTCTAGAGGCCCACCATACTGGATTTTGATATTCAACCATGAGAGAAAAAGAGAGAGTTGATACCATGTATCAAAACATTAAGCATGCATTCTTCTAGCCAGTGGAGAAGGAGATGATTACTTTGCTTCATTTTCATTTGCATAACCATATCAAGGCGTGGGAACCAAGAAGACCAAGGATGTCGAGTTTTATGTGGAGGTAATGGATGTGGTCCAAAATTTAGGAGGGGTAAGAAGCTCAATGTATGATCCTGATGAAATTGAGGAAGAACATCAAGAGAGGGATAGGAAAAATAAAATCAATACAGAGTTTCAAGGATTTGTCAAGCGAGTAAGAGGGCTATGGGAGCAACCTCATCTAAAAGATTTTGAACTAGAGTTTGATATACCATTTAGAGAGCTTGGTTTTCATGGAGTTCCTTTCAAAGCCTCTTCTTTTATTTTTACTATGGTAAACATGTATAATAACCTTCAATTCCTTGAAGGAGAGGTTGTTGGTTGATTTGTAACCCATTTTTTATCAAGAAGAACGTTATTTTTCTAAAATTTACTAGTTTTTCTCACTTTTCTTGTTGTTGTACAGCCTATACAAACACTAAGATGATTTGAAACCTATTGGACATTGTATATTGATTAAATAGCTTTCATTTTCACCTATTTAGAGGTTCTAACTCTTTGTATAGTGAAAGTTATCTTATTTTTACTATTTCTACCTACTTTCATAGTGTTCTTGGATTGAAGGGTTTCATGATGTAATTCGACCCATTCCAATTTTTGTGCCTATTGTAACTTGTGGAATGGGTCCTCTAATTTGTAAAATACATGCCTAACCTATTTAGAATGTTGTGGATTCAAGGTTGGGTGTTTGGGATGATGTTCTAGGGCTGTAGCAAGGTATTTTCATGATGAAAATGAGGGTTTCAAGTGGTGTTTTGACAAAATGTGGGAAGGACTGTCCATGTAATGTATTATTCACCATGTGCAGGGTCTGGTAAGAGTGTTTGGTGCTTTTTTTTGGGTATGGCAAGTTCGAGAGATAGGAGTTTCATTAAAACCCCAAGTATTTTGCTTGAAATTGAGGGTTTGGTGTATTAGGGGTCTAGAGGTCTTGGACCTAGAAAAAAATCATGGAATTGGAGGTTTTGAAACATAACATACTATGGTTTGAGGAATTTGAATGAAGATCTAGTGTTTAAAAGGTCATCTCTTTGTAAATAGGGCTAATTTAGTAGCCTTTGTGCAAGGTGGTCTATTGGATCTTAATGATGGTACAAAGAAACACAATATGATCTCTTGGGAATTTGTCTTAGGGTTTGTGTTAAAGCTTGATTGATGTTTGGTTGGTCATTTGATGAGATTTGGAGACTATAAGTTAGGCAAGGGTTTATTGAAAACCCATACTTGAAACTTTCCCACAACCAACCAAAGCCTAAAACACCTTCAAAAAGGTCTGCACAAGCTTAAAAGTTCAAGAGATATCACTATCCCCAAATATTTCTTCAAACCCTAGCAGTAAACCACCATTTTCCACTAAAAAATGTGTCATTTGACATCTAGGGCATCACCTAAAAATCCTCTATTTGCCTCCCTTGTGCACAAAATTTTGCAAACATGTTTTATAACCATAACTAAGCCTTTCCATCGAGTTATAGAAGCATACAGTGGGTGAAAGGCTTAATATGACATTTTAATGCACTTAAAACCCTTAAAATAGGGTATACAAACCAACCCTCAGTAATTGGCTTCTAAAATGCACAAAATCACTTGAAATCCAACCAAACCAAAACTAAAACATAGTTAAGTCTACCACCCACTAAATTCCATCAAAAAGAGAGCACAATCGCCCTGTACGGAACCATACAGTTCAATGAAACATCAAATCCCAAAGTGAAAAATGGTATCAATCTTTGGTAGCATATTACTTAGATACCATGGCACTTACGAAATCTTCATCTGAACCTATGGAAAAAGTGTTAAATGCAAGTAGTGGAAAGTTGCAAAGTGGTGCAACTTTCACTCTGCAACTTGTGTGACCAAATGAACTATTCCAACACATCTAAATAGGTATGTTTACACTAGGAATGGTCATATTTTTCACCCAAACACATGGAATCACTCCGAGCTATGTTCAACCGAATCAATCCCTTAAGGCTCCAAAGTGCAAAATGACTACAAACTTCAACATGTTGTTACTCGGATACCATGATGCTTAGAAACTTCTCGTCTAATCCTATGGGATCATGTTGTGACCCTCTACAATAACCTCTCTCATTTTTTTTTTATCTCGTAGTGGTTTTCCTATGGTGTCCAGTTTTCAGTTAATGGAAAAAGTGTCAAATGCAAGTAGTGGAAAGTTGCAAAGTGGTGCAACTTTCGTTCTGCAACTCATGTGACCAAATGAACTGTTCCAACGCATCTGAATAGGTATTTTTATGCTAGAATGGTCCTCTTTCATACCCAAACACACAGAATTGCTCTGAGCTACGTTCAACCGGATCGATCCCTTAAGGGTCCAAAGTCAAAATGGCTACAAACTTTAGCATGTTGTTACTTGGATATCGTGATGCTTAGAAACTTCTTGTTTGATCTTATGGGATTATGTTGGGCCCCTCTACAATAACCTCCCTCAGTTTTTGTTATTTTAGAGTGGTTTTCCTATGGTGTCTAGTTTTTAGTTGATGGAAAAAGTGTCAAATGCAAGTAGTGGAAAGTTGCAAAGTGGTGCAACTTTCGTTCTGCAACTCGTGTGACCAAACAAACTATTCCAACACATCTAAATAGATATTTTTATGCTAGGCATGGTCCTCTTTCACACTCAAACATGCAGAATCGCTCTGAGCTACGTTCAACTGAATTGATCCCTTAAGGGTCCAAAGTGCAAAATGGCTGCAAACTTCAACATTTTGTTACTTAGACACCGTGATGCTTAAAATTTTCTCATTTGATTTGATTGGATCGCATTGGACCCCTCTACAATAACCTCTCTTAGTTTTTGTTATCTCAAAGTGGTTTTCTCGTGGTGTCCAGTTTTTAGTTGATGGAAAAGTGTCAAATGCAAGCAGTGGAAAGTTGCAAAGTGGTGCAACTTTCGTTATGCAACTCATGTGACCAAACAGATTGTTCCAACATGTCCAAATAGGTTTTCTTATGATAGGCATGGTCCTCTTCACACTCAAACACATGAAAATCTCTCTGAGCTATGTTCAACCGGATTGATCCCTTAAGGGTTCAAGTGTAATATGTTGAAATAGGCCATTCCACCTATTGTTCAGGTTGTGTCTTGATGATATGGGCCTGATGTAAATAGGATAGGGAGTAGAAATAAGAAAATAGCATTGGTAAAGGCATTGGAAGAGATTACTAACACTGCCCCTATTAAAAATTCAGAAGTGGGGCCCCTTAAAAGCAAGGCTAGAAGTGAAAAGAAGAAATTGTTTCAAAATAAGTTAGAATAGGTTGGAAATAGGGTGAGGTTGTGGATTTTGATGTGTTCAAAAGGTCTTCAAGGACAAGGGAGGTCAAAATTATGTTATGGCATGATGCCCTAGTTGGGAAAATAGGGGTTTTGAATGAAAAAAAGATGTTTGAGGGAGTAAAAGTGGGTAAAGTCAAGAGGCAACATAATTTGGTGGTCAATTAAGTTTGTGCAGGCATAATGAAGAGTGTTGGAATAGGTTTTGAGGTTTTGGTTTAGGTTTTGGGGGTTCAGTTCATCTGTTAGGCCAAATGTTTTTGGAGGGGGTTTGGTTTGTTTTCGGTTTGTTGGTACAAAAAATATGTAAAAACAAAATATAAATATATATGTAGTCTAGAAGCATGAATTAGGATTAGAATATCACATAACATCATATAAACAACAAAAACACTATAAACTTGAATGTCATTTAAAACATGCATGATAAATATTCATCGTTGAAACTTGAATTGTGGTAGCTTGATATATAGAGTCTATTGATGCTAGGGTTCAATTTGTATGATTTTGAAAAAAGAAGCTGACTGAGTAGAGTTATTAGCGTTCTTCATAAATCATAAGAATATGTTTAGTACACTAGCCATTTTGATGTCTTCTTGCAGTCTCAAACATTATTTTGTATCATTTTTATATTGGTCTTGAGAGTGGTAGCTTAATATAGCTCCACAATACAAAATTTGGTTTACCTGTGTAGTGTAACAATGGCATAGGCAGATTTTTCTTTCAAAGAACCAAAGGGTGAGTGCACAATTGAAGTGTATAAACACATATATTTTTGTAATATCAAGGATACTTTTTGAAACTTCCATGCATTGCTAATCTAAAAGGAAAAGTCTTATGTATCCTTTTCTTAATTGACATGTTCCAATCAAAGAATTAAATATATTGGAATCTTTTTATCAATCATTTCATAGAATACCAATTGAAAACATGTTTTTTGCTTTTAGATGATTTTTTTATGTATCTAAGGGTAAATTTTTAGGTATGTTAGATATTAGCAAACCAACAATGCATATAAACCCAAAGAACTACGAAGTACATTGAAAACTAATAGAAGAAACATTTATACTAGATAATCGCTGAAGCTTCCATGATTCCTCTTCCTAGCACCTCCTAACTTGCTGCAAATGTATTGCCCTCAGATTGAACGTGTGAGCAATTTGATGCCAAAGACTAAGTCCTATACAAGCTTTGAAGGATTTAAATAAAGATTATGCCTATGCCTATGACAAAAAGACTCTAAAATCCCAAATAACTCTAAGTATTAATGTGCTAGAATAATGAAATTCATGTGTCTAATCTCAATATGTGAGCAAAATAACATTTTATAAAAAATGCAATTTTGATTGGACGGACGAGATCGACTTTCAATAGAAACCTAAAATCAGGGGACAAGATTTAATCTGATAATCCCTAATCCAGGTTAGGGAAAAATCATTAAATGAGTGGTCGAGATGTCATCTGAGAAAATCAAATCGGCGGTGGAGAATAAATGAGATAATTAATTAGAAAAATAAATATTTTCGAAAATCAAGAAGATAAATACTGCCTGATTTGTGAGATTCAAAAAATCAAGAAGATAAGAGTTGAACTAAAGATCAGATTTGGAAAATCAATAATTTGCTCAATTACTTGATTTTTGGTAGAAAGTTATCATTTTTAATTAAATTAATTCAAAATATGGATTTTGTGAGATAATAAATAATTGATTTTTAGATTATTTACTAAAATGAATTGTCAATTAAGAATGTGATATCATTTTAAATAATTTCATTTATTTAAAATGAGGGAAATGTTAAATTTGGCAATTAAATAATTAAAGATAATTATTTAATTTAGAAGATATGATTAATGATTAAATAAATTAATAAACTCATTTAATCATGAGAATTAATGACATATTAAATAAGTAAATAAAATTTATTTATTTAATAATCAGGAAGAAATAAATGAAGAAAGGTAATTAAATAAATTTAGAAATTTATTTAATCAGAGGAAGACTTAGACAATTAATGACGTATTTAATAAATAAATAGAATTTATTTATTTAATAATCATGAAGAATAAAAGGACATGAATTAATTAAATAATTCTGAATTATTTAATTAATAGTCGAATGTGGACCAAGGACATAATTAAATGTCATAATTATGCTAGGACGAAAGTGGTAAAAATAGAGCCTACAGGCCTAGGTCATTTTTAAGTGTCTACAGTTTACCATCAATCAATTAATTTATTCAAGACAAGCCATGAAGGACAACAACGATCAATGTTATGGCTAACCAATTAATAAGTATACATGTGAATAAGGGAAGCAAAAGTAGTCACAAACACATATGCCTTGAAGTATACACACGAATACATAGTATACACAACTTAATACAAAGTATATGCATGAATACAAGGTATAGGCATGAAAACTCGTAAGTCGCAAAGTATACATTGGAACACACGTAAGCCACAAAGTATACACGTAACTTGTAAAGTATACACTTGAATACACATAAATCATATCTATTGAACCGTGGATTTATAACATGCAAATATGGACACCATCGATAAAAAATATTTGTATTAACCAAATAGCCATGTACGCTTACAACAATATATGTCGATATAAGTGTAAAATATAGGTACAAAATAGCCATATAGGCTTATGAGAATGCCATATAGGCATACAATGCCAAATATATCCAATACAAAATATGTTCAAAACTGCCATGTAGGCATACAAGAAAGGGCTCTGGAATCAAAAGTCATTGCTCTCCAGACTCTCGAAATAAACTCTTTCCCTTTGCTTGTCAATCAGATGGCGATAGGTCTTTCACTCATTTGTGCTGCACTCAAGGAGTGCTCTTGCTACTCCTCCTACTATTGTTAAGTTCTTGGTGAAGTTTAAATTGTTACAATAAGAAGTAAAGACATTAATATATAGAAATTACATTATAAAAATTGATATATTTTAAAAAAAATCACTTACGACCATCTTACAATCACTCTCCATGAGGGAAATATTTGCACACAAATGTTGTGGCATGCTCAATCCCTATATAAACCATCTAAATAGAAATTAGATTATGAATCAATAATTTGGTTTGATTTTTCACTCGAACTAGAACATCTATAACAACGAATGTAAATTGAAATTTAGTAATTTGCCTCATACCTCTCATGTTAGATCCATTGAAGATTGTATAGTGGATGAAACATCGATATCCATTTCCCTCATAACATTTGGAGGTGTTTCCACAACCAACATCTGAAAATAAAAAATAAAAAAATTATTCAATCACAAAAAAGTTTCAATAGCGGTCCATGTCATGACTTATAATGTATGCGATCTAATGAACAAAATTTTGAGTACTTATTAAACTATATATTTTTTATTATCATGCTTACTATTTTCCTATCCATATCTTGTTCAAAAGGATGTGTTTTTAGGTTTTTACCCATAACAAAAAGCTACTAATCATTTGATTAAATGCTTTCGTAGACATGTATGACAACTGTGGTGGCATAGAGAAGGAAGTGAACTGCTTGAAAAAATGCCTCAAAACAAATGGGGTCTCGTGGTGATGGAATGCCATTACAAACAAATGCACATCATGGAATTCCATCACCATAAGAATGCATTTCTTTCAGGCATTTTTTCAAAAAGTTCATTTCCTTCTCTATGGTATTATTGTTTACTATTATGCTTTGATATATATTTTTCCAAGCATCCATAGTTTGTTGGAAATCACCTATTTTAGGCTTTTAGCCATAGCAGCAAGGAAGCATGAGTAGTTTGAAAAAATTCTTTGGTGCACATGTATGAAAAATGTGGTATCATAGAAAAGGTGGTGAGCATTTTGAAGAAATGCCTTGAATAAATGTGGTCTCATGGTGATGGAATGGAATTCCATCACCATGAGACCGCATTTCTTCAAGACATTTTTTGAAACTACTCTATGTTATTTCTTACTATTATGGCTTCATAGATTTTTTCCAAGCATCCATAGTTTGTCATGTAAGTGCACCTTTGCAAGCACATGCCTCCATGTGAAGAAATTGCATCACTACTTATGCTGACTTTCTAAACAACTAAATTGCAGTTGAAATTTTTTCATCTATCAACATCTAATTATTAGTTGTGGAATGTGAAGTAATGCTTTGAGTTTGAATGATGTGAAATGCAATGTAACCAATGATATGAATATAAACTACACAAATCTATTAAGTACAATTCATTAGTTAAACTCTTTAT
This sequence comes from Sequoia sempervirens, assembly GCA_007258455.2. Classification (NCBI taxonomy): domain Eukaryota; kingdom Viridiplantae; phylum Streptophyta; class Pinopsida; order Cupressales; family Cupressaceae; genus Sequoia; species Sequoia sempervirens. The sequence continues at coordinate 45,200,614 of VDFB02047230.1, forward strand.
TCTATTACCTGCATGAAGGTTTGAGTAAATCCACTGGCACTAGGAGGTGTTCCCTTGAAACCTCCAATATTACCCTGTTCAACATCCAAAATCACATATTAAAATACCATATAAAACAATGCTATTAACATGTAATTGTAAACACCGAAATTTGGTTTAGGCCTACAACTTCAATATTCTTCATAATTCTTATTCTTCATGGTCATGATTAAATAATCTTAATTATTTAATTAATTCATCTTAACATTAATTCTTCTATTGATTAAATAATCTTAATTATTTAATTAATTCATCTTCTTTTATTTCTTCTATTAATTAAATAATCTTAATTATTTAATTAATTCACACTTTTCTTTATTCTATCTAATTAATTAAATAAACACTTTTTATTTAATTATGTTACTAATTAACCTTATCCGTCTTGTCAAATTAAATAAATTCTTATTTAATTTATTCTTTATCATGTCTCAACTATAACTAAATAAATTCATTATTTATTTAATTATTCATTTAAAATCCTTCATCATTTAATTAAATAAATATTATTTATTTAATTATTCTTCAAATATCGAGTCTTGAATTAAATGAATTATTTAATTCATTAATTCTATTTTAACGCATTCTTCTATATTTTAGATAATTATGTGAGTTATCTAAGTATTCACTTTTACTCGACTCAAAGATCTATTTCAAATCGCTCAGTTAACTCTTGCTTTAATGTCTGAGTGGGTCTTCGAGTAATCCCTTCGTCAAATCATTCAAATCTTCCAGTTCTAACTCAATTGCGTGTACATGCATATTAATTAAATATTCTTATTTAATTAATTAAGTGTTGTGCGTGCATTCAAACAGAGAGTTGATGTAATCAAATCTTTGTCATGCTTTGTCATGCAAAGATATTTCTTTTAATTAATTTATTTAATCTTTAATTCTATTTCTAATTCGAATCACTCATGTCATCACAGTTATCAGAATGCATGTCTAATCAATCAATCTCAACCATCCGTTCATCTTTTCGATCTTGGTCTGTTTCGAATAATCAATTTTCTATAAATTGATTTGTCATTCTTCATTCCAATCTCTCTCGCGAATTTTATAACTTTTGAGAGCACTTTGTCTTGAATCTTCGATATTTTGCTAATCACTATCTTAGGCTATACTTGCACGAACTTGAAAATCTGAGGGCAATTATACTACACGAGCAAAATGGAGAAGGGCAATCGAGATGAATCATGGAAATACGTTTGAAAATTGGTGAGATTGTTCTAGTTTTAATTACGTTTTTTACTTTCCCATGTTCTTTGTTGCTTAACGAATAAATTTGCATCTTAGATTTTAGTATTGCATGTTTTCTTCTAATCTTCTTTGTTGTTGTCTATTGTGCAAAGCTTTTATTTGGCATTACATTTTGGTGAACCCGACGTGAAGACACCATCTTCGTGAATCCGTAGATCTTTTAATTTTGGTTTTTGCATATTTTTCGTATGGAACGACGCATCTGACAATTCTTGAACCACAATTGACTTTATGAACCACATCTAACAGAGAAACAACGAATCTGACAATCCCTGAACCGCAATTGATTTCCTGAGTCGCAACTGAAATAGAAACGACACATTTGACTGGTAACGAAGCGATGCAATTGACTGGTAAAATTTTATTTCTGCTTTCGGCAATCTAGAATTTTCAATTGATTTTCATGTTATTGATATTTGATTTTCAGCGTGTGGCCATTTGGAGTTAATAAGCTTTTGCAGGACGATTGACGAAGACAATATTGAAAATTACTAATGAGATCTTTTGCAGGACGCTTGTCGAAGACCCTAGTTAAATTTTGAAACAGATTGTTTGGTAGTGTAACAAATCTTTCGTTTGGTTAAAATTAACAAGTGTCTACTGTGTTTGGTGTGAAAGCACAAGTTTGGTCATCCTTATGACTTGGTACATTGAAGTATCCTCTCCCCTTGCGCATTCGTGCGATCCTGGGTGTAAGAGAAACGGTTACCAACTCTAGAACTTGGGCCTGTTCTGGTGGGAAAAAGTACTCACCCCAGGACGACTCAGACCGGTAGCACCTTGAACCTGAGGGACTTCCAGCTGGTATATAAAAGTGGGTTCTTGGGGAAACCCCAAGAATCACGAGTGTGGTTCCGATGAGATGGATCCGAAAGGGGACTCGTGCCGTATGGATCACACCCCACGAACAGAATGCCCGAATTAAATACCTTTTTGTTTTAGAGACCAACCTATTTGTGGCCGTTGCTTGGTATTAGTGCAGGGTACAGTATCATTCCCGAAGATACTCACTACTAATCCCCTTGAGTAGAGATAGTAGTTCTTGGGAGGTCATTTCCCAAAGAATTCAGAATTGGTGTGCTCGAAAGACGTTAATGAGCCATGGAGGGGAGCCAATGCCACCAAATTCCTAAGCTATCCACTCTCGAGAAGGAAAGGTGTTCATCACCAATCCGAGGTATAATAGGTGGGCTATACCAAGTATACAAACCCTAGGCCTTTGGCCTATTAGGATGTGCTTGTCTGTTGTCACTTTAAACGTTCTTGAAGTTCAAAATCGAAACTGAAAACACTTTGTCTTACGATTGTCTTTGATTGTCAGAATTTGATCATAGAAAACTGAGTCAGTTTTAAATTTCATGTCACTGAAAATTCACAGAGAGTCGCAACTGTTCACCAGAAACACGCATCTAATTTTCAGAGTCACATCTGTCAGTTTAGCTCACATTTGCTTTGGAAAAACCGCATGCATTATATTATGAGTCGCATCTGTTAATTTTGAGTCGCATCTGTCAGGAAGACCACAATTGTTAATTCTAGACCGCATCAGTCTGATTACCAGAAAACCAGAATTCACAGTCACTGTCCAGTCAGCATGTTGCATCAGTTTCAGTTGTCTTCACGCAAAACAGTCCTTGAACAAAAACCTGAAACGATTTGCTCAATTTTGCATTCTTTAGGGTCATTTAGTCATTACCATAGTTGTCTTCATTTAGAGAGTAGCTTCATCTTAGGGTACATATTACCTTGCATTAGACTTCTAGAAAGGTCACTTTTACAAAGTTTAGGAGTAGTCCACCATCTATACTCTAGAAAAGTCATAGTGTCAACAAAATTTGTCATTGAACCTAGTCTTATCATCTTATACTTTGTCCTACAGAGAGTCATCCTAGCTCATCAGTCTAGTTAGGAAACTCAACTTGTCTTTGATCCTCGTCCTACATTGGTTCTTTGACTTAACTAAATTGACACCTTGGTTTGACTTTAGGCAGTTGGTCCCTTCATCCTAGGTTTATAGAATTGATCACTTTAGGGTCTTGCTTAGACTTTTGCATCTTTAGAGTCTAGACTAGTGTCATCCTAGGACATCCTTTATTTTGCATTAGAAAATCCCAAAAACATAGACTAGGGTCATATTATTCATAGATATAGTTTTGCATTTCTCGCATATTGAGCTTGTCTTACATGGTTGAAACTAGGTCTAAAAGAAGAGAGAGAGAAAACATGTCAAACCCAAACGAGTTCATCAATCCATTTTCTTCAAGACCTCATAAGACTCTATTAGACAAATTCACCACTAGAAACACTCAAGGACATATTGCTGTAGAGGACATAGAGGCTGCCACACAGGACCCTGAGTTTGCCTCTTTTGTAGATGAGTACCTAGCAAATGATCGTCAACGATTTTTAGGTAAATTGCTAGCTGAAGGTGCTACTTTACCTCCAGGATTTGATATCAGCACCTTACAAACTCAACCTACACAAGGGACAAATACAACGACTGCTAGTACTACTATACCTCAGGTCAGCACAACAATGCCATCTACCACATCTACACAGAGTACGACAATCCATACGTCTCCATTTGGTATGTCTAGCATGACATCGGGATTTAATTTCACTGTAGGGGCATCATCATCCACTCCCTCTGGTCCTCTTGTTGGGAGTAAAAGACCTAAAATGTCAGCCCTTACATCTTATGTTGGTGTCACAAGTGCACAATCAACAACCGTACCTACTGCTAGTATCACGAGTATTATACCACAGTTGATGGCCATACCTAGTGCTCAAGTCACTAGTACTATACCACGGATTACACAAATAGGAGGCATTCCCTCCTTCCAATATGGCAATCAAAATCCACTCTCGCAGACTAGCAGTCAGAATCCACTTACATCGATCCCGAGTCAGAGTCCTTTTTCACAGATTGGTAGTCAGAATCCGTCCACATAGATTCCAAGTCAAAACCAATTCACATCGATTCCGAATGAGAATCCTTTTTCACAGATTGGTAGTTAGAATCTGTCCACACAGATTCCAAGTCAAAACCAATTCACATCGATTCTGAATCAGAATCCCTTTTCACAGATTGGTAGTCAGAATCCGTCTACATAGATTCCAAGTCAAAACCAATTCACATCGATTCTGAATCAGAATCCTTTTTCACAGAGTGGTACTCAGAATCCGTTTACACAGAACCCAGGTCAACACCAATTTATGCAGATACCAGACCAGAACACATTTACCAACATTCTGAATCCAAATCCACCTCAAATGCCAACGTTCAATCGAAACCCATCACGAGGCTTTGGATTTCACAACACATATACGGATCTGCATAATCCTCCTAGCACATCTTTGACCCAAGTTGACATCCTACAAACACAAATGCACGCATTACAAACGCAAATGGACAACATGTCAGTGTCAACTAAGAAATCATTTTCAACAAAGGACTATGCCCATTCCCCTTTAATAGATCATTGTACATGACACCCTTCCCTCAAGGATATGTCATACCGAATCTTCCTAAGTACAATGGAAAACGCAATCCAGTAGAACATATCAGGGAGTTTTCTACCATATGCATAGATGTCGCTTATGACCCCACGTATCTTATGAGGCTATTTCCAAGAAGTCTTGTAGGAATTGCACTAGAGTGGTTTTCAGGTCTAGATTCTGGCATTAGATCTTGGGGGGAATTAGTGGAGAAATTTGTGGAGCAATTCTCCTTCAACATTGAACATGAGATAAATATAGCAACCTTGTGCCATACAACGCAAGACGAAGGTGAAACATTCATTCCTTTCTTCCAGAGATGGAGAACTATTGCTAGTAGGTGTCCTGTTGAAATACCCAAAAAAAAAAAGGTTACAATGTTTCAAGAAAACCTTCATCCAAAACTTAGGAGTAACTTAAGGGTACATTGTTGCATATCTTTTTCAGAACTAGTGGAAAAAGGGGTGATAATAGAGAAGGATCTTATTGAAAAGGGTGAAATCAAAATGACAACATGCAATAGAAACCCAATCGTACAAAACACCCCCACTGACATAAATAGATTTTGGTCTCGCAACAAAAATGTCACCAATTATGGGGTGGTTGATGCTAAAACATTACAAGCAGGACCCCTCCTCACATTACAAGGACCTCATACTTTTGCAAACATGCTTAATGTTGTCAATCAACCTCCCAACGTGGTCCAAAACACTCAATGTCCACCACAAAGGAGATTTCAGAAACGTGAGTTCTCCCTTAGGGGAACCCATTGAGTCGGTGTTCAAACAACTGTTACAACACAACCTCATACAGCTGCAGGAACCAAGACAATACAATCCAGGACAGTTTAAACCAGCTTGGTGGGATGACAATGCCTTTTGTGATTATCATAGGACTAAGGGACATAACCTACAAAATTGTCGACAACTGAAGAATATCATACAAGATCTTGTTGAAAAGAGAATTATTGAAGTTAGTGGACAAAAACAAAAGACATCAAACACTGATCATCAAGTCTTTTCAGACCCACTACATGACCATGGGAAAGGAACTGTCCCCAGTTCAAGTACTAAGACCAATATGTCAGCTAACTATGCGAGTATCAAACATGATTATGATAGCAGAAAAATCATTCATTGCCTTCGCGCCGTTGATCAAAACATCAATACTATTACTATCAATGCTAATCCTGAGTGTGCAGTCAATACTCGTCGTACTAAGTTTACTATCCTAGGCCCTCCGTCACAGCAAACACCTCAACCTTCCAAGTTACAATATAACCTACTTGACCAGTTAGCGAAGACCTCAGCCCAAATCTCAATCTTGGAATTGTTGTGCATTTCCCCAGAGCATTGGTCTATCCTTGATAAGGCTTTATAGAACACCACGGTCCCTAATGACCTTGATGTCAATCGTTTCCAAGAAATGGTGGGCTACTTGACCAATAATCACCATGCCACGTTTTCTAAACAAGACTATGCCACGGACAAGACGAATCACAATGACCCTTTACATCTAGAAGTCCTTGTTGATGACACCAAGGTTAGAAAAGTTTTTGTAGACGGAGGAGCAGGGTTAAATCTATGCACTTTAAAACTAATTAAGGCATTAGGTATCTCAGAAGCATGCGTAGACACCACTAAGAGTATCATCATTAAGGCTTATGATGATGAAGAACGAAAATCAAAGGGGGTGGTAACACTTCCTATCAGAATTGGTCCTACGGTAATGGAGACAAAGTTCCAGGTCTTGGATCTCACCCTCCCTTATAACCTTCTGCTAGGTAGACCATGGATTCACGCTATGAAGGCGGTCCCTTCCACATATCATCAGTGTCTTAAATTCCCTTACAATGGCACCGAAATAACTATAGATGGTGATCCCGATCCTTTCCAGTATTGCACCAATCTAAAGGAGATCCCTCAATGTCAAGTGCCAGTTAACCAAGAGGCCTCACCGTCTAATCCATCTTCTTATGTTGACCCATCCACACTCACTCGAACATCTATTTCACCCTCACTTCCTACCACTCCTAGGGTCGAGATCCAAGACAAGGGTTGTGGAGAGTATTACATGAAGACTTCTTATTGTGTTAGCCATTTGGTTCCTCCTAAGTCATATGGTTTACCTATAATAGGTAGGGGACAGTCTATGATCACTATACATGTTCCCCCCACAACAACTTTTACTAAATGGGGTGAATTAAGCAAAGAGGCTGTAGATACAGAAGATGTCACTTCCTGGCTATATAAGGAAGATAATCAGGAACCTCTTTTACTTGCTCATATTCCTACAAATCTATATGGAAAGGGTTTCAAAATTATGCAAAGCAAAGGATATGATGGACAAAGTGGTTTAGGTTTAAACCAAGATGGCAGAATTGAACCAATACTTGTTTCTCGGTGGCCAAAAGGAGTAGGGCTAGGGTTTCAACCAATTCAGATTGGCATTCCTAGTACTCCATTACCCTTACTTGAGGAAGTACGTGCTTCAGAAGATATTAAGACATCTCACGAACCAGTAGACCAATATCATCGTGACTCCCCCGATTCTAACGATTATGAGTGGGATTCCTTATCCTCTACTTCTTCCATGAACCTTGACAAATTATTTGGAGAACTTGACTTGATGTTAAGTTCCTCACCAAATCCTTTAAATTCCTATCCACCAAAGAAAATGACAAAAGAGGAATGGTTTAAACACTACTATTGGGAATCACTTGATCCTACCTTTTGGCAACCTGAACCACCTGTTTCCGATAGTCAAACCTTGGCGTTAGGCCCACCTATTCATCCACCTAGACCCAAACCTAAGAGCAAAGAGGACCTGGTACAAGACTTTTGTAACCACATGAATAATTCAATCTTTACCTTGACCCCATTAGACTTTGATAACTCTGACGATGACATGCCCTTAGTCTATCCCCAGCTCATTGATTGGGATCAACAAGATACCCCCATCTTGGACACTTTTGAGAATGACGAAGCAATTGTTGAGTTCCTGGGATTACGGAAGGCATACCTAACGGGGATCATATAGCTAGTTTTACCATTGACTTGGACAACAAAGCATATTTTGGGGAATCTGTTCAACCCTCCACAAAAATGAGAAAAATAATAAACAAGATAAAAAGGACGAGTCTCTAGGTGAAAACCGAAAGGCACCTTTAGACAATGAAAAAGTAAAAAGAAAGGACGCATCCGTAGGTGAAAACCTCTCTAAGGCACCTAAGGATGGAGGTTTGAACATTCTCCCCGTTGCACAGGAAAATTCACCCATGCTCGTTGAAGAATCAGTAGAAGTCAACATAGGCACAAAGGAGAATCCTCGACTGATTTATTTGGTAGTGTCATTGACAACACAAGAGAAATCAGAGTTCCACGACTTCTTTGAACAGAGACAGATAAATTTTGCTTGGTCATATGCCGACATGCCGGGATTAGATCTTGACCTTGTTCTACATCATTTTCCCTTACAACCAGGTGCTAAACCAGTAAAACAAAAGTTGAGAAAAATGCATCCACAAATTGCTTTATTAGTCAAGGCAGAACTCAAGAAACTATTAGATGTTGGTTTTATAAGATCAATCGACTATGCCGATTGGATCTCCAATCTTGTACTAGTCACTAAACCAACTGGGGGCATCCGCATCTGCATTGATTTTAGAGATATCAATAAAGCTTGTCCTAAGGATGACTTTCCCTTGCCTAACATAGACATGATAGTTGACATGACAGCAGGATATGAGATGTTGTCCCTTATGGATGGATTTTCAGGATATAACCAGATCAGAATTGCAACTGAAGATCAACATAAGACGGCTTTTACTTGTCCTTGGGGAACGTATTGCTAGAATGTTATACCCTTCGGACTCAAGAATGCAGGAGCAACCTATCAGCGTTCCATGACTACTATCTTTCATGATCTAGTGCATACTTGTATGGAGGATTATGTCGATGACCTTATTGTAAAATCCAAGACAAGGGTAGAACATCTATAGGTTTTAGACAAGATATTTCAAAGGCTAGAGAAGTATAATGTGAGACTCAATCCAAAGAAATGTGTGTTTGGAGTCAAGTCAGGAAAGTTGTTAGCTTATATCATTTCTAGACGAGGCATTGAAGTAGATCCTGCTAAGGTGAAAGCAATCATGGACATGCCACCACCCAACAATCTTAGTCAACTAAGGACATTACAGGGAAGGTTGCAATCTATCAGAAGATTTATAGTGTAGCTAGCAGACAAGACACATCCTTTTCAACATCTACTTAAGAAAGGAGTACCCTTTGCATGGACAACTAGGTGTGAAGAGGCTTTTCAACTGATTAAAGAATATTTACTCACACCGCCTGTCTTAATGCCACCTGTTGAAGGAAGACCATTGATTCTTTATATTACAACAACCCATTCATCACTTGGAGCATTGCTTGCATAGAATGACGATGAAGGTCATGAAAGGGCAGTCTATTATATCAGCCAGACTTTGATTGGTTAAGAGCTCAACTATAGTAACATTGAACGTGCATGTCTTGCAGTAGTATTTGCTACCCAAAAACTGAGGCACTACATGCTATACCATCAAACAATGTTGATTGCTAAAATAGACCCTTTGAAATATCTTCTCAGCAAGGTAGCATTACTAGGCGACTGGCCAAGTGGGTTATGATACTTAGTGAGTATGATATCCAGTATGTAGAAAGAAAAGCTATTAAAGGACAGGTCATTGCTGATCAGTTAGCTGATGCACCCATATAGGCAGATCACCCATTAGTTGCAGACTTTCTTGATGAGTTCATATTCACATTTGACACAAACATAACATGGAAACTGTAATTTGATGGCTCACATACAAATCATGGTTCAGGGGCTGGTATATTGTTTATCACACACAAGGTGATTCCATCCCTAAGTCATTCAGATTGCATTTCCATGCACTAACAACATGGAAAATATGAAGCTTTAGTGACAAGGGTTACGCGATGGCACTCAAGTGGAAAATCAAGAACCTACAGGTATATGGCGATTCTCAACTAGTAATCAGACAGGTAAATGATGATTATGAGACTAAGGATGAGAAGCTTGCTCCATACAAGTGCATGGCTGATAGCTTTAAAGAGTACTTTGACAAAGTCAAATTTCATCAAATACCTCGCGTTTTAAACAGGGCAGCCGACGCTATGGCTACAATTGCATCACTTCTTGATATTCCTAACAACGTGCCTAAGTTTGAGTTCTTGGTGGAACAACTTTTGGTCCCAGCCTACGATATCCCAGATTCTGAAATGGTGTGTGACATCGTTGGTCCCGATTCCCTATGGTACAAAGAAATCTATGATTACCTTCATGCCGAAGTCATACCCATTGGCTTATCAAATAACCAACGTAGAACATTCCTCCGTAAGTCAGCCAAATACACCATCGTCAGAGACACCCTATATAGACGTGCCTTAGATAATACCCTACTGAGATGTCATGATTCTATTGAAGCACAAGCAACCTTGCGTGGGGTGCATGAGGGTATATGTGGTTCCCATTCTAGCAGTCCTACCTTAGCCAAGAAGATTATGAGACTGGGTTATTATTGGCCTACTATGGAAAAAGACTCATATGTCTTTGTAACAAAATTCCGCCAATGCCAAGTTCATGGAGATTTGATACATGCCCCAGCACAGGAGCTCTGTCCTATCACGTCACCATGGCCCTTTGCCCAATGGGGACTCTACCTCATAGGTAAGATCCACCCCACATCATCTAATGGACACAAGTTCATTATCACTGCCACTGAGTACTTTACGAAGTGGATTGAAGCCATTCCTATGACATACATTACCGACACATATTTCTAGATTTATCCTGAACTATATTATCTGTCGATATGGTGTCCCTTAGTCCATCATCATAGATAATGGCCGCCCATTTAAGAACCAAGAAGTCCGCCACTTGTGTGAAGAATTTCATATCCAACATCACTTCTCCACTCCATACTACCCACAAGGTAATGGCCAAGCGGAGGCATCTAACAAGACCATTATTAGAATTCTCAAGAAGACTGTCAATGATGCTGGTCATGATTGGCATTTACAGCTTAACCCTGCCTTATGGGCTTATCGTACAAGTATCCGTACTCCCATTGGTGCTACCCCATATTCACTTGTCTTTGGGTCTGAAGCCATTTTGCCTATTGAGGTCGAGATTCCTTCCCTAAGGGTATCCCTGAAAGGCCACATTGATGATGAAGAGTACCGAGTGGCGAGACTCCATGAGCTAGAATTTTTAGATGAGCGAAGACAGAAGGCACTAGACCATCTTCAAGCATACCAGAATCACCTTCGTCATAGCTATAATAGGAGGGTCTTGAACATAAACTTTGGCATTGGTGACCTAGTTTTAATGGAAAACCCAAAGAATCAAGCAGAAAGAGACAAACTAGGAAAGTTTGAACCTAATTGGTTAGGACCTTATATTGTCACATAAGCTTTTGGGTCAGGAGCGTACCAACTCTCTATTCTTGAAGGGGAACCATTGTCCTCACCAATCAATAGTAGGCATCTAAAGAATTTCTATGCATAGCTTCTAGGAGCCTTTGTCTTAATTAACAAAAATACAAAAAAAAAAAATTAGAAAATCACAAAAAAATCGTTATCAAGGTGAAAACCTGGCAAACAGGCATCTTGGTAACACCAAAAAAATTAGATAATCTGGAAAATAGTAAATACAAATCATTCATCCAATAGTGAAAACCACTTCGGTGGCACTTTGGATAGGTACCATGGTGAAAACCTGGCAAACAGGCACCATATGTACTCAACTTTGCTCCTTTGTCTACTATTATTCTAATCTACCATGTACATACTACCTATCCCTGTACATAGTCCTTATCCTTGTACATAGTCCTTATCCCTATACATAGTCCACTACCCGGTAAATAGTCCTTATCCCTGTACATAATACCTATCCCTGTACATATCCCTTATCTTTCCTGTCCATCATTTGTATATACCATTCATAATAAGTGGTAGTCTTTCCCATAACTTGGAACGATTGACATCGAGAGCATTTCATATCCCCTGTTTTACCCTATTCATAATCAATTGGTCTTATATACTCGATTGGGGGAAAACACTTGACATGTGTCATATTGGTTCTTACATTGGTTGTGTTGAAGACGTAAAACCATGGAAAATCCACAAAAACATCGCAAAATGACCTGAGAAAACACAAAAACATCAGAAAACTTCAAAAGAACAAAAAAATCAAAACATTTCAAAAATCCAAAAAATAGAGTCAGAGTCAGTCGCACTTGTCAGTCTTTTGTCGTTTGTCGAACTACATTGCCTCTGCAACTGGACGTAGGCAAGGCCATCTGCCGATGTGCCCCCGAGGCATTAGGTCAGTCTGTTTAGGTTTGTCAGTATAAATTCATGATTCAATCCATATGTCTATACGACAAGGTCGTTGGTCGTGTTGAACTACGAGGTCTCTGCGTGTATAACGTAGGCAAGGCCATCAATCGATGAGCCCCCGAGGCCACACTAGGTCAGTCCATTAGGGTTTGTCACATTCACTTTCACACACACACATCTTCTATTTGTAGTCAGACTTGTCATTCAAAGTCAAGTCGAACTACGAGGTCTCTGCATGTATAACGTAGGCAAGGCCATCAATCGATGAGCCCCCGAGGCCGCACTAGGTCAGTCCTTTAGGGTTTGTCGTCACACACAGTCAATTGTCCACACATTATATCAAGTCATGCATTAGTCTGGTGAACAAGTCAGCAATGTCTCTAAGTCAAATCATACAACTTGCCAAACAAAACAATTCAAACAGATCAACCAAAAGTCTGCTACAGGATGTGTCCTTCTTGGAAACAGACGTTATCAAAGCAAAACAACCTATGTCTTATATAGGATGAGTCCTTCCTGCATAATCGACAAGGTCAAGCATAGCCTTACACAGGTTATCACATCAACGGCATCTGATTCAACGTCTTATATGTACATGTCTTTCTGAAACCAGGCTTTGTCATGCCTTATACAGATAGTCATAACATTGAAACTAGACTCACAGTCTTATCCGGTATGTGTATCTCCTGAAATCAAGCTCTATCAATCAACAAATCAAACAAACAAATCATGTTTTGGCAATTATTTTACTGGCTTTTTGACTTTATGGCTTATTTATCTTATCATTTATCATGAATTGATGACTAGGAATTATGTTACTAGCTTTCTCAAGGATGTCCCATGAAGGATTTAGAGAAGCAACGATGTATCAGAATTCTATTTTCTTTGACTGCTATCTGTAAACTGTCTTTTAACTTTGATTGTTGAGTCATGTTACTAGTTTCCTCAAGGATGTCCCATGAAGGATTTAGAGGAGCGATGACGTTTCATGACCCATCTTTTCTTTTGTTTGCTGTCTATGGTTTGTCTTAACAAAAAGAATAAGGCAACTTGTGTCCTTAGTATGAGTTAACGACAATCCTTGTCTGTGACTGTCTGTTATTAGCAAGTGGATGACCTTGCACACCTTGATTTATGTCATATCATGGTGTTTTTCTCCATTTGTATTAGTCCCGCCCAATGATGATAAAGTGCAGTACCTTTTGTGATACAGCGAAACATCGAAGATTGCTATTACTAACATCTATCTCCTGTCTTTCGTTCTTTCTCAATCGTTCTTTTCGCACTAACATTTTTTTTCTTTTCTACGTCTTCACCACCCTTATCTATTTTCCTCTATCCTTTTTTCTTTCATCTTCTAGTTCTCTCGTCAATTTCAAGAGCACACTCATGTTCTTTGAACCCGTCTGTCCTCCCGAGGGGGCATACCTTCACCTGTTTTACACTGGGACATGACTGGGCCATATTTCTTATCGATTTTCTTTGACACAATGCCTAAGTGACATTGTATCAAAGAGGGGCAAATGTAGACACCGAAATTTGGTTTAGGCCTACGACTTCAATATTCTTCATAATTTTATTCTTCATGGTCATGATTAAATAATCTTAATTATTTAATTAATTCATCTTAACATTAATTCTTCTATTGATTAAATAATTTAATTATTTAATTAATTCACCTTAACATTAATTCTTCTATTGATTAAATAATCTTAATTATTTAATTAATTCACACTTTTCTTTATTCTATCTAATTAATTAAATAAACGCTTTTTATTTAATTATGTTACTAATTAACCTTATCCGTCTTGTCAAATTAAATAAATTCTTATTTAATTTATTCTTTATCATGTTTCAACTATAATTAAATAAATTCATTATTTATTTAATTATTCATTTAAAATCCCTTCATCATTTAATTAAATAATTATTATTTATTTAATTATTCTTCAAATATCGAGTCTTGAATTAAATGAATTATTTAATTCATTAATTCTATTTTAACGCATTCTTCTATATTTTAGATAATTATGTGAGTTATCTAAGTATTCACTTTTACTTGACTCAAAGATCTATTTCAAATCACTCAGTTAACTCTTGCTTTAATGTTTGAGTGGCGTCTTCGAGTAATCCCTTCGTCAAATCATTCAAATCTTCCAGTTCTAACTCAATTGCGTGTACATGCATATTAATTAAATATTCTTATTTAATTAATTAAGTGTTGTGCGTGCATTCAAACAGAGAGTTGATGTAATCAATCTTCATCTTTGTCATGCAAAGATATTTCTTATGTTTTCGAATGCCGAACTGAAGATTAAATCATTTATTTAATCTTTAATTCTATTTCTAATTCGAATCACTCATGTCATCACTGTCAGTTATCAGAATGCATGTCTAATTAGTCAATCTCAACCGTCCGTTCATCTTTCGATCTTGGCCTGTCATTCGAATAATCAATTTTCTATAAATTGATTTGTCATTCTTCATTCCAATCTCTCTCGCGAATTTTATAACTTTTGAGAGCACTTTGTCTTGAATCTTCAATATTTTGCTAATCACTATCTTAGGCTATACTTGCACGAACTTGAAAATCTGAGGGCAATTATACTACACGAGCAAAATGGAGAAGGGCAATCGAGATGAATCATGGAAATACATTTGAAAATTGGTGAGATTGTTCTAGTTTTAATTACGTTTTTTACTTTCCCATGTTCTTTGTTGCTTAACGAATAAATTTGCATCTTAGATTTTAGTATTGCATGTTTGCTTCTAATCTTCTTTGTTGTTGTCTATTGTGCAGAGCTTTTATTTGGCGTTACAGTAATAAATTTATAATTGTTTACTAGTTACATACCCCACTGATAGGTGTACTACAGAAATAAGTAGGTGGAGGGCCGGTGTATCCAGTCTCAACACTGTGACCCTGTAATTTTATTAAAATCATAAAACTAAATTAGTTAATCTTGCATTTCAAAATCAAAATTTAATAAATTAAATTCAATGAACATGCTAAATTTTACTTGATTATCAATTCCATACGCATCATCCAAAATTTCAGCTGCCTTTTCCATCTCTGTAGTTGCATATGGATCCTTTGCAATAGCCTCTTGAGTGTCGGTAGGGTCATTTGAACAAGTCACCCCGCAAGATTGACACACATGGGTTCGAAGGCCACCACTCGAAGACTCCCCTTGATGGCATTGTAGAATAGGGCTAGTATGATGGATGACACTCTGGGTCAAAGTGTTGATCGCATGTAATGTCTCTATGTTGACACTCTCCTTCATGATGGAAGGCATAACAACGTGCTCATGAGGAAGCCTAGCGAGAGCTCATCTCCCTTGCTGCATAGGATTTGGTTGTGCATCGAGCCTATCCTGAGCTGACCCCCCACCTCTCCCCTGGAAGTCCCTCATATCAAAATAATTTGGGATTTTTTTCAATATGAACTAACTATATAATTTCCTAAGAAAATACTAGGAGACTTCACAATTGTTGCACGGTCGATCATCAGAGACCATGCACCACCTATCATAAAAAATGTTCCTAATCTCTTGGTGGTGGCACCAATGAATATGAAACCTCTTTGCATTGAGGCTAATATTTTTATTTGTGTGTGGGTTAGTGAATAATGATCAAAAATTACCTTTTATAATTTTTAAATCCTTTACTTTTTTATATGATAGTTTATCTGCATAATATTCCCTAGCCACATGCCTCCTATCTTGCCATCTAGTTATTTGTTTGCTAATTGAATCTACATTTTTTAACATATCTTTCAATGAATTTGCGAGGGTCATTCTTTCTGTGGTTGACCCATTTGGATCACTCAACCTACTAATAAAATCCTCAATTTGTTTTTTTTTTCTCAATCTCATTCATTAAATTTTGTTGAGTGCCAAGAGGGTGTTGAGGGATTGGTGGAGGAGGTTGTTGTTGAGGTTGATTTTCTTGTTGTGGATTTTGTTCTTCAAGATTTGGTTGCTCTTCTTGTTGAGGATTTTGTGGGTTTGCGGGTTCATTTGTATCTCCTACAAATTCAAAAAAAAAATCAAATATAACCTAAAACTAACAAAATCAACCTAAAACTAAGAAATTCAAAACAAATAGCAAACAATACTTACCTCTCCCACCTCTTCGTCATTGTGGTGCCATCCTTGCAAAGAAATAGCAACTCTTGTAGAATATTTTTTCCCAATACCTCCTCCTAGAACATGAGCATGAAATTTGGGGGTTTTGGCCATGGGAAGAAGAAGAAAATAGTCAAAGTGAAAATGAAGACTTTTACTTTTTTTTTCTTTTAATGTGCAATAATGCCAATGCATTATAATGCAATTGCACTATGAGTTTTCAAACTTTTTTTAGAAAGTGGCAACAAAATTGCTACCCAACTTCATGCACCCACACCATGATTGTCCTCACTCTCTTTGGACTAAAATTTGGGAGATATATGGTGATCATGATATTTATCCATTCCCAAATGATCCTATTTCAGATTGTCTTGTGCCTCTTCATTTTTTAGATAGGATACCCTATGATGTAGCTACTATGCAGGAGTTTGAATATTTTGACTACTTTGAATATTCAAATGAGGATGACGAGGGTTCTTCAAATGCTCCTACTTCTCCATCAAAGATAGTTTATGTACCTTCACCTTCAATGATTCATTGATTGAGGCTTCCATCATTCATGTTTAGCAGGACCATCCATCTCATTGTGATGATTCATTGAGCATGTCCAATGATTCATTACACCCAGTATCCCATTTTATTCTTGATTGGGATTCCTATCTATCAAACATTGAATCCTTGTTTATAGAGTCTCACATTTTAGATTTTGGAGGACACATTTGAGGGGATATCTCTCCTATTTGATGAAAACCATTGCACATCTATTTTCAAACAATCATGGTCTTTGGATCTTGTTCAACATCAATTTTTGCATAGTCTTGATTTATCACCTTCTTCATTGATTGGGAATGTACCTGATTTGATTGTGGCATCTTCATCTTAAGTGGTAAACTAGACAAATGAGTAGCTTTCAGGGACATCATCATCATCCATATTCATCCTTCTTTCCTTCAATTCCTATTTGGAATGGGAAGCATTCCTAAATTTGTATATGGTTTTATTTCTTCTGAAAGGGAGACAATTTGTTTGTCGACATTGGATCATGTTTTGTCTTTAGGAACTTACCAATTTTGTAGGTGATCACACATTATGGGGGGATACATATTCTCTCTCTTTCCCTCTTATGGGGGGGATATTGATTGTAATATATATATGTGATGGATGGTGTACTTGGGGGGTATCATGGAGTCATCCGTCCTTCCTCACATGATTTTTTTAATCTTTTTTTTTTCTCTCTTTTAGAGAGGAGTTGTATCCCACTAGGTTTTCTCCTTTTCTCTAGTTGTGAGAGATTTATTTTTGCATTTGTACATGGGTACCTATTATTTCCTAGTAGCCAGGAGCCATCTTTGCATAATTTGCATAATAAACTTCTCCCTAAGTTGCACTTATGGGGGGTTTTGGTGTAATTAAATAATTAATTGCACTTACATAAGTTTACGTAGGCATTGATTTATTCCTAGGTATCATTTTCTAGGTGATAGTATATAAGATTCTTTCTAGAAGTCTTAGTTGGATTTTCTAGAACTAATCTTATCTAGCTATTTTGCATGATTCCTAGGTAGTTAGTTTGCTAGTTATCTCATGTCATAGGATTATGACATTTGTCAACATCATATTGCATACATCTCAACCTTGCCTATATAAGGAAGGTTCTTATACTCATTTGTATCATACTTTATCATTTCTCATACCTCATCATTTGAGAGGTATTAATATCAAGCAAGCTCATTCTTGTATATCCTCTTGTGGAAGGTTATCATTTTTTTGTAGGTGTTCTTGGGTATCGAGCTAATCTTTAGCTCTTATATTGTATTAGAGCCACATCTTGCAAAACCCTTCTTATAATTGAGGGTGGAGCTATTTCTAGTGAGAGATCTAGGTTGTTTTTAGTAAAGTTGAGTATGCTCTTCTCTTGCATCATATGATGACCTAGAGAATTAGAAAAACTTGAAAAAAACACCATATTTGAGGTTGTCTCTACAAGTGGGCTTTCATGGCAAGTCACTTTTGGCTTGTGTTGGAGGAAATATAAGCTTAGATTTGAGTTTAGGGCAGCTGAAAAAATCAAGATCAACTTTTGTTTCACCTAAATCTGACATTTCTAGTCAAAGTTATGGAGGTTTGAAGATTTGCAAGATTAAGAGGTTACAAAGCTTTTGGTGCATTTTCAAGAAGATTCAACTTTTCCATCATCTTCAAGAGGCCTGAGAGAAAATTGATATATAATTCACCCTATTTTTGCTTTAGCTATTCATGAGGCAATTTTTTTTTACTTGTGGTGGCCATATGACCCCCGAGTATAGGGTACAATATATGGTTTTGTAGAATAAAAAATAAATATTTTCTATTTTTGCATCAAATTTTAAAAAAATTCATTGGGCTTTATTTAAAATTCTTGGGCACTTTTTGTTTATCTTTGGACTATTTTAATATTGTGAGGTTACATTATAATTTCTATGGGCACATATTTCATTGTCATGCACAAAATATTGTCAAAGGTTTTATTAAATTATAGGGTATTATTATTCATTGGAAAATATATAATTTTCAATTATTATCTATGGGAAAATATTTGGTTGGATGATTTTTTACAAGGGCCATAGCTTTTTCAGCTAATCTAATAGCTTTTCTAGGTCATCAACCTTTGGTCAGCCCATCTACAACCATCGCCAACCTCTCTGCGCACATAGTTGGCCTATGAAGATTTACGTCAACATTTATCCCTTTGTACGTCGATGTACTCTTATCGGTTGACCGTCCTTTCTCCTTAGCATATTTTCATCGACTATTGCATAATCTTCATCTACCAAACATAGAGCCTTCCAACCTATCAGCTTAGTGATCTCCTCACTGGCCACATTAAATGCTAGCCCATACTCAATCGAAGACTTCCACCAGTCTATTCATCTGGCAATCATCACTGACCACCTTTGATGCTTGTGGTACCGTTGTCCACCACTGGTTCTTTGAATTCTACTACTGATCCACTCTCTCATTGCCTTGTCGGCTCACGCTAATACTCTCACCACCATGCTCTTGGGTTCTTATTTATCACTAGCATCAAGCTCCTTTCTTTCCCCCAACTCATGAAAACCATGCATAAGTGCCCACCATGGATCTCCAACCTCTAGCATCCTTTCATCAGCCTGTTCACATTCCAACCATTTTTTTTCTGTCAACCATAGTACTTTTTCCACTATCGACATCATCTCCTCTCAATCATTGGGTACAAAAGTCTTTTCCTGCGCAGTAAAAGAATTTATTTTTTTGTAGGGTCATGAATATTAAATGCCTTGATTATTGACTTCAAAATTTTATATGTTAAACAAAAAAATATATTTTTGATTTGACATCTCCTTGGCTGACATTGGCATGTCTCATATGGGTATGTGCAGGATCATGATGGGCCAAAAAGTGGTGATATGATGGGTATGTGTAGGGTATGTGGCTGACGACTTTTTTTAACCCAAATTTGATGAAACAAAAAGAGTTTTAAAGGAGATTCTCAACTTTCCACCAATATAAATTATGCTTTACTTTGAATTAAATAAATAATTATTATTCATTTTTTATTTGAATTATGACTAAAGTCCTGATTGATAGGCTAATTGAAAAACATTTATAGCTTTCAAATAGTATCACATTTTTTGAATATGAAACATGCATAACATTCTATGCTTCACATACTATAGGATTAAAAAAAAAATGAATTTCATGAAGTTTTGACCAAGTTAAGGTGGTCAGACATATGAGTTTTTATATTTTTTAAAAGTTGTAATAAAAATTCATAATTAATTATTTACTTGGAAAAAAATAGGCATCACATCCAGAAATGATTCCTCTACTTATATATAAAATATTATAAAAAAATATTATCATTTTATTGTGGTTAGGGTGGTTAGACATACACTTACCTATTTTTTCCAAATTTAAGTACTCTGCATTGAAATTTTAAATTTTCACCAAATAGATTTAAAAAAAAAAACTTAGTAGTTTAGAAACTACATTCAATTTGCTACAGATTCTATTCTTGCATATTTTTGAAATAATATAAATAAATTATTTAATTTTTTACATCAAGTTGCCTAACTATGATTTTTCTGAATTTTTTACCACTTAAGGACCTATTTTTTCCATGATTATCCTACACATACCCATGTACTATTTTTTTTTAAACCTAGTTTTTTATTTAGCCAACCCAGTGTATAGCCCATAGAGGCACCACAACCTTTGGGTGGCATATTTTTAATCACCCACTAAACTCGTGATCACATGCGCTACCTGGAGCCAACACCCAGGAGCCAATTTTTTGCCCCTGATTAGTTTGCAAAGTGCCTAAAATAGGCCTTTTTTCATTTTTTCATAACTTTTTGCCATGATCTCCAAATTTTGCAACTGAGATATTTGTAGAAACCTCTCTCCAAGTACTTTGTAATGGTGCCGGTCTTTTTGACATAATTTTTTGCATGTACAAATTATTCACAACTGAAGTTAGATCACCTCTTTAGACCTTCAAGCTCTTAACTTTCTGCCAGTTTCTCTGATTTCAGTGATTCAAGTTGCATTTGGAAGGTATTGAAGAGATATTTGTTTTGGTTAATGTACTTTTTTTTGTTTCAGCCCCATGTGTGAGATATTCATATTTTTTCATATTTGATTCCTACTTCATAACTTGGACATCCTGATTCTTGAAGAAGTTTTGTTTATTGGGGGGAGTTTGTTTTTTGTTGTATTATCCTATTTGGGAGTTTCTAATTCATATTGAAGGTCAATTTCTTTGTAATCTTGGAGATATTTCATAGTTCATTATGGGTTTTGCATATTATCCTTCTCTGATTATGTTGCAAAAGGGAAACTACAAACAATAGAGATATGGAATCATAGATCATCTCCAATCTCTTGAATTGTTGTCACATTTGTATGGTATTGTCCCCTATCGAGGTCAAGGTATTCAAAAATTTTCTTGGAGTTGCAACAAATATAATGTTTTAGTGGTCATTGCAATGCATGTTGATGGTGATAGTTTGAAAGGTATTGATTATCATGATTGTCCTCACACTCTTTGGACTAAAATTTGGGAGATATATGGTGATCATGATATTCAGTCATTCCCAAATGATCCTGTTTCAAATTGTCTTGTTCCTCTTCACTTTTTAGATGATGAGGGAGTTTGAATATTTGGACTACTTTGAATCTTCAAATGAGGATGATGAGGGTTCTTCAGATGCTCCTACTTGTCCATCAAATATAGTTGATGTACCTTCATCTTTAGTGATTCATTGTGTAGATTCATTGATTTTGGCTTCCATCATTCCTATTTAGCAGGACCATCCATCTCATGGTGGTGATTCATTGAGCATGTCCAGCGATTCATTACACCTAGTATCCCATTGTCTTCTTGATCAGGATTCCTACCTATCAAACATTGCATCCTTGTTTGTGGAGTGTCACATTTTAGATTTGGAGGACACATTTGAGGGGATATCTCTCCTATTTGATGACAACCATTGTACATCTGTTGTCAAATAATCATGGCCTTTGGATCTTGTTCAACATCAGTTTCCACATAGTCTTGATTTTTCACCTTCTTCATTGATTGGGAATGTACCTAATTTAATTGTGACATCTTCATCTTTAGTGGCAAAGCAGAGACATGACCATATTTTAGGGACATCATCATCATCCATATTCATCCATCCTTCCTTCAATTCCTATTTGGAATGGGAAGTATTCTTGCATTTGTATATGGTTTTGTTTCTTTTGAAAGGGAGACAAGTTGTTTGTCGACATTAGATCATGTTTTGTATTCATGCACTTACCAATTTTGTAGGCTATCACACATTATGGGGGGGCTACATAGTCTCTCTCTTTCCCTCTTATGGGGGGGTTGTTGATTGTAATGTATATTTGTGACAAATGGTGTACTTGGGGGGTATCATGGAGTCCTCCATCCTTCCTCACATGAATTATTTTCTCTTTTTTTTTTCTCTTTTTGGTGAGGAGTTTTCTCCCACTGGGTTTTCTCCTTTTCTCCAATTATGAGAGATTTATTTTTGCATTTGCACATGGGTACCTAAAATGGTCTAGTAGTCAAGACCGATCTTTGCATCATTTTCATAATAAACTTCTCCCTTAGTTGCACTTATGGGGGGTGTTGGTGTAATTAAATACTTAATTACACTTACATAAGTTTACTTAAGCATTCAATTATTCCTAGGTATCATTTTCTAGGTGATAGGATATAAGATTCTTTCTAGAACTTATCTTATCTAGCTATTTTGTATGATTCCTAGGTAGTTAGTTTGTTAGTTGTCTCATGTCATAGGATTATGACATTTTTCAACATCATATTGCATACTACATCTCAAAATTTCCTATATAAGGAAGGTTCTTATACTCATTTATATCATACTTTATCATTTCTCATACCTCGTCATTTGAGAGGTCTTTATATCAAGCAAGCTCATTCTTGAATATCCTCTTGTGGAAGGTCGCCATCATTTTTGTAGGTGTTCTTAGGTGTTGAGCTAATCTTCATCTTTACACTCAACTATTATTGTATACGTCTAAAAATGGTCATGATTGATTAAGCTTGTTAATTAATTAAATATAAATTATTTAATTAATTCTCCTAAAGTCATCTACATATAAATAAATTTAATTATTTATTTATATTGTTCATTCTTATAATTCTTCTACCTTAATTAAATAAATAACTTTATTTAATTATTGACATTTCCCATATTTTTCTTAATTAAATTAAATAAATTTTCATAATTTATTTATATTGATTATCATATTATTCTAAAAATTGAATATTTAAATTCAAATATGGAATATTCTCTTCATCCTATAATTAAATTAAATATTTAATTTAATATTTTCTTCTCACTCCATAAATAATTAAATATTTTTAAATATTTAATTACACTCTAAATTCACTTCTAAAACATAATTAAATATAATTTATTTAATTATGCGAGTTTCTATATCCATCTTCACTTACAAATTAAATAAATTTATTTTATTTAATTATTAACTCATTTTAACTCATTCTTCAAAACGACAAATTCCCTTCGGATCTGAATGACAGAAATTGAAGGAAAAGGGAAACCTTCTATCTCTCTCTCAATCTTCCACCATCCATTCTAACAAGCTTAATCTGGGCCGTTAATCATGTTAGCCAATCAAATCCTCTCAAAGACTATAAATTATGGTGCAAATCCAAGCTTTGGTTACACGCATACACATGACGAACACATAAGCATATGCACTGTTAGCTTATGCACTCACATCCTTTTAGCATCATAGTAATATTTTCATCTTAGCATAGTCTTGCATTGAGCATAATATGCATTTCATTTACATCTCGTTCTTTAGCTGTTCATTTTGTTGAGCTTGATCTGCTGAATTTAAGAGCAATTGGAAACAACAAAACGCTAAAGTTAGAGAGAAATAAGATGATTTCGGAGAAGTTGCAGTAACAGTTTGTTTATTCTGTTTTCCTTTCTGTTTATTCGATATAATGTATTATTGATATGTGTTTGAATTCATTTATAATTGATACACTTTTCATACACACATAAAATGACGCCCACCATGAGGCCTGAACCCACGATTTTAACATTTCTCTGCAAGTTTTTTTGACAGGTTTCCGCATTCTGGAGTTCACTTTCAAAAAAAAATTGTGTTTTAGCGCATTCGACATTTTTTGCGGCGCATACGGGGTTTTTGACTCTTTTGTTTTGCAGGATTTTGTAGTGCATATGGTGTCTATTCCAGCGCATATGGAAATTACATTGGCGCATCCGATAGATTTAATAGCGCATACGGTTAATCACATTTAAAGTTAAATTAGCATTGATTTAAAGTAGTGCATTTGGTAACTATTTTAGCGCATTTAGAATTTTTCCTGTGGTGCATATACCATCTGTTTCGGTGCATATACCATCTGTTTTGGTGCATATACCATCTGTTTCGGCGCATATATCCTCTGTTTTGGCACATATGGTTTGTAACTCAAATACAAAATTCTAAGTCTGACGCCTTCCACAGACATAATTCTTTTTCTTTTTCTGGATCTTAAATTGAAGCAATCAAGGATAGTCACCACACAATGATATTGCAATTAAAATTGAATAACTTGTTTTTGTGAAGCAATATCTTCACTTAGATTAGATCATTGTGATTTGGGTTTTAAAATGAACTTTTGTTTGCTTTGTTTGTGGCAATAGGTCTATGCTCTCCCCTTAACTAGGTGATCAGAATACCAGACTCGCCTTTTCAATTTCATGAATTTTTACTGCTTTAATTACATCCTTTAGAGAGTCTATCGTAGTGGGAAAAAGTACTACCCTATGGGAATGACTCAAATGGGTTTAAGCCAAAGCCTGGCTATTCCGCCCCACTATAAAATTTAAAGAAAATCTGGGGAAACCCTCTTTTGTTGGTAGTGTGCAAGATAACCATCCCCAAAGCCTTTGTTCTAAAGGTTGGGAGGTCTCCTGAGGGAGTTTATTATTTCCGCACCGAACATAAATCCTTACTACGAAACTAGTGTAGTGGCCAACTGAAGTCAGTTTCCAAACATTCTAATAATCACAGTGCAAGGGGAGGGAAGAATCTACCCCCAAGACACTCAGCATATAACTGCCAAGGACCATTTGCTCAGGGGATCCAGTATCCACTTCCGTAACTCTAAGTACGCGCCTAGAAAAGACAAAAACATGGGCATCCCTTTGGGGGTGACACGGCTGTGTGAGTCAATGCAATTCTAAGATGTGGGTTTTTGATTACTAGAATGACCTACTTGAGCATTAAGAGTGAGTCTGCTTGAATGACATTTCATGTGCAAAACTTGTGAATACATTTGTTGAAAAAATTTTCTTGATCAAACACTTCATGTTAGTGTAGGGCCTTTAAAACAACTATTTTTCAAAATGTTTGTTGTGTCTTCCATCACATTAATTTAGATAAAAAGATCATCTAAAATGAACATGAAGAACAACAACTGAAATCATTCAAAAGTTATTCATACCTTTGGTCCAATAACATTCTCAATACTTTTCCCATGCTTAGAGATTGGAAATCAACAAAATTTTCCAAGAAATTAGTTTCCAATAGGATCAGGAAACCCAAGAAACCATTAGGATACAAGAAAACGTTGCAAAGGAGAAAATTCTTGTACAAAAGTCGACACGTCTTGCTTCATTACCAAGGATTTCTTCATAGATACCAAGACTTTGTTAGGGGATTCACTTATGAGTATGTTGTAGATCCCTTAGATTCTCGAGCTTATTATCAGAGATTAGCTCTATCACAACGGCATAATCATAACCAACCTCTTGACTTCGATAATATACCACAACCTGCTATTGAATATCCTTCACACCCCAATCATATTCTTCAAAGATCTTGAAAGAATTTATTTGAAAACAAAGATCAAAATCTTTTAGAGTGCACCTTTCAAAACAAATTTTCTAATTTTTGGTTCAACTTCCCCAACAGGATTCTGACATCCTTCATCATTAGAAGCCACAATCAAAATTAGGCACATCTTAGATCATATCATAAGATTCCACATCTTATCAGATCAAGATATCATCATCATCGCACTTGCCAAAACTAGGATCTAAGCTTAGAAGAATTCTTCAAAATCATATGCCTATCTTCACAAGATCTCAATTCAATAAATTGAAGGACGAAATCCAACGTCATACCCAAAACATTCAAGAAGAGGGTGAAAGAAATAATCCTCTTTACATTATGAGTCGTAATCCACTTTTTGACAAAGATATGGATAATAGAGAAGAAAATCCTTTCCATCAATACAAAGACACAGACAAAACACATATAGATAGTGATGAGGAACAAGATGAGGAACATCTTAGAGAGGCTGAGCAAGATCCCAAGTTTCACAAGGCCATAGAAAAGATCTTGCAGCGCGATAAAGAAAAATATTTCCGCTATCTAGCTGACCAAGGAGCTAAATTGCCTCATGACTTTAATACTGAGAATTTGAAAAGAAAACCTGAAGAAACACTCCTATCTGATCTTAGTGCTTTGACTCAACAAATCAAGGCACTTCAAGGACAAGTTAAAGAATTACAAGGGGGAACCACAACAAAGAAATACACTCTTGAGGACATTTGTCCTTATCCTTTTGATCGAAGTCTCAACATGATTCCATTTCCCAAACATTGTGAAATTCCAAAATTTGATCGTTATAATGGGAAATCGGATCCAATAGATCATGTTAGAGACTTCTGAAACATGACTTTAGAGTTCGCTCATGAGGACACTTGATGCATTTGTTTCCCAGGAGTCTTGGAGGACACTCCATGGAATGGTTATCAAAAATCACACCTTCTATTAGAACATTTGAAGAATTAATCAATCTGTTTATATCACAATATGCCTACAACATACAACACCAGATCACCATGATAGATCTCTGCAAAGTTGTGCAAAAACTTGGTGAATCTTTCATTACTTTTCTTCAGAGATGCAGAAGAATGTTTTCCAGATATCCGCATCCTGTTCCTGAAAAGGAAAAGATGGTCACTTTCATTAACAGTTTGAATTCAGAGATGAGATATCATTTGAATTTACATTGTCCTACCTCTTTTGAGAAACTAATCGAAGATGCTATAACCATTGAAAGTGCATTGGTCAAAAGAGGAACAATAAAACTTGACAAAGACAATCCTAGCTCATACAATCATCACAATAATCAGGACAAGTCTAAATTCTGGACTCGCAACAAGAATGTGGTGAATGATGGTGTTGTTGATGCAAATCAGGTCTCGACCAAGCCATTTGTTCTCAGTACTCTGAATGCTCCTCGCAACAACAATTATAACAATATCAACTCGGTCACAAATCAAGGAAATAATCCTCCTCCTCCGAGGAACAATGTGAGTCAAAATTCTACTCCTAATCAAGGGACTTCCAAAAATCAAGGTTACCGAGGAACCACTAATAATAACTATAACTAAGGGTAATTTCTAAGGTTAGATTAGATCAATAAAATCAATATTAAAGTCAAAAACCAAAAGACCTATCGATTACAAAGGAAATTAAATAATAAAATAGTTATACCTGTTTCTCAAAACTTCCATGATTACCTCCATAGTACCTTCTTATTTGTTGGATGATACTTTGCCCTCAGATTCATTGTGTGAGCAATCTATAAATGTCTAAGTCCTACAACAAGCCTTGAAGGATTTGCATAAAATGTCTAAAGCCTATGCCTATGACTATGATTGACAATGCCTAAAAATGTTAAGATTTGATCAAATGAAAATAATAAATGCTATGAGAAATCTAATTGTGCTAACGATAAGTATGCAATGCGCCTATAATATGTCTACTTGTGTGTGTGCCATCGAAAAGTGAGAGGAAAATGGCATTTTATAGAAAATGTCATTTTGAATGGATGAGCGAGATTAATTCATGACGAAAACCTAAAATGAAAGGTCCAGATTAAATCTAAGAATCCCTAATTAGGGTTAGGGAAAATTCATTAATCGAACGGTCAAAATAATATCTCAGATAATTGGATCGAAGGTGGAGAATAAATGGGATAAACTAATTAGAAAATAAAGATTTTCGAAAATCAAGAAGATAAAGACTGCCTGATTTGTGAGATTTGAAAAACCAAGAAGATAAGAGTTGGACTGAAGATCAAATTTGGAAAATCAAGAATCTACCTGATTACTTGATTTTTGGAAGATTAGTTACTATTTTGAATTAAATTAATTCAAAATAATGATTTTGTGAGACAATAAATAATCTTTTTCAGATTATTTACCAAAATGGACTGTCAGTTAAGAAAGTGATGACATTTTAAATAATTTCATTTATTTAAAATGAGAGGAATATTAATTCTGACAATTAAATAATTAAAGATAATTATTTAATTTAGCATATAAGATTAATTAATTAAATTGATTAATCAATTCATTTAATTATGACAGTTAGTGACATATTAAATAAATAAATAAATTTATTTATTTAATAATCGGAAGAAATATAAAGACATGAATTAATTAAACAATTATAAATTATTTAATTAATAGTCGAATGTGGACCAAGGACATAATTAAATGTCTTAATTATGCTAGGACGAAAGTGGTAAAAATGAAGCTTGCAGGCCTAGGTCATTTTTAAGTGTCTACATTTTGCCCCTCTTTGTCATAATGCCGCTTGTCGCGTTGTGACAAAGAAAATAAGTCAAAAAATGCCCCAGTGCAAAATAAGATGAGGAAGCATGACGAGGGTTACCGTATGCCCCCTCGAGAGGATAGACAGGTTCCAAGAACATTGGTGTGCTCTCAAAATTGGTGAGAAGACTAGAATATGAAGAGACAAAGAAATGTTAGTGCAAAAGATATGGATGATGATATGGATGCGATGCCTATATGAGATGGGAGAGAGAAGATGACAAGACAAAAAGATATGCATGTTAGTTCCTAGACCAAATCCTTCAAAGCCTGACCATAGGACTTTAATATTTATTGCTCTTAATCATCATTGGGCAGTAAAAATGACACAAATGGACAACAAACACAATGGTATGACATAGACCAAGGTGTGCAAGGTCATCCACTTGAAAAAAAAGACAGTCACAGACAAGGAATGTCCTAACTCATACTAAGGGTCATGTTGCCCCAGTATTTTTGTCAAGAAAATCCATAGACAATAGTCAAAGAAAATAAAATAGGCTAGGATACGTCATCGCACCTCTAAATCCTTCATGGGACATCCTCGAGGTAGCTAGTAACATAACCAAAAAGACAAGACAGTAAAAATATAAGACAAAATAGCCAAGATAGTCAAAAGATAAGACAAGATAGACCAAAAAGATTAACAACCATTTTATTTTGTTTGCCAATGTTTGTTTGCCAAAGATTGATTTCTTGCCAATTTGACAGTTTTGACAGTTTAAGAGTTATGCCAATTTGACGGTGTTGACAGTTTGATGGTGCCTATTGTCAGAAGGAAACATCCTGAAAAAGGCAAAGGACATTTTGACGAGGTCTAAATCCGAGGACACATCTTGAAGAGGACCAAAGAGTGACGAGACTGACATTGTTTTGACTAATATGTTTTGGCAAGTTGACTAATGTTGACTGTATGATTGATTGGACCGTGCTGTCTGATTTTGACCAATTTTGACATTGACGTTTCAAATAACTATCTTGTGTCTGAGTTTGACTGTCTAACTTATTTGATTGATGTGACGATTGTGACAAATGCCATGATTTTATTTGGACCAACCTAAAAGGACTGACCTAATGTCTCAGGGACTCATCGACTGATAGCCTTGCCTACGTAGCAAACGCGCAGAGACAACGTAGTTCGACAATGACATGGACTGACTGACATGACTGACTTTGACTCCATTTTTAGGATTTTGACATTGATTTGGATGTTTTAGTATTTTTTTCTTTAGGATGTTTTATGATTTTTAGGTCTTTCTTTAGGACATTTTATGATGTTTTTGGTCTTTTTTAGGAAATTTAATGATGTTTTTGTCTTTTTGCAATTTTAGAGGATCATGAAAAATGCATATGACTGATGCCTACACATGATAATCCAAGGACAAACATGATTGTGCCCCTAGTCAAGCTGAATACCAATTGACAGGTGATGACAACGTTGTTTGGTGTGGGAAGGACGCATCCTGAAACAACGTGAGGACGATGACGATAATGTGACGAAAGTATGGAGGTCTACAGTTGGGCCAGGAACGCAGTCAAGTAAAATTTTGGATAATGTGCTTGTATGTATTAGACTCATTGCATTTGGAATGAATTGGTTAGGGCTAGATGGGATGATGATTATCCTTAGACCGTTTGACAATGGAAAGCCAAGATAGGTGATAGGCGTGAAAAGATAGGGGGTGGCCTTGGTAAAGGATGGGAGACATGAGACTAAGGGAATTGTCATATGATTTTCAAGGACTATGTCGTATAAGGACAATAAGACTATGATGGTCAATGACATGATGTTTTGTGAATCGTGTATGACTGAAAGATAGACATGTCAAGAGTTTTCCCAAAGCATGATTTATGTGTGCTAGTTTTATGTCAAGACCGAGGTAAGTGGAAAATGTATGAAAATGATATGAATGAAATGGTCGGATGTCAATGTCAAGAGGAAGGCCTAGGAGATGAGACGACTTGCCCCTAAGTGTAAGAGTCCACATAGATGATTTATTTTACACATGACGCTTGTTTTCTAGTTTTTCATCATGGTACTTATACAGGGCGCCTGTTTGCCAGGTTTTCACCATTGGATGAAATTTTTCTCTTTACTATTTTCTTGACTTTTTGATTTTTTTGGTGTCACCAAGAAGCCTATTTGCCAGGTTTTCATTAGGGTGACGATTTTTATCATTTTTCAATTTATTTTTTTTGTATTTCTGATTTTGTGGATAGCCTGGATGCTTTAGATGACCACTACCTATTCTAAATTCACTGACAATGCTGATGTAGAGACTGGTGCCATGATATGCCAATAATGTCCTATCTGAAGTAGTTGTCTTGTCAGGATTGTAGCACTTGTATACAACTGATTGATGTCATTGTGGTCCTTTCTGATACTAGAGTTGGCCTTATCAGAATACGCACATCGTGATAGAGTTCCATGAGAGTCCTTGCGGTAAAGAGTTGCTGCCAAGATGTGACGGATTTGTGACGTGGGATTTTTGGACTTTAGGCGAGATGTAGGATTATGATGAATGATGGTAGACGTGGAAAGATTGTTTGGACATTTGGATGAATGACTTTTTATTTTCCAAACTTGGGATGGTGGATGACAGATTTTGGAGGGATGGTGTTTGGAACCAACACTTTTATATGCCCTGATTGATGACCATTTTGAAGGAGGTGGACATGTGTTATATGTGGGAGTCCTCTTGTCTTGTAGCTCCACATTGTGATTGACTTTTTTATTTGACTTGGTGTCTTTGTTTGATCCATCTTTCTTTGGGATCCATTTAAATTTCATTTTTCCACTTGTCCTTTTGTTTGATTCAATGGCCTTTGACATTTGATTTTGATCTTTTGACTTGTAAGACTTTTGTTTTTGTTGGTTCCAAAGGGAAGGTTTATTTATGATGGAATGACGGTTTATGGTGTGTGTGGACGGGGTGTTGGCAACAATCTTATGACAAGGATTTCTCATGGATTCCATTTTGACATTTGTATCTGACAAGGTTTCCCCCAATATCGAGGAGGTACCACTGACATCATTTGATTCGCTATATGAGGAATAACCAAGACCTTGATGTCTGTAATTTTCCTGAAGTTGTATTGGTTCTAGAATGCCTTGCTCGTGTATGCCTAGTCCTTTGCCTTGATATTGCATGCTTTGACAGATTCTATTTGTGATGGGGTATTTTTTGTTTTGAAAGCTAGATGCTAACCCATCATTAGGTATGTGGATACTGTCACTTGTAATATTTTTTTCTGCAAGAAAGCCTTCTCTGACAAAGATAGATGACCCTAGTTGATAAAGTGTCTTAGCTTCATTGTCATGTTGGACATATTCCTGACTGATATCTTTGGTCTGATCGTGTGACATGTTAGCTTTAGATGATTCTGTTGGTGCTTCCAAGGCACTGTCGAAGCCATCATTATGTTTAGTGTCATAGAGTCCCATGATTTTAGCTATAACTTGATCATAAGCAAGCATGTCCCTAGTGGAAGATTCTTGTCTTGGATGAATATCATCTATGTGTCCCCTGGAGGCAAGTGTCTCATTGTCAGAAGTGTCAATAGTCAAGGCCTTTATAAGGTCCGCAAGTGTTTGATCATGAATGGCATAAAGGTCAAGGAGTGCATCATTTTGGATTTCTTGGTCAACAATAGGGTCTTGGTCAAAGATGGGGTTGTTTTAGATGATATAATCAGAAATGGAATTTTTGTTAAGGATAGGTGTGTTTTGGATGTCATGATTATTTTGAAGGACATCTTGAATGGACTTTGAGATAGGGTCATGGGATGGACTACCCTTTTCTTGACATGAGGGTGACATTATAAGGTCATGCTTTGGACTTTCATTTTGACATGTATCCTCAAGTTTATTAAATGGGATTTGACTTTGGACTATGCTAGAATTTTCATGACTAGATGTGGCTTGTGAGGGGGTGACTTGAAAAGGATTAATGACCAAAGGACTAGGATAGGACATGGGAACTTGGACTAGATTAGTATATGAAGGACTAGGATAGGACATGGGGACTTGGACTGGACTAGCATGTGAGGGACAAGGATAGGACATGGAATCTTGGATTGGATATGTCATGGATTCTTAGACTAGATTAATTATTGAAGGACAAGGATATGACATGGAGACTTCAACTGGATTGGTGTAAGGTTGATTGAAATAGGACATGGAGACTTGGACCGGGTTGGTATGATATGATGTGGGGAATTGACATGAGTTGGTAGATGGTTGATAAGGGATGTAGACTTGGACGGGATTAATAGGTGAAGGACTAGCATATGATGTGGAGACATGGAATGGACTAGTGGAAAGTTGGCTTCCCTTGTCAAGGTTAGGATAAGGGTGATAGGTGGATGTTTGTTGCGAATTACTGGTAGGATTTATGTCAAGCAACTGTTGATGGTGAGGGTAGACAGATGGAGGTGGCAAAGTATTTATGTCAAAGCCTTGTGGTAGCTTAGCCCCTTGGTTCAAAAGCATGGCTAGATACCTTTGAGGGTCACCTAAGATTGATTTTTCTACAAAGGAGACTATATCAGGATTTTGCACTACAGCTTCTAAGTCTTTTGCATCTACTCGTCCATTTTGGTCTCTTTTTATTAATGGATGAAAA
Source organism: Sequoia sempervirens (assembly GCA_007258455.2). Taxonomy (NCBI): domain Eukaryota; kingdom Viridiplantae; phylum Streptophyta; class Pinopsida; order Cupressales; family Cupressaceae; genus Sequoia; species Sequoia sempervirens. The sequence continues at coordinate 45,233,793 of VDFB02047230.1, forward strand.
ATGTTTTGTGATGAAGATGGCATGTTCATGTTGTGAAATGGGTCAGAAAAGGTCTAATGTTTGTTCGTGTCATAAGTGTTATTGTCGATGTTGGGATTGGAATCTTGTCCAAAGTTTGCCATTTGCCATTGTTGTCTTTGAAGCCTAGTCTCAACCGTAAAAGGGATTTTCTCAAATGAGGACAATGAGAATGACAAGTAAATGCAAGGATGACACTAGCCTATGTTTTTTGGACTTTTTGGATAAAGGATGACAATGCAAGACTATGCTTTTGGATTTTTGACAATAAGGGATGCAATATGACAATGTTGTCTAAAGAAAATGACTAATGCCAAAGGACAATGAAGACTAAGATGACAAGTTATGTCACTAATTTTTTTTGTATTTTTGGAATAAAGGATGACAATGCAAGATGATGATGACGTTTTCCTAAGGAAATGGTTAATGCAAGATGACAAGGTTGTCAAGGCCAATATGAGGACTAAGATGATTAATGCAAAGTCCAGGTTTAAAATGAGGACTAATTTCTAAGTTTAGATTAGATCAATCAATTCAATGCAAAAGACAAAAACCCAAAGTCCTATCAAGTACAAAGGAAATCAAATAATAAAACAGTTATACCTGTTTCTCGAAACTTCCATGATTACCTCCATAGTACCTTCTTACTTGCTGGATGATGCTTTGCCCTCAGATCGAACATGCTAGCAATCTACAAATGTCTAAGTCCTACAACAAGCCTTGAAGGATTTGATAAATGCCTAAAGTCTATGCCTATGACTATGACAATATAAGTGAAAATGCCTATGCCTAAACAATGTTAAGATTTGATCAAAATGAAAATAATAAATGCTATGAGAAAACTAAGAATGCAAGTGCAAGAGTGTAATGCCTATAATATGTGCGTGTGTCATCGAAAAGTGAGAGGAAAATGGAATTTTATAGAAAATGTCATTTTGAATGGACGGGTGAGATTAATTCATGATGAAAACCTAAAATGAAAGGTCCAGATTAAATCTAAGAATCCCTAATTAGGGTTAGGGAAAATTCATTAATCGAACGGTCAAGATAATATCTCAGATAATTGGATCGAAGGTGGAGAATAAATGAGATAAACTGATTATAAAATAAGGATTTTCGAAAATCAAGAAGATAAAGACTACCTGATTTGTGAGATTCGAAAAATCAAGAAGATAAGAGTTGGACTAAAGATCAGATTTGGAAAATCAATAATCTGCCCGATTACTTGATTTTTGGAAGATTAGTTACTATTTTGAATTAAGTTAATTCAAAATATGGATTTTGTGAAATAATAAATAATCGATTTTTCAGATTATTTACTAAAATGAACTGACAGTTAAGATTGAGATGACATTTTAAATAATTTAATTTATTTAAAATGAGAAGAATATTAATTTGGCAATTAAATAATTAAATATAATTATTTAATTTAGGAGATAAGACCAATAATTAAATAAATTCATTCATTCATTTAATTATGACAATTAGTGACATATTAAATAAATAAAAACTTATTTATTTAATAATCAGGAAGAAATAAATGACGAAGGGTAATTAAATAAATTAAGAAATTTATTTAATTAAGGGAAGACTTAGACAATTAATGACGTATTTAATAAATAAATAAAATTTATTTATTTAATAATCATGAAGAATGACATGAATAATTAGGAATAATTATGAATTATTTAATCAATAGTCGAATGTGGACCAAGGACATAATTAAATGTCATAATTATGCTAGGACGAAAGTGGTAAAAATGAAGCTTGCAAGCCTAGGTCATTTTTAAGTGTCTACATTTTGCCCCTCTTTGTCATAATGTAGCATGTCGCATTGTGACAAAGAAAATAAGTCAAAAATATGCCCCAATGAAGGTACGGAGTATCATTGCCCCCTCGGGAAATTTTTCTAATTTTGAGCCAGTGCCAGAAAAAATTGAAAAGGATCCCGATAAGTTAACTTGGTGCCCAGAAAAACAATGGCGCAGTCGGTTTTGGATTCGGACATGTTTAGGACAGCCCACAAGGTGGTCACACTTGGTCAAATGACCTTCTAGTATTAACCTTGTTTGAAAAATGTCATTTTGACCGTATAAATAGGTTGACAAAGGGGTAAAAGTCAATTCATTTCTACTATTTACTTTGCATATTTCAAGAGCCCAGAGCAAAAAGGAGCGCAACGAGGATGGTGATTCCAGTGACAAAGCACCGTGGTGAGATCGTCCAGACCTTCAGACGGCCAGAGGGCTCGAAGCCAGCGGTACATACCCTTGTCCCTCTTTGTAATTTTTTCGTTTTGTGTGTCAAATTTTAGTTTCTAGGGCGAACAACGAATGCGCTGCGACACATATGCGTTCACATTCGACACATTCGCTTTCATGTTCGACGCATTTGATGCGTCGCGACGTGAATGACCAAGTAATTTTAAGATGGGCGAGGCGTTGCAATGCATTTGATAAAAACTACGACACATTCGCCTAACTGAGTCGCATATGAGGCTTGGAATGCCGCATTTGTCAATTTGTGCCGCAATTGCATGTTTGAACGACGCATTCGCCATATTGTGTCACAATTGCCAAAATTCATGATGCAATTGCCTTAATGTGACGCATCTGGGCAGCCGATCGATGCAACTATCCTTTTGCGATGCATTTGAGGATTTTTGAGATGCATTCAAAAATTTGTGACGCAATTGGCATAACGCGATGCATTTGATTTTTGTCTTATTGAAACTGATTGTGATACTTGTGAAACCCTTAATGCTTTTGATGATGCTGACAGTTGTCTAAGAAGTATTGATATATTGTTCATCTTTTTGCAGAGGCAGCTTGCCCCTATCTATACACGAGAGAGCAGATCGACCACGTTTCGATTTGCCGACCAGTTGAGCCCGCGAGAGCGGCGACGATTGATGCGATTGGGATTATACTATGCTACCTACATGCCCGCCATTTGGGTGAATAGGGGATTATTGACTGTGCTATGTGAGTGATGGCATTCAGAGACTTTCTCATTCCACTTGCCGACAGGTGAGGCTACGATTACTTTGGAGGACATCTACCGGATTCTTCGAGTGCCTATCCGAGGGGAGCGGATCATCTACGATCCTCGACATGGTGAGCAGACCTTTTGAGCTTACTACCGAGATTAGGGTACAGGACTGGGCATCCAGGGTTATGAGATCAGGTGGGAGTTCATGGCAGATCACTATAGTCGATTTGATGCATTCCTAGCGACTCTGATTGGGGGGATCTTGATTCCCGACCATCAAGGACACAGATTTCCCATTGGCTGGGGAGATGTCCTGGTGGGCATGAGACGAGACAGGACCATTTATGCTTGGGGTCCTTGCTTACAATCTTTTCTACAAAATGTCGGGTTCACCAAATGTAACTGAGGGTAATTTCTTAGTTTAGATTAGATCAATCAATTCAATGCAAAAGACAAAAACCCAAAGTCCTATCAAGTACAAAGGAAATCAAATAATAAAACAGTTATACCTGTTTCTCAAAACTTCCATGATTACCTCTATAGTACCTTCTTACTTGTTGGATGATGCTTTGCCCTTAGATCGAACATGCTAGCAATCTGTAAATGTCTAAGTCCTACAACAAGCCTTGAAGGATTTGATAAATGCCTAAAGTCTATGCCTATGGCTATGACAATATAAGTGAAAATGCCTATGCCTAAACAATGTTAAGATTTGATCAAAATGAAAATAATAAATGCTATGAGAAAACTAAGAATGCAAGTGCAAGAGTGTAATGCCTATAATATGTGTGTGTGTCATCGAAAAGTGAGAGGAAAATGGAATTTTATAGAAAATGTCATTTTGAATAGACAGGTGAGATTAATTCATGACGAAAACCTAAAATGAAAGGTCCAGATTAAATCTAAGAATCCTTAATTAGGGTTAGGAAAAATTCATTAATCGAACGGTCAAGATAATATCTCAGATAATTGGATCGACGGTGGAGAATAAATGAGATAAACTAATTATAAAATAAGGATTTTTGAAAATCAAGAAGATAAAGACTGCCTAATTTGTGAGATTCGAAAAATCAAGAAGATAAGAGTTGGATTGAAGATTAGATTTGGAAAATCAATAATCCACCTAATTACTTGATTTTTGGAAGATTAGTTACTATTTTGAATTAAGTTAATTCAAAATATGGATTTTGTGAAATAATAAATAATCAATTTTCAGATTATTTACTAAAATGAACTGACAGTTAAGATTAAGATGACATTTTAAATAATTTAATTTATTTAAAATGAGAAGAATATTAATTTGGCAATTAAATAATTAAATTTAATTATTTAATTTAGGAGATAAGACCGATAATTAAATAAATTAATTAATTCATTTAATTATGACAATTAATGACATATTAAATAAGTAAAAAATTATTTATTTAATAATCAGGAAGAAATAAATGACAAAGGGTAATTAAATAAATTAAGAAATTTATTTAATTAAGGGAAGACTTAAACAATTAATGATGTATTTAATAAATAAATAAAATTTATTTATTTAATAATCATGAAGAATAAAAGGACATGAATTAATTAAATAATTATGAATTATTTAATCAATAGTCGAATGTGGACCAAGGACATAATTAAATGTCATAATTATGCTAGGAAAAAAGTGGTAAAAATGAAGCTTGTAGGCCTAGGTCATTTTTAAGTGTCTACAATAACAACTCCTTAGGGAATACCTCGAATACAAATCCACAACGATTCTCATTCTTCTCGAATAGAAGAACTTACACTTCATTGGTTCAATCTTTAGAATTTGCATTCAAAGAGTTGATGGCCAAAAATGTCATTACTTTGCCACCTCAATGAAACTATGAACCCAGTGCAAAGCCTCCATCATGGAATGAGGCATACTATTGTGATTATCATCGGTGCAAAGGTCATCACACAAATAACTGTCAAGCCTTTGAGAATACCATTCAAGACTTAATCGACAATGACATCATTACAATAGAAGGACATCAACAATCCAATGCTGACCACCAAGCATATCGCAACCCTTTGCCCAACTATCAAAAGGGTGAGTCTTCTGAAAAAAATGTGAATCATATCAATGATGATCATATAATCAACCATCTCTACACAGACGACGAGAGGGTAAATGTCATTAAAGTCAACAAGAAGATGGAATATAGAGAAGTCAACACAACAACAAGGGCGCAAGCTAAAGTTGTCTTAAAGGGAACCTCTTCAAAATCCACTGAACCTCCACCTCAACATCAATATGATTTGGTCAACCAACTTCGGAAAACCCCCGCTCAAATTTCTATCTTGGAACTATTGAAGATTTCCCCATCCCATAAGGAAATTCTCAAAAAGGCCCTCTTCAAAAAAAAAGTATCCACTGATTTGGATGTGAACCAATTTCAAGCCATGGTAGGACACTTGTCCTCACCCACTTGTCTCTCATTCTCTAAAAAGGATGATGTTTCCATAACTCATCCCCATAATTCATCATTGTACTTAGAAGTCATGGTTCACAAGTTTCGTGTCAGAAAAGTTCTAATAGATGGAGGTGCTGGTTTGAACATCTGTACCATGAAGTTGGTTAAGGCTTTAGGATTTTCTAAGGACTCCATTGATTTTAGAAGAAAAATTACCATAAAAGCTTATGATGATGAAGAAAGAGCATCCAAGGGTCTAATCATGCTACCAATCAGAGTGGGCCATGTTATCAAGAATACTTTTTGTCAAGTATTGGACTGTGATCTTGCATATAACATCCTGTTGGGTCATCCTTGGATCCACGAAATGCAAGTTGTCCCATCAACCTATCATCAATGCCTCAAGTTTCCTTATGATGGACAGTAAATCACGATACCAGCTGATAATTCAAATATTCAAACTTGTGCCAACATAAAGGCCAGTCAAGATACTTTGGTTCCTAAAAATCGAGGAGCTCATGCTAGTACTTCTCTAAAGATTGACACACAAATCAGTCAATTAACCAATAGTTTTGACAAGAAATTGAAATTCAAGGACCATGGAGTCAGAGAGTACTCTCTTTGTCTTGCCAATTTACCTACATCACCTCGATCATATGGACAACCATCTATCATGGAACACCAAATATCAACAGCATCAACATCAAAGCAACCACCAACAGAGCCAATCACAAAGTTTAATGGACAATTCGTCAAAGAAAAATTCCCCATGGAAGATCCTAAGGATACAAAAATTCTAAATTGGCTCTATAAAGATGAAGATGAAGCAATTTTTAATGTCAAATTACCCACAGACAAATATGGAAAAGGGTATTCAATCATGCAGAAGATGGGCTATGATAAAGGTCCTATTGGGAAAAGGAAAGGAGTAGTTGAACCTATTCACCTTTGTAGACTCGCTGCAAAAGAGAAAACTAGATTGGGCTATGATACTCACTCCAAAGAAATCACATCCAAACAACTGCATGACACTGTCTTCATATTGCAAGAAAGCTCAGATTCACGAGAAGCATGTTTGGCAATAGTTCAGAACTTTGTGGATAACAATTCTGACACAGACTCTGCAGAATATGAATGGGACACCATTTACAATGATGAGTTCTTGAGGGATAAAGAGGTTGATGTAATACACCAGTATGCCCCAACTCTAATTGAAGGTCAAGGTTCAGGGACCCAAACATGCGAATTCAAACTACAAAGTCACCATGATTCTAGTGATGTTGAGTCGGATCTAAATGAACAAGACTATCATGAGGACAATATCATCATTGATCCACCTCATACCTTGGATCCTACAGACCACTCCATTATGACCATAACCATAGCCAATTTCACACAACCTGACGATCCGCTATCTTTGATTCATCCTGATCTCATTGATTGGGATTCAACCAAACCTATCGATATACCTATGTTTCCAAGTGACGAAGCTATCATAAACTTCCTTTCCGTAGATGATACAAATGATTGTTCCACCAGCGATTTTTGACATAGAGTTTTTGATCAGGAGAGTGTCAAGTCTCCTAGCTGCAAAAGTAAAAACAAAAAAGAAAGATCTAATGGTGAAAACCAGAATCTGGCAGTATTAGATCAAACAAAAGATAAAATAAAGAGAGTATCAGATGGTGAAAACGTCTTTGAGGCACCAGATGATGGGAATCTTGACACTCTCTCAGAGCACTACCATGAGTGATTGCCTATTTTGATTGAGCCTACAAATGTTGTTAATCTTGAGACTTCCAACAAACCAAGAATTTTATAATTAGTTGCATCAATGATAGAGAAAGAAATACCAGGGTTCATGGAATTCTTGAAAACAAATCAAGTCAATTTTGCATGGTCTTGACCTTGATCTTATCATGCATCACTTGTCCATCAAACTAGGGGCCAAGCCAGTGAAACAAAAACTCAGAAAGATGCACCCTCATGTTGCATTATTGGTTAAGGAAGAACTGAGAAAACTCCTTGATGTAGGCTTCATAAGACCAATCGACTATGCAGAATGGATCTCCAACATTGTTCCTGTATCTAAGCCAGATAAAACTATAAGAATATGCACAAATTTCAGAGATCTTAATAAAGCATGTCCTAAGGATGACTTCCCACTGCCAAACATCGACACTATAGTTGATCTGATAGCTGGCCATGCCATGTATTCATTAATGGATGGTTTTTTTGGTTACAACCAAATCAAGATTGCACCTGAAGACTAGGAGAAAACAACTTTCACATGTGCATGGGGAACTTATTGTTGGAAGGTCATGCCTTTCGGTCTAAAGAATGTTGGGGCTACTTACTAAAGAGCCATGACTACAATCTTTCATGACATGATGCATATCTTCATGGAAGATTATGTAGATGACATATTGGAAAAATCATACACCAGAGAAGGACATCTTGAAATATTGTCCAAAATATTTGCAAGATTAGAGAAATTCAAAGTTCACCTCAACCCCAAGAAATGTGTTTTTGGGGTCAAATCTAGAAAACTCTTGGGGTACATTGTTTCAGAAAAAGGAATTGAAGTAGATCTTGCAAAATTACAGGAAACTATGGAAATGCCTCCACCAAGGAACATCAGTCAGTTGAGATTACTATAGGGACGACTACAATCTATACGAAGGTTCATTGCACAATTGGCCGACAAAAGTTTACCTTTCACACATCTACTACATAAGAATGTTCCTTTCAAGTGGGATGACAAATGTGAAATGGATTTTCAACAAATCAAATAGTATTTAATGACTCCACCAGTTCTCGTACCACCAAATGAAGACAAACCACTAATCTTATACATTGTCGCAATAGAGACATCTCTGGGGGCACTGCTAGCGCAAGAAGACTCTACAGGAAAGGAACGTGCAATTTATTACATCAGTAGAACTTTAACAAGTCATGAGCTCAACTACAGTTCTATTGAGAAGGATTTTCTAGTAGTAGTCTTTGCTTCATAGAAATTTTGGCATTACATGTTAACTCATACAATCAATATGGTTTCAAAGATTGATCCACTCAAGTATTTGCTAAGCAAAGCATCATTGACAGGAAGGCTAGCAAAGTGGGTAATGATTCTGAGTGAATTTGACATACATTATGTTGATTGCAAGGTAATCAAAGGACAGGTTATCGCTGATCAACTAGCTGAAGCACCATTGCAAGCAGACCATCCCCTGCACATTGAATTTCCAGATGCTGATGTCTTTACTGCAAAATATAAACAACCATGGTCTTTATATTTTGATGGTTCTTTCACTCAACATGGATCGAGGGCAGGAATACTTTTCGTCACCCCTCAAGGACACACCATTCTTTGATCATATAGGTTGATTTTTCCATGCACCAACAACATAGCTGAATATGAAGCATTGATAACTAGGCTTAAAATAGCACTAGAATGGAGGATTATAGAACTACAAGTATATGGAAACTCACAGCTAGTCATTAATTAGATCAATAATGACTATCAGACCAAAGATGACAAATTGTTCCATATAAAAAGATGGTGGATGACTTCAAGAAGTATTTTGTGAACATTCAATTCACACAAATTCCAATACTTGACAACAAAGCAGCGGATGCCATGGCTACAATTGCGTCATTGCTACAACTCCCAGAAAATCAGACTCACTATGAATTTCTGGTGGAAAAATCATTTACGCCTGCCTATGACACGCCCGAAAGCCAAATTATTTGCCACTTGGTAGGATCCGATTCACCTTGGTATGGAAAAATTTATGCCTATCTAAAAGATGATATTTTACCACCTGACTTATCCCATAGCCAAAAACAAAATCTTATTCGCCAATCCGCTCGCTACACCCTTATCGTTGACACCCTTTACCATCGTGGTCTTGATGGTACTCTACTTAGATGTCTTGAACGAGATGACTTTGACAAAGCTTTATAAGAAGTTCATGGTGGCATCTGTGGTACTCATTCGAGTGGACTGACCTTATCCAAGAAATTGTTCAGAATAGGTTATTACTGGCCTACAATGGAAAGGGAATCATTCACTTTTATGAAAACATGCTCAAAATGTCAAATTCATGGGAATCTCATTCATGCTCCTGCACAGGAACTTCAACCATTCACACCAACCTGGCCATTCTCTCAATGGGGGTTAGATCTAGTGGGCAAGATTCATCCTTCTTCATCGAATGGACATAAGTTCATCATCACAGCTACAAAGTATTTTACCAAATGGATTGAGGCAGTACCTCTTACTAAAGTTAACAACAGACAAATATCATCATTCATACTCAACTATATTATTTGTCGGTATGGCATTCCCAACTCCATTATTACAGATAATGGACGTCCTTTCAAAAATCAGGATGTTGATGAACTTTGTGAGAGATTTCACATTCAGCATAGATATTCAACACCTTACTATCCACAAGGGAATGGCCAAGCCGAGGCCTCAAATAAAATAATAATGAAAATCTTGAAGAAGATTGTGAATGATTCAGGAAAGGATTGGCACGTTCAACTCAATCTTGCCTTGTGGGCCTGCAGAACCAGTATTCGCACACCAACAGGAGCAATGCCATTTGCTCTTGTCTATGAAGCAGAAGCCATACTACCTTTAGAAGTTGATATTCCCTCACTCAGAGTATCATTGAAAGGTCTTACAACGGATGATGAATACAGAGTTTCCCGACTCCAAGAACTAGAACTCCTAGATGAGAAGAGACAAAGAGTCACTGATCATTTAAAATCATATCAACAGATGATGTCTTGCAGCTATAATCACAAAGTAAAACCACGTACCTTTCAAGTGGGTGATCTTGTTCTGAAAGAAAACCCACGCAATCAGCAAGACAGAAAGAAGAAAGGAAAGTTTGAACCAAATTGGCTAGGTCCTTATGTGGTTATCGCAGTCTATGGTTCAGGAGCCTACAAGCTATCGACACTAGAAGAGGACCTGTTTGATGAACCTATCAACAGGATGCACTTGAAAAAGTATTATGTCTAAAGTGGTTATCAAAAATTAGAAAAAGTCTTGAAGAAATCCAAAAAAAAAATTAGAAAAAGTCTTGAAGAAATCTAAAAAAATTAGAAAAAGTCCTGAAGAAATCCAAAAAAAAATTAGAAAAAGTCCTAAAGAAATCCAAAAAAATCAGAAAAAGTCTTGAAGAAATCCAAAAAAATCAGAAAAAGATCCTGAAGAAATCCAAAATAGCAGAAAAAGTCCTGAAAAAATGGTTACCCTAGTGAAAACCTGGCAAACAGGCATCTCGGTAGCAACCAAATAAAAAAAAAAAAATGCAATAAAAACAAATAGTGAAAATCTGGCAAATAGACGCTATTTGCAGCTCTCCATCTTTTAATTCATGTTCTGTACTTAACTTCTCAGCCTTCATTTTCATCATCTTAGGGCCACACCAGCATCATGCTATCATCATTTGCCTAAGAGCGATAATGTGTTATCATAGCTTGATTTATTGTACATATTCATTTCAGCAAGTTGTGTCAATACAGAGGGAAAACATTGACATACTGGGGGCAATCGACTTTCAGCGAGACAGCGACATCAAAGCCAATCATGCAAAACAAAACAACCAAATCTCACCATATGATCCATATCACAGTAGTTTTTAGCTACGTACCCTATCATGACTCATATATGGATGATCTATAATCTGAACAATGTTTGGAATAATAATCTTTCATTTTTGAACAATGGTTGTTTAATTTTCGATATCATCTCTCTGGACTGCACTCGATGATGTACTGAAATAGAGTGGCAAGGAAAGAGGATGATTTTTTCTTTGTCTGTTGTATTGAGGTTAACTATCCATTTGTTGCAAATATGTCGTGAGACATGATCTCCAAAGTTTATCATTGATGACAGTTCCAAATTTGCATCAGAGGATGGTTAGTCTTTGTCTGTTTACGCAAGAAATGCTCAAGTCATCTTGGTTCAATTATACCTAGATGCTTGTGTTCACTTGCTATATCAAAAATCATGAAAGTTGTACTCAGGTCATCATTGGTGCTAATTTCCCCTCTGATGCTTGTACATATTTCCAACATTTTAAAACACTCTATGATGACTCAAGAAGGCTAGCAAAGAGGCTCAACAAAATGGTTGGTTTCATTTAGTTGCATTTCATTTTGGATCATTGTACACATATCTGCATATGAGATTTGCATCAGAGTTTTGAAAGGCCAACAAAAAACATCAATGGTTGTCATGTCTCTTTGGACTATCTGTAGAGGGAAATGTGGAAATTTGTTTTATCATCTCATCTTATCATTTCACTCATCATTATCATTTCATTCATTTCATTATCACTGTCATTGCCATCTCATCATTTCATTATCATTATCATTCATATTTCATTGCATTATCATTATCATTTCATTCATTTCATTATCATTATCATTGCCATCTCATCATTTCATTATCATTATCATTCATATTTCATTGCATTATCATTATCATTTCATTCATCATTATCATTTCATTCATTTACATATCATTGTCATAGTCATCTCATCATTTCATTATCATTATCATTCATATTTCATTGCATTATTATTTCATTACATTCCCATTACCATTTTATCATTTCATTCATATTTCATTTCATTATCATTTCATTTCCTTCTCATTACCATTTATCATTTCATTATCATTCACTTCATTATCATTATTGTATCATCTTATTTCATTACCATTATCATTCATTTCATTCATATCATCTTATTTCATTATCATCATTCATTTCATCTCAGTATCATTATCTTATCATATCATTTCATACTCATTTCATTATCATTGTCATTATCATTCCATTTTTATTCATTTCATTTATCATTTCATATTACAAATCATTATATTTCATCACATATCATTTTATCATACATCTCATCACTATTTACTCATCTCACTTTATATCAATATTCATATCATTTTACATCATATCATCTCATTTTTCTCAGACAAATTCATAATGCATATCACAAACACAACATTCATTCTTCATCATATTATCATCATTTACCTGCATTGGAAAATCCAAAAATAAACATTCCATACATACATTTTCATAATCACATCATAAGTCATCCACTTGCATGGCATCATTAGTACGCATCATCAATCATCATCATCATAATAAAAACATCATATCAAATCATCCTACATACCATGTTAGTCATTAACTCATTCAAATGCATACCAACATTGATAACACATAGAAATAAATGCATATCACATAATCATATCATAAATGCACAATACATCATCAAAAACTCATTGCTGCTACATATCATCACTCACCATCAATAATACACATATCCAATTATCCAATGAAACTAAAATTTCCAAAGAGAAATACATGAGATATGATCAAAAATCAATATACATGCTCCAAAAATGATACATATGTGTGAGATATATCTACTAGCTGGTCAATGCCCCTAATGGAGCTGGTTCGGAAGGAGGTGGTTTGCCACTGGTGCCCGCGTCTGGATCCCGTCGAGGCCCAGTAACCCCTAGGCTTTGTGTGCGTGTCTATGACCTACTCCTGGTCTTGGTGTGGGACCGCGGGAATGGATCTTTGCAATTAGGAGGACATAACTCCTCATAACGGACTTGGTAATACTCGACCTCTCTCACCATCTCGAAACCCTCTGCAATGGCATCCTGAAATGATGCACTCTCTACAGTGCTCATCAACCTTTGAGCAATGCCCTCAGCCTCCACTGCCCTTCATCAGAATGCATCTCTCTCTATCATCATCTGGGCTAACTATGGGTCTGGGGCAAGCGCCTGTGCCTGTGCTTGTGCCTGTACTTGTGCCAGTTGTGCCTGTAGTTGTACAATGAATCCCTGTGACTACATCAGCTGACTCTGTAACTTCCCTTGCTACCCCTACAGTGTCTGTACCTAGGCTTGAAGGGTAGCTATCTGCCCCTACTGTGATGAGGATCCCATCCGGATCACTGTCTGTCTCCCAATCCCTTTCCTCAGCCGCCGCATGATCTGGACACCCCTCAGAATATCTATCCTCAACCTCCTCAGCACCTGCCCCTCATCCCCACCATCATCTCCATCATCCCCATCGGAACTCTCCTCCTCTCCACTCTCCACCTCCTCTCCTCCAACTGTGCCCTGCTCTCCACCTACCCCCTCCTCTTGTCTCACTACCCCTGGCTATGGTACTACCAGAATGGGTGCTGGCTCTTTGGGATTGGTAAACCGTGGAAAGGGATGTGTGTGGTAATATACTGAATACTCATCAGACATACTGGCATCCACAATGTCTCACCTGTCATCCCATGCCTTGGGTGCTAATGACATGAACTCTGTATATGCTATCTGATAGGAAATACATGGCCCCCATCCGACCTCATCTCTGCTTCGGGCATAGTGTGCAACCCCCTGTGGCATCCCCTGGGTAAATCCAAACTATCTCTGCACCCGCAATGCCAAAAATCTCTCAAGAATAAAAGGAGTCCTCCCTATCAGAAACCAAGGAATGTATACAAAGGGCATCTCTACATCATCTGTATTCCATGGCTCACAATCAAGATATGGTTGCCATACCACGACATCCATATCATCTAAAAGTCATCTCTAGTAATCCACCTTGCCCAGCTTGGGCTGGACAAGGAACATAGCATAAGCATATACATAAGACCTACCTAGAGGCCTAACTCTGGGGCACGCTGATCTCGTCATAGCAAGATGCTCCCATGCCCAGATCTACAGCAATGTCACACCATATGACAAACTGGAGGCACCCCTGTACACCACCTGATGCAAATCATGATATAAGTGCGCTAACATGCAACTCCCCCATGCATATCTCCACGGCTATAGCAACATCTGCTCCAAAATCCTATCCCATCCCACTGATAATCCCTTTGACCGGCGATCCGGACAAAGGAGACCTCCAATGAATGCACCCAAAACTGCAAGCAAGGCTGGATATCCTCGAAAGTCAGCCCATGGTACCTAGTACCTAGCTATATGTGCATCACCATACACCCTCCTCAAAGCATCTGTACCCCCAAGCTCCTTGTGATCATAGAACACAAGGGAACCAACCACTAGGATACCTAAAATCCTGTATACATCCTCCAAAGTCATAGTCACCTCACCAATCAACATATGAAAGGTGTTATGCTCCGAATGTCATCGCTCTGCTAGTGCTGTCAACAATCCTCTATTGGCCCGAATCGGCGGCATAGCCAATAAGGATCTCAAACCACATGTATCTATCAAAGCTACATCAGCAGGTTTCAACTCGGGTATCCTATCCCACCCTGCCGAGTGCCGCTCTCTAATTTGGAGGTTTTTGAAAACCTCCTATTTTTATTTCCATCACAAGGATAATTAATCAGAATCATACCAATCATTAAAATCTCTAATCAACCAAAATCAATTAGACTCATATCTATCAGTGACCTATATCAAGTGAACTATATCAGTGAACTATATCAGACCCATATCAATGACTCATACCAGTGCATCATATCAACAACCCATATCACACAATCAATCCTATTAGGAAAACCAATACACAATCTATCTAGCTAGATATCATATCAATCTACTCTACCATCAATTACTATTTGTTTTCTATCGTAGAAAGCAAATTTATCAGAAGTCATATCAATCATTTATTCGACATTTACTCTTTGTTTTTCATTCATGAGAAGCAACGTTATCAATTCAATTTACTCTTTGTTTTTGAAACAAAGTCATCTGACAATTACTCTTTTTTTTCTACTCTGGGAAGCAAAGTTATCACTCAAACACCAAATTTTCTATCATTTCTATCCATATCAACATGATGACATGACAATTTACCTATCTATTGACTAAGGAAGCAATATATATATCATCATTTTCACATTACTATCATCAAATCATCAATTATGCCTATTTTTCCTAGAAGCGCTACTTTGTGGTCTCTATGCGCTAAAACTCATATGCACTAATCTGTGACCTCTATGCGCTAAAACCCATATGCGTCGTTCTTTTTGCAGGATGCGCTCAAATAGTTCCCCTATGCGCTATTTCCTATATGCGCTAACACTATCAACCTAAGTGCTACTTTAATTACTGGATGCATGATTTCCCTATATGCGCTACTATTTTTCCTCGATGCGCTTAAACCTAGCTTTTTGCATCTTTTCCCTATATGCGCTACTGTTTTTCCTATATGCGCTATACTCCTAAATTTTCTTGTAACACCCTATATGCGCTATTGTTTTCATCGAATGCGCTAAACTGGTTTGACACTAACTATTCAACATCTAGCCTGTATGCGCTATTGTTTTTACCCTAAGTGCCGGAAAAATCATCGAAAGTGCTACAACTTTCCTAGAAGCGCTAAAACATCATTTTCATATCTAAAATTTGCGGAAAAACAATGCATTCGGATTTCAAACGTAAAAATTTTAAAACACGAGTGGTTAGATCAACTCACCGGTGGTCCATATGCTGCTGGCCTCTGGTATTTGCGAGATCTCTCAAATCGGTGGCGATGATATGGAATCTCCATGTCGTGAGGTCACTCTCAGAGCTACAATATTCACAAAGTCAAAAAGTGCAAATGATTTGTCTCTTTCTACTTTTTTACCTTTTAAAGGTCAAACAAAGGTAAGTTTGTGCCTTTTGACTTTGTTTTCAAAATGGGACATTCTTTCCATCATTTGTCGGAAGCTAAATCACTCTCTCCTCTGCGGAATATCATCATCTAATCTCAATTGTTTAGCAAAATGTTTGCAATTCATATCCTCATCCGTGACTTACCTCCCAAGGGGGCATCATCAGCAGCAACATCGAAAACATATCAAGGGAAAAAATCTTATTTTTCTTTGAAGCAATGTGTTCCACACATCACTTCAAAGAGGGGAAAAATGTATACGTCTAAAAATGGTTATGATTGATTAAGCTTGTTAATTAATTAAATATAAATTATTTAATTAATTCTCCTAAAGTCATCTACATATAAATAAATTTAATTATTTATTTATATTGTTCATTCTTATAATTCTTCTACCTTAATTAAATAAATAACTTTATTTAATTGTTGACATTTCCCATATTTTTCTTAATTAAATTAAATAAATTTTCATAATTTATTTATATTGATTATCATATTATTCTAAAAATTGAATATTTAAATTCAAATATGGAATATTCTCTTCATCCTATAATTAAATTAAATATTAAATATTTAATTTAATATTTTCTTCTCACTCCATAAATAATTAAATATTTTTAAATATTTAATTACACTCTAAATTCACTTCTAAAACATAATTAAATATAATTTATTTAATTATGCGAGTGTCTATATCCATCTTCACTTACAAATTAAATAAATTTATTTTATTTAATTATAAACTCATTTTAACTCATCAAATTCCCTTCGGATCTGAATGACAGAAATTGAAGGAAAAGGGAAACCTTCTATCTCTCTCTCAATCTTCCACCGTCCATTCTAACAAGCTTAATCTGGGCCGTTAATCATGTCAGCCAATCAAATCCTCTCAAAGACTATAAATACTGGTGCAAATCCAAGCTTTGGTTACACGCATACACACGACGAACACATAAGCATATGTGATGTTAGCTTATGCACTCACATCCTTTTAGCATCACAGTAATATTTTCATCTTAGCATAGTCTTGCATTGAGCATAATATGCATTTCATTTACATCTCATTCTTTAGCTGTTCATTTTATTGAGCTTGATCTGTTGAATCTGAGAGCAATTGGAAACAACAAAACGTTGAAGTCAAAGAGAAATAAGACGATTTCGGGGAAGCTGTAGTAACAGTTTGTTTATTCTATTTTCCTTTATGTTTCTTCGATATAATGTCTTATTGATATGTGTTTGAATTCATTTATAATTGATACACTTTTCATACACACAATTATAACTAAATGCATATGTAATATACCCTAGGATCAATGGTGAAGATTCCTTTCATTCTCCCTCACAAAGGAGTTACAATTAGACCAAGAATTTCTCTAAAATTCTAAAGCTCTCTCATCCAAGTTTTTTTGTTAGAATATATTTCATTTAGTCTTCAATCAAACAATACTTGACTTGTACATTATCATCTTTCACATTACTTTGAGTCAATTTAAACTTCTTGTTGATATGTTTGGATCAATTATGAAAGATAGCCTGGGTTTTTGTAGTCTTTAAAGTAGAAGTGTACCAACCATTAGAGGAGTTGATAATTGTTGTTTCTCCTACAAGTCATACATAACCCTTCTAAACCAAAATATTTCTCTCTTTATTTATAAATATACCATATTCTTTGCTTTTGTTGAGCAAAGAACCAGTACTACCTACTTCATGGATATCCAAGAAATAGTTACTAACTCTAAATGCTTAAGGTAATAGGTAATCTAAGATTTACATCCTCCATATCTCCTACAATATTTTAAATTTCATAATCAACAAGTTTGATTTTTCTATTGTCATTGAGTATTTCAATCACACTATTAAGTTTCCTTTGAAAGTATCCTAGAACCCCTTTAGCTTCCACTTGGTTTTTCTTCTTAGAGATCTACATGAAATGTGATAATACTCCAATAGAAAAAAATATATTTAGCCTTGTAGTCATCATCTAAATTATACTACATATAAGTTTTATATATTTGGACACATCTACAAATGTTATTATATCATTTGATTTTAATTTTAGATTATGTTTCATTTGTGTGATAAGAATGTATAATCTTTCATTCGATTTTTTCTTAAAAGTTCACCAATATACTTTGATTAGATGAATATGCACTTAGGATTTTGAATAGCTTCAATTCCAAAATAGTAATGGAGATAATACAAGTCTATCACTTCAAAACCTTGAACTTCAAATCTTTCTTTACAATTATTGAAATGTAGAAAAATGTGTTCTTTGGATTTGGAATGGGGGTTCACCAATTTTACTATAAATAGAAAGGGAAAGATGGGGTATAATGAACCTATTTTCCTCTATTTTATTAGGTAAAATAGATCCCTTGAGCCAAGGTTGACTTTCAATCCTTAGGTGAGTCAACCTTGAAGGAGATCTTGTTGTTTTCCTTGTGATATAGGATGGGGCATATCTGAGCTGAAACAACACTTTTGGGAGAAAGAACAAAAATAGTAAATGAACCCAAAAAGGAAATGTGAAACATGAAATCTAAAGATTAAACCTTAATATATCATAACCTAGAACTTTCAAAAATATATGATAAGGTTAAGTATTTTTTCACCTACCATCAAAATGATGATGTTAAGTGTCCTTTGGAACTTATTCACCCAAGGGTGAATAGGTCTTTGTAGGGCTTTCTAAAACTACCATCAAAATGTGATGTTAAGTGTCCTTTGGAACTTATTCACCCAAGGGTGAATATGTCTTTGTAGGGCTTTCTGAAATTAGTTTTTGGGTCCTCTGGTCCTATGTCTAGACTCCCAAATTCTCCAAATTTCATAGTCGAAAGTTCAGAAATAAATCTTGTAGGTGAGTTTCCATGGATTGATGACAACTTTGAAATTTTTTCCAATTTTGTACTTTGATAGATCTTCAATCCTTCCTCAACCTAAGATCTACAATGAAAACACAAGAGGGAATTTTTTTTAATTTTTGGTGAATGGGGGTTGTCCTCGATCAAACCCCATTTTAGTAATTAAACCTTGAATTGAAACAATGAAACATGAATGGAATGATGAATGAACAATTTTTATGTTGTAACTCACCAAACCCTTGATTTGAAACCCTTGAAGGATTGTAACTTAGTAGATCTCTTCAAGGTCTTGATCATGCATGAAATGGCTTGGTTGATGATGTTGATCTTGATGCTTGAAATTTGACATGAATACTTGAAACCTACATCACAATGTTCACTCCAAAAACATGCATGATGCTTGAGATCTTGATTGCTACAACAAATGCTTGAGAAATCTGCTCTTGAACACCTTTGACAATAATCTTAGGTCTTGTAAAATTTGAATGAATGCTCTCATGAATTCCTAGATCTCTTAGGATTTGAATTTGATAAAAGACCTTTCTTTCACTAGTACAAAAACAATAATATATGATTAAAAAAACTACTAAAAAACTACTTATAAATGACTAAGCATGGTCACGTGACCATTAGTAGTTTATTGCTAGTCATTTATAACATGACCAAATTGATGACTAAACCATTTTTAGTCATTTATTGGTTGTTTTGATTGCTCAATTTAGTAAGTATATTTAGTCGTTAATTTAGTAGTATATTTTGTAGTATATTTAGTCATTTATTGTTGTTAATTGGTGATTTATTTAGTCATAGTAGTCATTGCAATAATTAATTTTCATCAATTTGTATTAACTGATTTTTGTCAATTGGTAGTATATTTAGTCAATTTAATTATTAATTGGCATTAATTAGTAGTATACTTAGTCATTTTAATTAGCTAATATTTGAGGATTTAAATATAAAACATAGAAATACACATGAATCATTAATTGCACACAATAAGACAACCATTAAGAAGGAAAAATTGCTTAACTTTATCAAAAGAAAGGTGTTCTTACAGCTTGCACAAGTTTGAAATATCTATCTTTCTTAAAAAATGCTTAGAAGTATAGTATTGCAATGTTTATTTTCAAACACAAGACTGAAAATTTGAGTTACAATGCACATAAATGACAAAAAAGAAAATTCTCCAAAAATATTTTTCAATGATGGAAACACATGCTTGGAGCCCTTCAATGCAAGCACGTGCACCTTTCATCTCTTAAAACTTCTACAACATGGGCAATCTTCTTGGAGCAAGCTATAATGTGTAGAATCCAAGAAGGAGAGTGTTGATCGTGTCCCATTTATGAAGCTCTCTCAATGCAACCAACAATAACCCTAGAATATTTCCTCCTTTATATGCAATGTGCCATCTAATATGAGCAACATGGTGCTGCCTTTTTTATCGTAAATGAAGATATGCCTCAATACAACCAACAAAACTACTACTAGTCTCAATTCAGAAAGAATAAAAGTGCATTGTATATTGAAAGTTCACAAAACTAAGTCCAGACACAGTAGAAAGATAAATCAATTAAAAAATTGTAGCCTCATCAAAAAATGTCTTCAACAGAGTGTTCAACGTAGACCTAAAATATGCATATTGAACCCTTGATTTCATAACCTTGTTCAAAGTTTAAGAAAGGTGATACACTCAGATTATATAATGAAGTTGACATTATAGAATGAATGCTATCAACACTAACCAAAATGGAACAACATTATCAACAAAGATTTCCTAGAAACCAACCCAAGAATGCCATCAGACTTAGAAAACAAAAATTTCAACCTAGGTTTATGTGTTTTCTTAGTAAAGACCTGCACCATGAAAGAATCCATTTATACATAAATTCAAAATTAAGTTGATGAGAAAATATCTTTGATATCCAATTGGGAAGCCTTAACATCCAAATATTACTATCCTAATGTTTCACAAGAAGTTTCCCAACTGTGACATCATCCTTACTTAAGAAACTTGGTATTGATCCACTACCATATTGGATCTCATAGGATTCTCGTTCACAAATATCAAATGATATATATTAATTTTTGTATCAACTTCCTTAATATCCCTGTGTAAGAAAAATAAACTAAGTGAGGTTGAGGGTTTGAAGTAGAGTACCATCTTCTTGATATGTGCTTGAATTTGATGACTTGTATCTTGAATGAAAATATCAAGCTAGTTGCACTATAAAATCATTGTTAATCATTGTTACAAAAATAACCACAAAATCCTCTTTAATTAAAATAATCCTTCTACATATTTCAAGACAAGATATTTCAGTTAATTTTTAAGAGAGCTAATTTCACTATCCAAACAACCATCAATCTATTTACTATATATAATTTCCTAGAATTCATAATTTTAATGTAATGAAACTAACCATAATTACCAAAGATTTGACACCAAAATTTAGTACAAAATGAATTGTTTGAAAGAATTCTTCAAAGAGATGTCATCTCATGGAATGAAATGATATGATTGAAATGAATTTTGCAAGGAAGCTCTCAAAATATTTGAATTAATGAAGCACTCTAGAACACCAACATTGTAATATTTTATTGTGTTCTAGATGCATGTAGTCATGTAGGTTTAGCAAATGAGGGTTGCACATACTTCACATGTCAATAACCCTTATTGCATTATATATATAGTTGATCATTAAGTGTACATGGTTGACCTTCGTGCCCATGCTGGCTATCTTGAGGATACCTTAAAAATTATTACTAAGATGCAAATTAAACCTTTGGTGCTTGTGGAACACATATGAATATAGGATGAGTATTCCAGCAACATTGCTTTTTTAGTTGGATCCTAAAAATGTTGCAACTTATGTTCTTCTCTAAAACATCTGTATAGAAGCAAGTAGGTGTGGTGAGGTTCAAATAGTAAGGAGACTGATGAAAGATAGAGGAATTAAAAAGATACCTAGATGTAGTTGGATTGAAGGGCATAAAATGGTACATGATTTTTGTGTAGAAGATAGATCACATCCACAAATATGGGAGAGCTATGCAAAATTGGAGAAATTGGCTTGGAAAATGAAGGCAGCAAGGTATTTCCATATTCAAGACTTTTACTTAATGTTGTGGAATAGAAGAAAAAAGAATCATTTATCTGCCACCATAGTGAAAAGTTAGCAATTTCATTTGGTTTGTTAAACATGGCCCCTGGTACAACTATTAGAGTTGTTAAGAACCTTCGAGTATGTTCTAATTTTCACACTGCATCTAAATTCATCTCCAAGATTGTTGCAAGAGAAATTGTTCTGAGAGATGTGAACCATTTCCATCATTTTAAATAAGGACAATGTTCTTGTGGAGAATATTGGTGATGCTAAATGAAACAATCTAAAAAATAGGCTTGCACTATAATAATGTGCACTACATCAAATATCTAGTAATAAAAAAGGGGCATCCATCAAAGCATAATAGGGATTTTTTCAACATATGTTGTAGTTACAAGTTCCTTGTACTAGACACACATGAAAATGTGGAAGCATAGATAAGTGAACTATTTCAAAAAATTCCTCAAAGAAATGTGTATCATGGAATGTCTTGATTAAAGGATATGTTCATAATGGGTTTTTCTAAAAATTCCTTAGAAATTTTTAAGAAAATGCAACTAGTGGACTCCTCAAAGTTTGAAAGCATCCTTCCTACCTGTGTGTGAATTGGATCTTTGGATGAGGATATGAACATCCATCAAAAGCATATTTGGAAGTAGATTTTTATCAAATATTGTAGTTGCAAGTGCCACTTTGGATCACCAAAGCCTTCATAAAAACTTCTCCACAAAATTCAACAATGAATAATTTATGCACAAATCCTCTTTTGAATGAAGCACAAAGTCTCCACCACAACACCACATGGTTTTTTGTTGGGCCTTGCGGTGATGTGGTGAATCACCTGCATCATTGCAAGGCTCAACAACAAACCGTGCAGTGTTGCGGTTTCTTGAATGAATTGCACCTAACCATCCCAATCTCAATCACACCTATCTAGTAACGCATTCTTCACCATCCTTTATTGGTTTTACCATCCTACTTTTTTTTGGAAAGAAGTATCAACCAACAACAACTAGCTATTATTTCACCTAGAATAAGGAGGACAACTAGAAGGAAGGCTATATTTGTAACATGACCAAACTGGTAGAATTGGAGGTGGACCTCAACTCGATAGTATCTCAATTGCAAATTTTTCTCTTCAATCCAACCTACCCATTGAAAAAGAGGCTTGAGTTTCAACAATCTAGAGAATTTCAAAAGCTTTAATCATCCCATATTGGAATTATATGTTAATATGATCATCTGACCAGGCATTGAATTTAATGGATCGTGGCCTATTTGGGGATTGTAGAATGCCATTTGCACATAAAAGTTTCTACAGGTCTTAGGATTTGATGGATTGTCTTTTTAGGGAAAAAAATCTATCTTCCTAAGTAACCATGAATAAATACAAGGCAAGTTACAAAACTAAAAGGTATATTTTTTCATGGAAATACATGATGTCTATAAATGTTCTCCAATATCTTGGATTTTTTAAATTTTCTTCCACTTGTTTCCTTTCTCTTCTCATGTCCATTTTTTTTTTTTCTACCCACTCTCTTCTCTTCTCTTCCCATAATCTCTAGTAAAAAATAACAAATTTAATATATAGGTGGTTTTTTAATGGTATATACATTCAAAGGTTTCCATAGAGTGTGATGGAGAGCATGATAGTTTAAGGGAATATATTTGGAACAAACATCATGCTTTTGTGAAAAAAATGAAGCTGTTGGTTTGCTCTGAAATTGGAACTCATACTTTTCATTAAGAGACACTTAAAACATTCAAACTATCTTTTCTCATTTGACAAGAAAAGTTAACCATCAAATTCCATTCCTAATCATCTCAGCGAAGAAAAATGTTTGTTTAGGTTTTGTTTTTCTTGTTTTTGTTTTCAATTCACTTTTCCCATTGTCTAATTGTAATAAAGGCTTGGACTAAATGTCAAAAGCTTTTTATAGTTGTTTTACATTCACTTGGATGGAGAATGAAGTTCTTCACATTGAGCTCAAAGTTCTGCTCGTGATCTTTTGGTGGGTGTAAAGTTATTCCCAATTACTTATCTAGTAAGTAATATTTTAAATATGTGTCTTACATTTCTTACTCCAATTTTAAAGTGATATAGATCCTTGAGATATAAGACCCTCACCTTTAGCTTGATATTTTCATCTATGTGCAAGATTGCAAAGCATTTGATTCTATAAATGTTTTAGATGTGTCTACTCACTCTACTTCCACTTGGATAAGGTAAAAGGTCCTCAGGAAATAAATTATGTATCCCAAGCCTAGATTTAGTATTTTCTTATACTCAATTTACAAGTCAAGAATACCAATCAAGGAGTGTCAAGTACAAATGCAACCTACTTATCTTACTTTCCCTTGGGTGTGATTATAAATCCTTGAAAATAGGTTCCTTATAGAAGACCCCCTAATATTTTACTGCATAATCAATATGTAAAGCATTTAGTTTTGATTATTAATACCACTATGTGGAATATGTGCACCTTTAGTAATTTCCTCCCACTTAAGTGTTTTATAAAGTCCTTAGAAAGTTATTTTAGTATAACTTATTATGCATATGTAATTATTAATGTTTTTTAATGTTGTAGGCTACAACTTTCACTAAGGGACTCAAATTCCTAGTGAGAACAGTGAACTTTGGATGGTTTGAATCAGTTTCTGGAGATCAAAAAATGAATGAAGGGAAGGTATTTTTTCCTCACGTCTATTAGACAATGACAAGCACCTTGATTACAATATTTACCTTGTGTAGCCAACCCATCAACAACCTTTTCAAACTAAGAAATGATGTGAATACAAGCATAAAATCTAAGTCATAATTCAAAATTTTATGATAGATTATAGTAAAGCCCTTGGCATATTCATTGCCATTGTATAATTATAGGTTCTTATCGCATTGCATGTAGTTTGCAAAGAGATATAGTGGCTTTATCATCCATTACAGTTTTGACATTGGAGGAAACAATCTAAGGACTATCACTAATAGAAGTAGTGATAGGATGGTTGCAAAGTGGTGACTATGTAGGGTGTAAATGTAGGAGCAACAAGCTCATGTTTTGGACTTAATAACCATTTCATTAGGATATCATATCTAAAGGAAATAGTGTATGAGTAATGGCAATCATTCTATTTTTTTCATTGTATTATGGAGGTAGGATCTATCATAAAAGAGAAAATTGTTGAGGATTACACTTCAATATGGTCACTACAATGGAGGGAAACAAGCTCAAAATGCAAGTCAAATAGGCAGTAGAGGGACAACCATACAAAGTTGTTTTTCCATAGAAGGAAAATATGTGAATGTTGATCATTAAACCCTAGTGCAATAAGGTCTTTGAGCTTCATGAGTGACAATGAATAATACCATGTAGACTATGAAGTAGTGACAATAAGGTTGAAGGATAGCAAACTTGAGACAACATTGAGGAGCAAAATTAGGTTTTTGACATTTTAATGAAGCCTTGAGTTTAAGGAAGTGAGATCTCAGGTTAAGGAGAAAATATTGTCATGGTCAATAAAAAGGAGCATAATGCAATATGGGTAAAATCAGACTAGCATTTCCCCTTTTGTTTACAATAAAGAATTAGGTCAATGAGACATGTATATGCTATTTTAAGATGTAAGATTGAGGATTGTATGTGATTGTTACAAAGGTTGATTATCATAGTAAATAATGGTGTAAAGAGTTTACAAAGGTGAAAATCACCAATCACTCAAAGAGAAA
Source organism: Sequoia sempervirens (assembly GCA_007258455.2). NCBI lineage: Eukaryota > Viridiplantae > Streptophyta > Pinopsida > Cupressales > Cupressaceae > Sequoia > Sequoia sempervirens. Next base: position 45,259,620 of record VDFB02047230.1, read on the forward strand.
AACAATCACCAGTCTAAGGTAGCCTTCTTCTCACAAGGCAATCATCATTCACAAGGAGAAAGGACGATGGGCTAGGAAGCAGGTCTTCATTTATTCAAGAGGGTAGTTAGTAAAAACAATGAATGTGTAAGAAGATCAAACCCTAGGAAATTTTATGCAATGCATATAGGATTATAGTTCCTATAGTTCATCTGCAATATCAAAAGAGAGCTTATTTTACAGAAAAACCAACAACTCTGCAAACTTTAAGCTAGTTCAAATTGAAAATAAAGAAGCAACAAAATACCATACCTGGTTGTGTACCTAGCTCAATCAGATGTAAATTTGAAGTGAGCTTCCCTCCAATGATTGTTTTTTAAGAAAAGGAAATAAGGATGGAAGGATTTTCATTTCCTGCAACCTACTAAAAAACAAAATCAATGTTAGGAAACACTCCACATATTTTAGAGACAAGATGAAAATGGAAGCACAACAAGAAAGAAGCATATGATATGGTAGAGAAAATAATCTCAAAGAGTGGAAGAGATTTTTACCTTAAATGATGCAAATGCAACTACATGGGCTTCTAGAGCTTTACTTCACTACTGCTCTACATAAAACAATTGTATGTTCCCCTTGACAAGTTGTGGCCTTTATCCATAGAATTTTGTTACTATCAATAATAATCATAAACCCCATCAATTAAGGAATATAATAATATCACATTGATTAGATAGTACACACCTCAGGTGCTAGTGGAGAAATTCCAATAAAAACAAGCCACTTTCTAGTAAGATCACATCGATAATTTATTATTTGGTTGCATGTTAAATTGGTCATTTTCTCAAACATTCAAATAGGTTCAGAATCCCCTATATGCCCCAATAATTTGACATGCTAAAAAGAAAGAAAAAATATAAGAAAACACATCAGAAATAGAAAAAAATCTTTGCATGAGTACACAAAAATAGAATTTTAGTCAAATTCAATATTGCCCTTGCTTTGCTTTAAGAATATTATAACATAAAGAGCACATAGAAAGTAGATTTTTTTTTAAAATTTTCTAGAGCTTTTCATTACCTTACAATGACCAATGATACACTGAACTCTGTGTAACAAGTACCAACATCTTTGGTGTGATCCACTTCCAAAATACAACCTATGAATTACAAGTTTGTAATAAATGAGATATCATGAACTATCTTTGTGTGTTAATAAAGAAACACTAGTAGATACAAACTGAGTTGAAAAATAATCTAAGTTGGAAAAATGTGATCCTAAGTGGTGCCAGGTATTTGTGATACCATTCATAACACATGAAATATCAGATCCACAATTTCAACATTAAGCATGATTAAGCATTAGTAATTGGTAATTTGAATTTCCTAATTGTCTATCTCCACTATGCTCTATAATGTGGCAACATTTTTCCTTAGTTACAATTACAATCATAGTGCCTTTTGGTAAAAAAGTTGTAGTTCCCTTACTCTAATTTAAACTTTACAAAGATAAAGAGTAATGGAACTTGGCCAAAGTCCACAAAAGTATTTCATGAATAATTAGTCTACTAACAATGTTATAATATCAACAATTAATTAGACTTAAAAACCAATAGATAAGGGAGAAATAGAGGGAATACTTAGCACTAGCAATAGAGTGGAAGATTTAGAATGTTGTATGATCTCTAAAAGGAATGGATTGAAGAGAATTATTTGTTTGGAAAATAGATGGAAAAAGTGAAAAAAGATGCATATGGAACTAAAAGCTTTAAAAATAAATTGTATCCATATCAAATCATTACCTTGATTTCAGCTTCGTCAACTATTACATCAATTACATACCCACGAAGAGTTTGTAATGCACCAATGAGATTTAGTGATTCTTAGATGAGAATTGTAAAAACAATCAAGATTGGAACAAGAATAAACATATAGTATTTTAGATAACCATTCCTAGCAAGCACCATTCTATCCTCCTACCAAAAACCAAGATTATTATAAAGTTAAATATATATAGACTTGTGTAACTTTTCTAATTTTCACTGGATCACTAACAAAGTTTTATTTATGTTATATCCATATACCTAGATAAATTTCCTCCTCAATATAGGTAAAGGAAAGATAATTTATTAGGTAACTACCAAGAGAGACATCAAATTCCATAAGGAGATTGTTTTCCATTTACCTTATTTATTGTTGGAGATTGTTTATTCATTTACCTTATATAATGTTCTAGATTATAACATGAAACTTATGGAGTATGTATGTGAATAATAGGGAAATGGGTGCTTTATAACCTAAGTCATATAACACCACTCTTTTCCTATTATCATTCAAAAATTTCCTAGGATCCCAAATTGGATTGGCTATCAACACAAAGGTGAGTCAATTATCAACAAGGGAGACCTAGGAAGGTTTCTTAGGCTTCAAAGGGTTCACCACCAAGCAAAATCTTGGAAAATAATTCTTAACATTCAACTCACAAAACCTAGTAATGTAAGCCAAATAATGAGTGTAAATGAAAAAATTAAGTAATAGCAAGTTAGGATGTATGTACCTGGGAAGTATGGAAATATGATAAGCATTTTGGAAATGCAAAACTGTTTTCAAAATATGCTAGGGGGGGACAAAGACGCCCTTAGTGTTGTCTTAGTTTCGTTGCTATTTTTCATGGAAGATGTAGAATCTTTGGATGTCAGAACAAAATCTGAAAGAATCTCTGCAAAATACCACTTGGAGGACTAAGATTCCCTTACTTCTGACTTAGTCTCAATCTAAATTTCTACAACTTCAAAATTTGATCCTGAGGTTCAATATCTACACTTCCTTCTTCTCAGATCTTAGGTGTTGAAACCTCTAGATCCGGCCTATAGGTGACTTTCAATGAAGATGACAAATTTGCAATGCAACTTTTCAACTTTTCAACTTTGCACTTCAAATGATCTTCAACCTAAATCTACAAACATAAACACATAAGAGAGGAAAAACTTGTTGATTTTTAGTAAATGAGGCTTTGCCTTGGTCAAACCCCTTATTGGTAATTAAACCTTGGAATGAAATGAAATAAAAGAGGGAACTCATGAATGAAAAAAGTGCTATGTTGCAACTCACCAAACCCTTGTTATGAAATCTACAAACTTGTGTGGAATGGATAGGTTGAATGTAGATCTTAAAATGCTTGAATGCTTGATAGATCTTGACTTGAATTGCTTGTTTGAATCAAAACCCTACATCACAAATGTTTGCTCAAAGACACACATGATGTAAGAATATCTTTGACATGATGCTTGAATCTTGATGATGGCTCCAAATGCTCGATGAGTTGCTCTTGAATGCTCTTGTGAACTCAATTATTCTATAAGGAATGCTCATTCAACTTTTTTTGTAAAAAATGAGTGAAATAACCTTGTATTTATACTTATCCATGCTTAATATCCAAAAATTACACCACACCAAGCTGACATATGAACTCATTAATTAAAGGAGGCTAAATCTAGCCAAGATTTGAAATTAAATCCTGAAAATAACTTGAGGGGGATAAGATGCCCTAGGTGGCATCTTAGTCCCGAGGCTTAAAACTCGGGGCATAAACTCCAAAAAGGGACCCATTTAAGGCACATTTAAAAAGAGGGTCCCAAGATCTTTGGAGGAAAAAGACACCCCAGGTGGCATCTTAGTCCCAGCAAAAATCAAGGACACATAGCCAGAATCATTAAATTATCATTTACCCTTTGATGTTTGTCAAGATTAGCCATAAAAGGATATAATTTATTAGGCTTGTGGATGCAAAATAGGACCAATTAATACATAAATAAGGATGAATAAAGCAAGATGGGACTAAACAAGTGTGAAAATGCAAGGGTATACATTTTCCTACACTACATTTAGCCCCCACTTTAGTCAGAGGATGAGCTTGCTTCAAACTCACACTGAAGTAGCCAACCACACAATCAAGAGGGGTTCAAATGTATGAATGCTAGTAAGATAGGATGAAAAAAATCAAGAGGGTGTCCAAGCCCCCAAGATCAAGATCCTATAACAGACCAACATAGGCACAAAGGAACACACTTGTGGTTGATATATGAAGCCATAACTAGATTTAAAGCATACACCATCAAAGATAGGAAAAGGAAAAAGAAAAAAGAAAAACATAATGGATCAAGCTTTGACTAGCTGTCCAATGCATTGTGGACCGATTCTAGGTTGTTTGTCCAAAAAAGGTTTACAAGTGGAACGGGTTGTCCTCTATGCAAACAAAAACATATGCTCACAAGGGCTAGTGAAGCTAGTTGTTTACTAGGTGAGCCCCAAGGAACCATATCAAAGTCATACCTCCATGAATTTAATAAGGCACAAAAATGCAACACAATGAGAAAAAGGGACATTCAAAGGGATTTTTCTTAGTTTGTATGAGGTCTTAATATTAGGGGACATTGTTCCTAATGTCTCCAAGAGAGGACCAATCAAAGGATAAAAGATTTTCAACTTAGGGAATGCAGTGCATTGCATCACCACTAAGAGGAATGTAATATGATAGAATAGATCAAGCTCTTGAAGGACATTACTCCCAATGTCACCACAAAGAGAACAACACATCACATGAAATAAGAAAATCACATCAAGGAACATGAAAAAATTCCAAAATAATGCCAATGTATGCCTCCACTTTAAAGAAATTGCTAACACCATGTTGTGAGCAATTACTTTAAAGTAGCCAAAAAATGAAAAAGGAAAAGAGGGTTGCCCCCTAGAAACACATAAGGGATCTATGGATTCAGGGTTAGTATTTGTCTTTGCTACAATGATATTAGAGAGCTAGGAACAATCATGATTCCCCAAATACACATAGAATTGGAAGAATGACAAAAAGAGAGCAAAAACAAAGAAAAACCTTTTGATTCAACATGGAAGAGAGATAGGTGTCTCGATGTCTTGCATCATCCCCAAAAGGAAAAAACAAGACAAAATGAAAGGAAAAGAAAAGATGAGGAAAAATATCTTGGGTCAACATGGAAGAGACATAGGGTGTCTTGATGCCTTGCGTCATCCCCAAAAGGAAAAAAAAAGATAAAATGAAAGGATAAATGAAAATAAAAGGTAAATACCAATGAAAAGACAAAAGCTTATGACATATAGAATAATGTAGGTGTAAATAGAGGAATGCACATAGAGGAGAAACACTAAACAATATGGGGGATCACATTACACACATGAAATCAACCAAAAAAAAGCAAAAAGGAAAGAAAAAAGACTAGTAAAGCTCATGTGATTCAACCATCCAATAGGTCATCCACATCCCAACCTTGTTCAATATATATGTAATGCATATCACTAGCGAGAGGGATAGCCTCAAGTGTTGTACTAGGAGAATCACCAGGTTGAACACATGGTAAATCAATCAATTTAGGAGGATCATCATGGTTGTTATCATCTAAGCTCATAGAAGAGGAAAATAGAAAATTCAACTCATTATACACTTGTTCATCAATTTTAGCAGTTTCTTCATCATCATCCAAGTTAACCACAATAGGAGGATGAATGACAATATCCATAGAAGGTGTTGGTCCTTGTTGTGTTTGAGACATAGGATCTATTAGTTTTGGTAACAGAGGAGGCTCATCATTTATTGCTTCTGTAAAGTTTGGATTTTGATTTTCTATTTTTTTTCTCTTCATTCATCTTTTGAGCAATAGCACAACATCTATGCCTATGCTCTCTAGAATTTATGTTTCTTTTATTATGGTTTTCAAGTTGAGTTTGTGTAGGAGCAAGTTTTTCAACCATAGGTTCCTTTTCTTCTTGTGAGGGAAGAATGAAAGAAACCATGGAAGGTTGTTCAACCACTTTCTCTTTGGCTTCATAAATTCTCTTAGGATGCAAATTAATACTTGTTTGGTTTTCTCTTGGCCTTTTGTAGGAAATAGGCAAGGAATTTTTTATGGATGGGTCTTTGTTAGTTGAAAGGTCTTTAAGCTCAATATTGTTTTCTTCAAGGGGTGAGGGATCGTTCATAGGTGGAGGAAAATTTTCAAGGGATAACTTGGCTATGCATTTTTCTTTGAACTTTTGGTAGGATAGGAAAAGGAAGTCCTCATGGGGTCTTATAGGCTCCATGGGCTTAGGCCAAAAATATTCTAAGGAAAAATTTCCATGGGAAGATGGAGGTCTAAAGCCACTATGGTTCACAGTGAATATTTCATTGCTAACTAGAAACTTTAAGCACTTATGGACAATAGATGGGACCACATTCACGGAGTGAAGCCATTTGTAGCCTAACTTCATATGAAATTGATCTGAATTGGAGATGATAGAGAATGATACATTTAATTTCTTCAATCCTACTTGTAAAGGGAGTGTGATCAAGTCCATTGTAGCATGAGAAAAACCATCATGCATTTTAATCGATGATTTCAATTTATCATATCTATCTTGAGTGAGTTCATGCACAGATAAGAGTTCCTCTATGATCACATTCTCTCCACAGATGGGATCAATTAAAATCCCAAGAGTGGGTCTGTCATTGATTATGTCGGCTATGTAAAGAGGACCATCAAGTGCATTTTTAATTGTTTCTTCTGAAGAGAAAGTAATGTCAATACACATTATGGTTTGTTGTTTATGAGGCTCGATGTCAATCACTCTTATCAGTGTACTAATAGGAATTTAGTCATTGGTATCCATAGGATTTTGTTCGTTATTGTTCATGTTATCATCGCCTGTGTCAATGTTCATCACATCAGGCTTAGTTTCACTAGCCTTAACAAATGAAATATTATGGTTAAGCATGGGATTGGTAAATATTGGCAAGTTTTGGTTAGGAGGATCTATAGATTTATTACCATTTTCATTCACACCTCTAATTTGTATATGATTACAATCAATGAGGTCTTCAACAAGATGTTTAAGACACTTGCAATGTTTTGTATCGTGTCCTTTTTGTTGGTGATAAGCACAACATCCCTAAGACAATGCATGAACCCTAGTTGACATTTTTGTTGTCTAAGTTTGATGGAATTCTTGGGCTTGGTTTCTAGAAAATTTCTATTGATAATATTGTTCTAGTCTGGTTAGTGTTGATAGCCTTCATTCTAAAATGTCAACTTCATTCTATAATTTGAGCATATCGCCTTAAACTTTGAACAGGGTTATGAAATCAAGGGTTCAATATGCATATTTCAGGCCTATGTTGAATACTCTACTTAAGGCATTTGTTGACAAGGCTAAAGTTTTTTAATTGATTTATCTTTCTACTATGTTTGGACTTACTTTTGTAAACTTGCAATATACAGTTCACTTTTATTCTTTTTAAATTGAGACTAATAGTAATTTTGTTGGTTGTATTGAGGCACAACTTCATTCATGGCAGAAAGGGTAGCACCCTATTGCTCATATCTGATGGCACACTACATATAAAGGAGGAAAGATTATAGGGTTATTGTTGACTCCATTGAAGGAGAGAGCTTCATATATGGGATACAATCAACACTCTCCTTCTTGGATTCTACATGTTACAACTTGCTCCAAGAAGATTTCCCATGTTGTAGAATTTTTAAGAGATGAAAGGTGATGTGCTCACATTGAAGGGCTCCAAGCATGCATTTCCATCATTGCAAAATTTTTTTGGAGAAGTTTATTTCTTGTCATTTATGTGCATTGTAACTCAGAATTTTAGTCTTGTGACTTAAAATAAAAATTGTAATACTCTATTTCTAAGCATTTTTCAAGCAAGATAGATATTTTAGACTTGTGCAAGTTGTAAGAACACCTTTCTTTTAATAAATTTTCATCGATTTTTCCTTCTAAATGGTTGTCTTATTATGTGAAATTGATGATTGATGTGTATTTTTGTGTTTTATGTTTAAATCCTCAAATATTAGTCAATTAAAATGACTAAATATACTACTAATTGACGTCAATTAATAATTAAATTAACTAAATATACTACCAATTGATAGAAATCAGTGAAAAGTGAATAAATATGACTAAATATATAACCAGTGTAATCAGTGAATAAAAGTGACTAAATATACTATCAAATTGATCAAAATCATGATTAAAATTAATGACTAAATACACTACCAATGGACATAAATTAGTAAATAAAAATGACTAAATAAGTTACCAGTTACCAACAATCAATGACTAAATTAATGACTAAGTATATCAATGAATAAAAAATGACTAAATAAGTGACCAAATTACATCAATCAATGACTAAATCAACAAATAAATATGCTACCAAATTGATCAATCAAAACAACCAATAAATGACTAAAAATGGTCTGGTCATCAATTTGGTCACATTATAAATGACTGGCAATAAACAACCAATGGTCACATGATCATGTTTGTTCATTTATATGCAGTTTTTAGTAGTTTTTTTAATCATTTATTGTTTTTTTGTACTAGTGCTTGGATTAGTATTTTCCATTTGTCTTGAAACATCAAGATTCTCATCATTTCTTGGTTCATCACCCAAGGTTTGTGAGGAATCTATACCTTTGTTCTTATCCTAGCTTTCTTCTCATTCTTCAAAAGTTCATGGTTGCTCAACAATCATTTTAGTTCTTCCTTGCAAAAGCTAATCCTTCATTATATCTTCTTCATCAACAATAGGAATAGGACTTTGCACTGTAGTGCACCCTATTTCTCTTACATTTGTTTCTTTAGGGTTTCTCACCTCTTGAGAGAGTGATCCTATTATAAATTTTTATTTTTCTCTATTTTCGGGATATGACCTTGTATCTTACACTTCTTCCACCATAGGCTATATCATTGGATCTCCTTTAGATCATTTTTCTTTAAATTGATTCATCTTTGAAGTCAATTTCTCAAGTTGTTTCCTAACTTCTTCTTTAGTTAGGTTAGGGCCTTCCTCTATAATTATAGGAGTCCCTCCCAAGGATTGTCTCATTGTCTCCATATTGACTGAGGGTAGAGAAGTAAATATGTCTACTATCTTCTGCGATGCAGACCTTGTCTTAGCACACATCTTTGTTCTCACTCTCACATCCTCATCAATCATAAGTTGATCTCTTGGCTTTTTTGTGGAATAAGATTCCATCCTTGGTGTTTCCATTACATTGGCTGAAGTGGCCATAGTTTCTTTGCACTGGCTAGCTGGTCATGAGACCATTGAAATCTATGGCTTGAAGTATTGGGAGCTTCATTGTCACCTTGCTTAGCTATGTAGTTGTTTCTACAACCTTTGTCTTCTTTTCAACACCCCCACCATACCTCAATTCATTCAAAAACTTTTTTTTATGATGGAACCCCTAAAATGCTTTGGTTCCATTTCAAATCTTGCAGAATTTAGTTATTTTCATGTCCTTAGGCTATTATGGAAGACATTATGGGACAAAGAAGTGAAAATTTGTAAAATATTGAATTTTTTTATTCTCCCAGTATCTCTCCTAGTTGAGAAGAAGATACTTTGATGTTAGAAAATATAACTAATGAAAGTCATGAGAATATTGTGTCAGAAGAAATTATGGAACAAGACAATAATATTATTGATGAACAATACAAACCATTGATCATTCCCCTACTTGCGATGAAGTCATTTTAGAAGAACCTACCTTTTAATTTCATGAATATTTAGTTTGTAGTTCTCTTAAAAACTCTCCTCTTAGGGAGAATATCATGGTGCAAGAAAATCTGAACATCAACACATGCAATGGGGCTTCCTTAGATGAAGATGATGAATTAACATTAGACTCCTCTTCACTAAAAGATCATGAAAATAAGCACAATCTTGTTGAGGTTATGACGACACAAATTAGATCTCCTTTAATTAGTGAGCTTCCTAAGTCACCTCCCATTAGTGGATCACATAAGAAAATAAGAGATTTCTTGAAATCTAGGATGCAATCTAATAATTTTTTGCAGCAAACAAGATATAACATAATTTCTCAAACATGTAGGGGACCACAAATTGCTCCTGTAACATCACCATTCCCCCAACATATTTTTCCTATTGTTGAAGACCTTAAGAAGACTCCTGCTAATATACCTGTGTGGTAACTTATTCAACTATCACCTACATACAAGTGTCTATTTCAAGAAATATCGCAAATAACACAGGATGAGATCCAATCTTATATGAAAATGAATGATGTAACATCCTCCTTTCGTTCCACACAATTCACATAGTCATAAATCACATTTCCTAAACATGAATTACCCCCACTTGAGACTCAAAACAAGAATGAAGCCTTGATGATAAAGGTGATCATTAATGAAACTGTAGTTAGGCACACTCTCACAGACAATGGAGTAGAAATTAATGTTTGTAGCATTGACCTCCTAGAAAAAATTTGCATGGACAAGAGGCTTATCCAACTTAACGATGTTCATATTTGTGGCTTTGATAATGTTAATAGGCAACCACTAGGAATGATCACATTACCTATTGAGGTTGGACCTGTAATGTTTCCTACCCCTATGCATATCATGCTAGGATATATTTCATACAATATTCTCCTAGGGATACCATGGATTCATGCTATGAAAGGAGTCCCATCTATTCTCCACCATACAATGAAATTTGAATACAACAACAAGATATACATGGTTGAAGCAGATGAACAAATCTATGAATCATATGATCACAAAACTTCCAACTCCCCTAATACTTTCATTCCAAGATCAAAAGTTGAACTTATACAAGTTGATGCCAATCTTTCACCTACAACAAAACTCTTTAGCAATAATTGGGGGTTGTTAGATTTTATGCCTCATCTCAATAAAGAATCCAAAATCTCACCCTCAAGGTCCAAAGAGTCATATACAAACAATTCATTTTCAGATATAGATTCTAGTGACGATTGGGATTTTACACCTTCCTTTATGGGAGAGTACAAAAGGTCACAATCTAAATAAAAAAACCTTTTGTTTCATTTGCTCAACTTGGTTCTACAACATTACCCCATGATAGCAATGGAGGTTATTTAACTCCTATCCCTCATGAGGGGACAATGCATAACTTTAAAAAGTATTTTTGTTCCCATGAAGAAGCCAATCCTTCTCTGAAGCATAAACCCCCTTCATCTAAATTGAAAGATTGTTATGGTATTGGATACAATATCCCTCCTACACATGGGTACAATGAACACACGAAGCAATATGAGATGCCATACTCTTTCAAGAAAGATCTAAGTTTACTTCCCTTATCTCCATTTTCATCCAAAGCCTTATCATTTAGTATGTGTATGACATCTTGTGCAAATAAAGGAACATATTCTACTATTGATCAAGAGTATCTTGTCGATACTCCTCCAAGATCACTTGATATCTCTCCCTCCAAGAACACAAAATAAATTTTACTAAAAAAATTCATTTTATGCTTATCATAGAGTTCATGGTCATTCTACTAATAAACATAAGGCTTTGGGTAACAAAATCAACATCTTAAGGATCGTGGTGCTCTTCCTTGTGTTGAGGCACCTAGTTCCTCTAACTGATATTTACTATCATCCTATTCGGCTCATCCTTGTCCTACACTAAGTGGGGGAAAGGGGTTAGGTAGCCTTGTCCTTGCATGTCACTTGTCATTGTCTCTTTTCGTTAGTTGACCACCTTTCATGAACATATAAGAGCAAGCTTGGGATGTGGATGACATGCCTTAAGTTGACTCACATGTGACATACTTATTCATGATGTAGTTTGATTAGAAACATATGACTTGGCATAGGTATTTCTGAATAACCTCTCATGTCTTCTTCTACTTTAAAGCAATTTCTCATAGTGATGGTGTTAGCAACCACTTTAAAGTGGGGGCATACATCAACACTCATGTTCACTAAGTGATTTTATCTATTCTTACAATGAGTCATTTTCTTGGTGGTGACATTGGGTTTGATTTCTTCCAAGAGCATGATATTTCTTTTGTCCTCTCTTGGAGACAATAAGCATGATGTTCCCTAAGAAGAGACCTTACATGAACTAAGCAAAATCCTTTTGAACATTCCTTACACTATTTTTCATTTACAAAAACTGTTATTGGCCACCTTGCATAACACACTTTGGATGCTTGTGGAGCCATCTTGTTTGTTCATGAGTTTCAAGCATACAAAGATTTTCTTTCCTCAAGAAGCTCAAAGTTAACTTTTACATGGCACCTTGTTAAAGTTATTAGGAGGTATAACTTTGGTATGGTTTGACGGTGTTGGAACTGTAAAATTATGATAATTTTACAAGTTGTTCATAGCCATGAGTTTCTGAATGAGTCCTTACCATAGACACAAAAATCTTCTCTTCATAACATTTTTCCCATATTTTTCCATGTGGTCCTGTAGAATCCATTGGGTCATGAATATTTCACTATATAATCCATATTGGCAAGAGATGGTGAGGGTTTCCCCGATCCATAGTGTTTTCTTTTTCTATTATACATTTGTTGTAGTCTATTGGCAAGACTTCTTTGATGTCACACCGATCGGAATTTATCTACAAGAACCTATTGGTAGGACACATCTTATTGTCTCGGCGATAGAAGGTATATCGGCCAGATAAAGTCATCGAAGTAAGGTCTCACCAAATACATTATGTCTTACCAATTGGATCACGAGTAAACACTTCATCCAGACCATATGTCTTTGGTATGTGGTCTTGCCGAATGCATTATGTCTCACCGACTAGCACATAGAACGATGTATAGGCCAGACTAAAAGGTCTTAGAGTGATGTCTTACTGAACGCTTCATGTCTTACTGACCAGAGACAAAAAGAACATATCGGTGAGAAATATTTCATCGAAATAATTCATAGTGACCCATATGTCATACCGAAGAAGATATACATATTGGTAAGAGTCAAAGCATCAGAGTGAAGTCTTATCGAATGCACCCAGTCTCGCCGACAAAGCATAAAAGGATTCAATCAAATGACTATCAGGGTAAAATTATATAGTCCCATCGACTCATATGTCATGTCGATGTTATTTCATTGGCGAGAAAGAAAATATGTCTCAACGACTAGAAAACATACCAACGGTCATATCTTAGTGAGACACTAAGTAATCTATGAAACATCTCCCCGACTCTGAATTGTCATAGCGATACATAAGACTCAAGTGATGACTATCGGTGAGACATTGAAGATCGATATGATTGTGTAATGTCTTTGCGGGAGTCCAATGATCAGTTGTAAAGGCTCGAATGGAAAAAATTCCTAGATGTGAATGTGAATGGACACGACTTTTCATGTGGCCGATATATATAAAACCCATTTTTTGACAGTAGAACGGGGGGAGAATACAGGGAAGCGAGACAGAGTAAAAAGTATAGTAGGATACAAATTTTTTGAGACTATGATGCATGATTGAAAAAAAATGGAGATTTCAATTGAATTTCTAATGTGATGACATTTTCTAGTGTCAATTGTCTATTGTGTTCATTGAAAGTATTACTAAAGTTTTCTCCAAGATTGGTGCTTTCTGATTATTTAAATTGATGTAACAAGTTTGTATTTAGTTTGTCAGTGCACATTTATTGTATCTATGTGGTTGATTAATCGGCTCTTTCAAGAAAAGATTAAATCCTTTTAATTGATCACAGTAATAAGGAAAATTCATTTGGATCATTCAGAAGAACTTGGTAGTCATAGTCTTGCATGTTTATACAAGTTATAAAATAAAACATATGCCAAACAATTTGAATGTTTTCCAGAAATAAGTTGCTCATTTTGATTTCATTTGACTCCGCATACCCAATAAGGCACTAGTCTCTACTTTTCATCATTTAGTTTCATTCATTTTTACATCTGTTAACTGAACATATTAGGTTTTAGTTTTAATATTACTATACAATTTATACCAAATTCCAGTTTTATTTGTCCACTCCCATCTGCCATTGTGGGCCAAACATTTCAAGAGAGATAATCACAAGTCAAGTCTACCTCACTCATATAGGTACACCTTCCTAGGTCTGGTAGCACCTGAAGAGTAGAAGGTTCAATTCATTTGGCCTTGTCTGTTACCCTGAAACATTGTGAAAGCTTGGAAACCTTTCGTGGTTCAAACCTACATTTTTGAGAGCTAACAAATTGGTGACTCTGCTAGGGAGTCAACTCAGAATCAGGGCCTTAATCATAGAGTCAGAAAGCCTATACAGACTCCGCTGGGAATAAACAAGCATTTTCTCACTTTAAGAAAGTGAGTGGCGACTCTGACAGAAGCATTGCATCTGTTCAAACATGAATGGGAGAATATCTCAATATAAGGGAAGTCATACTGGAGGTCCTGCTGGCAACAGTAAGTGGACACACAAAGATGATAAGGTTGATAAGGGTAAGGGGATAAATGAGGACATGTGCATAACTAACAAAGACAAAGCACCAAGATCACATTGTGAAACATATGATTGTTATGATACATGGAAAGATAATTCAAGTGCAGAACCTTGTACCCCTGAAGAACAAAGAAATCCATTTTATAATCCTCAAAAACAACCAGAGTTTGATGCTAAACTCGAAGCAGAGGGACTCATATATCAATTGGAATGTGAACAAAGAAGGGAGGGTAACCAAAATGAGTTTATTGATCATGTAACTCCTCAGGAAAAGTATGAATCTTTAAATCATGAAGAAGTAAAAGCACGGTTTGAGTTGCAGAAAAAGAAGATAGAAGAACTAAAAGCTGAATAGGAGAAAGCCAAAATGATACAAGCATTAAGAGACTTCAATTTGCAAAAGGCCCAAATTACTTCTCAGACAGCTGGTTGCCCAAAATATGTACCACCTCATAAGCAGGGCAATAATGGTACAGGGCCTTTTGATCCGTCAAAGGCCCCTCACAATCATATAGGGAATCAATACAGACAACCAAACCATCCACCACATATTCCCTCACAATATACATATACACAGCCATCTCATGGTCAACATTATGTGCCACATCATAATACACAATACAATAATCCAATGTACCAGTATCAGTACCCACCTAACCCTCCCCCCCATCAATATACAACAATGATCAGGAAATTTGACCTAGCAGGGTTTCAATTATACCCTTACCTAATGGATGGCAGTTGGAGAAGTCTTGTTCCAAAGTTTACAGGGAGTAGTGCAATTACCACTGAAGATCATTTAAGAAGTTTCAATGCTTTCATCCAAGATTTGGATGTGCCATATGAAGATTTACACATGAGGCTATTCATGATGTCGGTTATTGAAGAAGCTAGGGATTGGTTCAATGGCTTTCCAACAGCCTCTATTGGTTCTTTTCAAGAATTTTAGGATCGATTTCTGGAACAATATGGAAACCTATGTGCACCAGATGTTGCTTTTCATGGATTAGTGGGAATTCAGAAAAATCAGAACGAGTCAATTTATGATTTTAACCAGAGATTTAACAAATTGCAAAATAAGATACCACTGGGGTCCAAGTTGCCAAACTCAGCAGCATTGAGTGTCTATTTGAAAGCATTTGATCCAAAAATAGGGTATGAACTAAGAAATAGGTTTCCAAGAGATTTACTTGAAGCCCATAAGATAGCATTAACTATTGAAAACAACAGGAAGGCTCCTGGGATGATCAGTAGGAGAGATAATCCTAGGGCTCCTCAGCAAGTAAATAATTATCAGTACAAACAAGAGAACACATACATAAATGAAAGTCCTAGGTTACATGATATTCCTTATAATACAAATTGGAAGGATGGAAAACCTGTAATAGATAGGCCTAGAAATAAAGAAACTCTTGATCCATTAAGGAAGAAAGGAACATATATGGTTAATAAAAATTATTTTTGTGAAATTTGTGATAAGCCACATTCCCCAGATTACTATGTTGTAGCCCAAAGAATGCAAGAAGAAGGAATGCTAATGGGTAACGATGGAGAAGATCACACAATGTATTTGACTTCAAATACTTTTCACTGTGCTGAGGAGAAATACTCAGCTTCAAAAGATGAAGGATATTAGTACAATGTTTCAAATCAGAGGTACAATGTCCATATGGCTAAACAATAGGTTCTTTCAGATTCAAAAGAAGATTATACAGATCCATATTCTTTTGAGATCCCTACTCAATGCAGTATGAGGAAACTCACCAAAGAGGAGATAGAGAGATTAACTATTGCTACAGTTAAAGAAGCAAAGAGTAAGTACTGGTTGAGAAATAGGACAGTGAATGAGAAGGAAGGTGTCCCCAGGGGAATCTTTATGAAGGATTAGAAGGCGACACAAGGAATTGTTAAAAAGGCAGAAAATAAACAACATGATAAAAATGAACAGAAGCTTGTCCAAAAGGAGGAAGTTAAAGAGTTACGCAAAGAAGTACAAAAGACTGATCAAAAGGAAGAAAAAGGAGAAACATTGGAGTAGAAGAAAATGATTAAGGCAGAAGGTTCTTCTTTTGACTTCACTCAAGCTTTATCCCAGGTAAAAATGTATGTTCCATTACTTGAGATGATGAAAATTAAGGAATATAGAGATAGTGTTGTTCAATTGATAACAAATGGAAATGAAAAACACATGAATTTTGAAAATAAAGTGGCTAATAAAATAATTAGTAGGCAAGAGAAAGGAAATATCCCAGAAGTTTTCTTAAGTGATGTATTAACAAATTCCCCACAAGTTGATCCTTTTTTCACTACGTTACTTATAAATAACAAATTGTTGTGGAATTGCATGACAGACTTTGGTGCTGCCATAAACATTATGCCTATTGGAGTTATGAAATAGCTTGGCATGTGGGTTGATACTAATGGGGGAAAGTGATATGCAATGGATAATAGACCTATTCCTATGGTAGGTATTATGAAAGATGTTGAGATCAAATTGGCTACTTATCCATATGTGGCTTATAATATAGATATAATAGTAATTGATACCCCTCCTTAGTTTGGGATGCTTCTATCAAGAAAGTGGACAACAACAATTAGGGGAAATGTCTAGTTTGATTTGTCTTATGCAACTATTCTAGTGAATGGTCAGGAAGTTAAGTTGTATAGAGAGCCAAGGATGAACCAAGTTGTTGATTGTGTACCTCAAGATCAAATCAATTGTTTCTGTGATGTGGATCTTGGGAATTTTAAGATAGAGCCAGCCTAGCTGAAATTAATCAATAGTGATCCAATTGAAAAGCATGTTGCACAAAATTGCAATGGTGTGTGGAAAATGTACTTTGATGGAGCCTGTAGCCAAGAAGGTAATGGGGCAGGAGTAGTATTTGTTTCACCTGAAGGTATTACATTTAAGTATTCATTTCTGTTAACATTTGAATGTACAAACAATGTGGCAGAATATGAAGCTTTATTAACAGGCTTGAATATAGCTGTGAAACATAAAATCAAGTTACTGGCTATTCTAGGGGATTTTGAGTTAGTTGTTTCACAAGTTAAATCAAAATATGCAGCAAAACATAAAAGATTGAAGCAATATAGGAATGTTGTATGGGACACAGTAGAGCTATTTGATGCATTTTCTATTGAATGGATAGATCGGTTGAAGAACATAATGGCAGACTTTTTGGAAAATGTAGCTCTAAGAAGGGATGATATTACACTGGCTGGTGTATCACAAATTGAGTTCAAAATAAGGCCTACTGTGCCTGATAACATATATAGTTGGCAGGTTTTTAATGATGATACTGACCTTTTGAAATGTCTTCACTGTATAGATCAATATGAAGCCCAAGAAATTGATTTCAATGCTTTCGTTGAAGCTGTAGATGGGAAGCAGACAATATTTGGGAAGGAAATCTTACAGCTTAAAACAAATAAGCTTCCTAAAGGGTTAGTGGCATTGGAGAGAGTGTATGATGGAAGTGATCGGTCCCTCATGAAGCAAACGCCAGTCAAGAAGGAGGATATTGAAGAGATCAACTTAGGAACTGAGATGGCACCAAAAAAGACATAGGGAAGAAAATAAGCCCAACAATTAGAAGAATGTTGATAGCATTACTGAGAAAATATAAACATGTGTTTGCATGGTCTTATGAAGATCTAAAAGCATATAGGGAAAATTTGTTTCAGAATAAAATACCATTAAAGCCAAATGCAAAGCCATTTAGATAGAAGAAAAGACCCATTAATCCAACATTGGAACCAAAAATGCAAGAAGAATTGGCAAAGCTCAGAGATGGTGGCATCATCAAACCTATCAAGCACTCAACTTGGGTCTCAAACTTGGTTCTTGTGAGGAAGAAAAATGAAGATATCAGATTATGTGTGGACTTTAGGAATTTGAATGTGGCATCTCTTAAGGATAATTACCCTTTTCCTAACATGGAAGCTATACTACATAAGGTGACAGGGTGCGAGCTGTTATCTATGATGGATGGGTTTTCAAGTTATAACCAGGTTAAAGTTAAAGAATCTGAGCAGTATAAAACAACTTTTACAACCCCATGGGGGACATATGTTTATCTAAGAATGTTGTTTGGTCTCATGAATGCAGGAGCAACCTTCCAAAGAGCTATGGATGTAGCATTTGCAGAATTGATTAATGCTATCATGGTGGTGTATCAGGATGACCTTATTGCTTATTCAAAGAAGGATGAAGATCATGTAGAACATCTGGAAAAGGTATTTATTAAAGCTTTAGAATATGAGATTAGTCTAAACCCTAAAAAATGTCATTTTGCAGTCACAGAGGGTAAACTTTTAGGACATATTGTATCAAAAGAAGGTATTAGAATAGATCCTGAGAGGGTTGAGGCCATAGATAAAGTTCCTATCCCTAAAAAATGTTAAGGCCATCTAGTCATTCTTTGGAAAGATCAACTTTTTTAGGAGGTTTGTTTCTAATTTTGCTGAAATCATTAAACCCATATCAAAAATGTTAAGGAAAGGATAAAAAATAGATTGGACTGCAGAAGCATTAGATGCTTTTATATCAATCAAAAAGGCTATCAAGGAGGCTCATGTCTTTAAGTCCCCAATTTTTTCAAAACCTTTTCAAATATTCACATTTGCTTCATTACACACCATAGCTGTTGTCATGTTACAAAAAAATGAGAAAGGTCATGAACAGCCTATGTCTTTCTTCAGTAAGTCATTACAGGGGTCAGAATTGAAGTATGATAAAATGGAAAAACAAGCATTTGCGTTGGTGAAAGCTACAAAAGCTTTCAGGCCATATCTTGTTGGAGCAAAGGTGATTGCTTATGTCCCTCATGTTGTTGTTAAAGATATTTTGACACAATATGAAGTAACAGGAAAAAGATGCAGATGGATCAATAAAATTCAAGAGTTTGATATGGAAATATAGATCACTAAACTGGTGAGAGGTCAAGGTTTGGCTAGGCTAATGGCAGAGGCAAATATCAAAGCAAATCAGATTTGTAATATAGAGGAGGAAGAAGGAGTAATTGCAAGTATTGAGCATACTCCTTGGTATGCAGAAATCATGCATTACCTCAAATATATGAAGTGCCAAGAATGATTAAATGACGCCAGAAAAGAACTTTAAAGTTGCAAGCATCTAAGTATGTGTTCATGGAAGGTGATTTGTTTTAGAAGAATAGGGATGGGATATTGTTGTTATGTCTGGATGAGTCGCAATCGAAGCACGTCTTAAGTGAAATGCATGAAGGGGTTTGTGGAGGGCATTACTCTGCAAAGACAACTGCCCATAAAATCCTAAGGGCGGGTTATTACTGGCCAAAAGTTTTTAATGACTCCTTTTCATATGTAAGAAAATGTGAAGCTTGCTAGAAATTCTCTGGGAAGATGAAGTATCAGGGAGCTTTACCACTTAGAACTTTGTAGGCTGATGCCCCTTTTCATAAGTGGGGAATTGATTTCATTGGGGAGATACAAGAGAAATCAGTGGAGGACATAAGTGGATACTTGTAGCTATTGATTATTTTACCAAATGGGTAGAAGCAATCCCAACCAAGCAAGCTACAAGTAAAGTTGTGACAAAATTTTTAATGGATAACATGATTACCAGATTTGGTACACCACTAAGACTGATTATTGATAATGGGATGTGTTTCAGATCTGATGAATTCAAAAAAAATTACAGCACATATGGCATTACCATTTCTTATGCAGCTCCTTACCATCTGCAAGCTAATGGTCAAGCAAAGTCCAGCAATAAGAGTCTTCTCAAGATCATAAGGAGGATTTTGGGTCAGAATAAGAAAGCTTGGGATTCAAAACTGAAACTGGATGTCTGGGCTGATAGGATCATTGTAAAGAAGGCAATTGGAAAATCCCCATTTGAATTGGTATATGGAATGCAAGCTAGAATACCTTTACAAAATCTGTTACCAATTTACAAATTTATCCTTTAGGAAGATATAGATATTCTAGAACCAATGGAAGAAAGAATGGAACAATTGGAAGAGCTTGATGAAGTAAGAAGAATAGCTCAAAATCAGAATGTAAAGTTGCAGGCACAAATGAAGTATTTATTTGATAGAAGAGAAAAAGATAGAAAATTTGAAGAAAGTGATCTGGTGTTGATGTGGAATGCAAGGTGTCAGGAGAAGGGAAAAATTGGGAAATTTGAAGAATTGTGGATGGGACCTTTTGTGGTTGTTGGAAAGAAAGGTGAAGATTCATATTATCTACAAAACATGACTGGTGAAGATCAAGAGTTTCTTGTACATGGGAAATTTTTGAAGCACTTTTTTCTCTTGAGCAATATAGAGGATTAAGGGTTTCTAGTGCATGGACAAATTTTGATAATCCTCTTAAAAATTCTTCTCCATGCATAGTAGTTTAGGAAATAAAGGAACAAGAATTGCCAGTACATGGACAATCCTGATTTTCCTTCTTTCAAAAATAAATCTTTCCATGTACAGTAGTATAGGGTCACATTCATTTCCATTTCCATTCTTTTCATGTTGGAACTGTAAAATTCTGAGAATTTTACAAATTGTTCATACCCATGAGTTTCTGAATGAGTCCTTACCATAGACACAATAATCCTCTCTTCATAACATTTTTCCCATATTTTGCCATGTGGTCCTGTAGAATCCATTGGGTCATGAATATTTCACTATATAATCCATATCGACAAGAGATGGTGAGGGTTTCCCCAATCAGTAGTGTTTTCTTTTGCCAGTATACATCTGTTGTAGTCTATCGACAAGACTTCTTTGATGTCACACTGATCGGAATTTATCTACAGGAACCTATCGACAGAACACATCTTATTGTCTCGGCGACAGAAGGTATATCGGCCAAATAAAGTCATTGGAGTAAGGTCTCACTGAATAGAATATGTCTTACCAATCAGCTCACGAGTAAACACTTCAGCAAGACCATATGTCTTCGGTATGTGGTTTTTCCAAACACATTATGTCTCACCAACTAGCACACAGAATGATGTATAGGCCAGACTAAAAGGTCTTGGAGTGATGTCTTACTGAACTCTTCATGTCTTATCGACCGGGGACAAAAAGAACATATCGGTGAGAAATATTTCATCGGAATAAGTCATAGCGACCCATATGTCATACCGGTGAAGATATACATATCGGTAAGAGTCAAATCATTGGAGTGAAGTCTTATCGAATGCACCCGGTCTTGCTAACAAAGCATAAAAGGATTCAATCAAATGACTATCGAGGTAAAGTTATATAGTCCCGCCGACTCATATGTCACGCCAATGTTATTTCATCGGCGAGAGAAAATAAGTCTCAATGACCAGAAAACATACCAACAGTCATATCTTGGTGAGACACTAAGTAATCTATGAAATGTCTCCCCGACTCTGAATTGTCACAGTGATACATAAGACTCAAGCGATGACTATTGGTGAGACATTGAAGATCGATATGACTGTGTAATGTCTTCGCAGGAGTCCAATGAATAGTTGTAAAGGATCGAATGGAAAAACTACCTGGATGTGAATGCGAATGGATGCAAATTTTCATGTGGCCGATATATATAAAACCCATTTTTTAACAGCAGAATGGGGGGAGAACATAAGGAAGCGAGACAGAGTAAAAATATAGTAGGATACAAAATTTTTGAGACTATGATGCATGATTGAAAAACAATGGAGATTTCAATTGAATTTATGATGTGATGACATTTTCTGGTGTCAATTGTCTGTTGTGTTCATTGAAAGTATTACTAAAGTTTTCTCCAAGATTGATGCTTTCTAGTTATTTAAATTGATGTAACAAGTTTATATTCAGTTTGTCAGTGCACATTTGTTGTATTTGTGTGCTTGATTGATCGACTCTTTCAAGAAAAGATTAAATCCTTTTAATTGATCACAGTAATCATGGAAATTTATCTGGATCATCAAGAAGAACTTGGTAGTCACAGTCTTGCATGTTTATACAAGTTATAAACTAAAACATATGCCAAACAATTTGAATGTTTTCCAGAAAGAATTTGCTCATTTTTATTTCATTTGAATCCACATACTTAATAAGGCACTAGTCTCTGTTTTTCATCATTTAGTTTCATTCATTTTTACATCTGTTAACTGAACATATTAGGTTTTAATTTTAATATTGCTATACAATTTATACCAAATTCCATTTTTATTTGTCCACTCCCATCTTCCATTGTGGGAAAAACATTTCAAGAGAGATAATCACAAGTCAAGTCTGTGTCACTCATATAGGTACACCCGCCTAGGTCTGGCAGCACTTGAAGAGTAGAAGGTTCAATTCATTTGGCCTTGTCTGTTACCCTGAAACATTGTGAAAGCTTGGCAACCTTTCGTGGTTCAAACCTACGTTTTTGAGAGCTAACAGATGGAAAGTCGAACGAGGGCATGAATTTCCCTTAGCCACTCACGTGTGTGTGTGAGAGCATATCGGTCGTATGTGTCTCACATTCTTGGATTACTCACCCAACATACAACCTAAATTTTTATTGGCTTAGAGTGAGTGTGCAATTTTTGGACAAACAACCTAGATTTGATCCACATTGTGTTGGACAAATGATTGAGGCTTGATCCACCTCTTTTTATTTTTTCTTGTTTTTGTTTTTCTTTCTTTTATGACCATTGACATTGCATGTTTTTGTATCTTGATGTTGCATATCATACACCTTGTGTGCATCCCTTTGTTCTTATGTCATTTTTACATAGGATCTTATATCCTGAGGGCTTGGCCACCTCCTTCAATCTTTTTCATCCTTTTTCATCTACATTGGTATACTAGGACCCCTCTTGAATGTCTACTTTAGTGTGAATTTGAAGCAAGTTCATCATCTCACTAAAATGGGGGCTAAATTTAGTGTCAAAAAATGTCGTAGTGTACATTTTCACACTTAATCTAGGAATAATTAATAACAAATTGGACTTAATGTCGACTTGATCTAGTGTTGTGATGTGTTTTACACATCCACATTTGGTCTAGGGTCCGTTTAAACTAATTAAACCTATTTTTTCCCTAATTTAATGTTGTAAAGTGTATTTATTCACACCTTCACATTAAATTTAGGAGGCTTGTAAACTAAATGGACCTAATCTAGTGTTGTAATGTGTTGTACACATTCACATGGGATTTTGGACCTTTCTAAGCTAAATAGACCCAATTTGGCCTTAATTTAATGTTGTAAAGTATATTTATTTACACTTTCACATTGGATTTCAGGCTCTATTACATTTATGACCTTTATATCATCATTAATAGGCCCATATGACCCCATATTATGCATCCCAAGGCATATTTTAATAAAAACCTGACAATATCAATAAATAAGCTTAATTTACACACTCCCCGACACTTTAGTAATCAAAATAGGCCCTATGGGACCCATTTGCCACTTTGGGAAAACGAGTCTCATCTAGATGGGACCCATTTTCCTAGCTTGGCGAATAAGTCCCATTTGGCCTATTTTCAAGGTTTTAAGCAGGAAAAATTAGGTTTTAAGTTCAAATTTTGTGTATGTCAATCTTTGGGATCTAATACATGGGATATTAGCTATATTACCTATATAAATGAGGTCTCAAATCATTATTTCATCAAGCATTCATGATATCAAGTCAAGAAAGCAAGATTTAAGCATTTCAAGACTTTACAAGATCATCAAGAGAGCATTAAGATCATTTCTAAGGAATTCAAGAGCAAAATTCTTCATCAATTATCGTAAAAATTCAAGATCCATCATCATGTCAATGGTTATCAAGCATCAAACATGATATTGAGATAGTGTTGTGATGTAGCATTGAAGATCCAAGATCAAGCATTGTTCTACTCCTATTGTCAAGAACAAGACAAGACATCATTTACAAGGCATCCTTCAAGGTATCATTTTCCATGATTCATGTTCTTCGATTCATGTTTCATTCCTTCATTTCATTATCTCATCATTTGGTTTAATTACCTACAAGGGGTTTGACCAAGGAAAACCCCTATTCCCTAACAATAAACACTTTCTCTCTCTCTCTCTCTCTCTCTCTCTTTATGTAATTACAGATTTGGGTGCTTTGAAGACTTGAAGGAACATTGAAGATTAGGTTACAAGCTTATTGGAGTTGTCTCCCCATTTGCAAGGTCATAATCTTCACTAAAAGGTCACCTACAGCCTTGCAATTAGGGTTTCAAATCCAAAAACAAAGGGGAATAGAAAGAGAATATATTGAAGGTTAGATTCAGACTTTGAAATTCCAAAAAACCCCAACTGGACTCATTCACCTAGATTGGCGAATGAGTCCCATTTTAGTTCAATTTTGAGATTTTTGCAGTTTTAGATACCCTTTTTCGAGAAACCTATTCCTATACAGAAACTTGGATCTAGGATTGATTTTCCTAGATTGGTGAATGAGTCCTAGTGGTCTAAATTTTAGGATTTTCAACATTTCCAATCTTCATTCAAGCCCCTACAAGTTTCCAGGTGCATACTTCTAATTTTACTATTTTCTATTTTGATTTATATGCATTTCTAAGTCATTCATTCAAGTTTCATGCATCACTAGGTTTTGTCATTAGGTCTTGCATTACATTTGTCTTTCCAAGTTCTTACTTGGTGATGAACCCCTCATTAATCTCTAAACATACCCTAGGATACCCTTCTAGTAGATCCCTTTCCTTCATTCCATACTTGAGGTTGAGATCTCTAAGGTGTCCTTGAGTGTAGCAAGTGTGAAATAGAAACCCTAACCTTGTACTCTATTCCTCCAAGGTGGGGAGTACTATTTCCATTTCCACAGGTATATTGGGACTCATACACCCAAGGTGGTGATTTAGTCCCAATATTAGGGTTTGAGTGTATCCTCGAGTGATCTTCTGCAACTTTCATCTTGTCCGATCTCCAAGTCTAAAAGTCTAAATTCTTGCCTGTAGGTGAGTTTCTATGAAGATGACAACTTCTTCACAACTTTGAAAACTTTCTTCAAAGGATCTTCAAGATCCAAATCACCTAAATCTACAATCACACATGAAGAGGGGAAAATGTTGTTGTGTTAGGGAATAGGGGTTTTCCTTGGTCAAACCCCATTTTGGTAATTAAACCTTGAAATGAAATAGAAAAGCATGAAGGAATGATGAATGAAAAAAATACAATGTTGTAACTCACTAAACCCTTGGAATAAAGGATGAAATCTTGTGTGAAATGGCTAGCATTATTGTAGATCTTGACTCTTGATTTTTGATATGAGATAATGTCTTTGAATGCTTTCTTGGATCATGAAAACCTACATCACAAATGGTAGCTCAAAAAAACACATGATGCATAATTACTTTGACATGATGCTCCAAAATGCTTGATAATCAGCTCTTGAATGCTTTTGTGAAAGTGCTCTTTATTTCTAATGAAATTCTAAGATGAAACTATGTGAAATAACCTTGTATTTATACTTGTTTATGCCAAATTTCCTTAAATTACAACACTACAAGCCCACATCAGATCTAGGAGAATAAAATGCCAGCAAGAATTGAATTCAAAATTGGTCCAAGATAAAGTGAGACTCATACACCCAAGGTGGCATATGAGTTCCAGTGACTTAAACTTGGGACACAAATTTCAAGAAATGTTAAGTTCCATGCAATATTCAGGATCAAGACCCAAAACCTAGGTGGCACCCACACACCCAAGGTGACATATGAGTCCCAAATCACTAGATCTGGAACATATAGCCCGAAAAAATTAATTATGATTTGTATTTTATTGAATGTCAGGATTATCCTAAAAAAAATCATTTAATTAGGCTTGTCGATGCAAAATAGGACCAATTAGGGCATAAGGAAGCCATGATTTAATAGAGAGGGCACAAAAAAGTGTGAAAATGTAAAGGGATACATTCCCCTACACTAAATTGGCATACATGAAAAGCACTAAATCACCTAATATTAGCCATTCACATGCAACATCACCCACAAAACTATTTCCCAAACATAATGTTAGACACATAGGACAACTGAGAGGGGTGGTGAATTAGTTGTGCATTAAAACCTTCAAAACCTTATTAAGTATTAGTATGAATGTAGAAAAATGAAACAACACATCCACAATCATTCACAATGGAACACCATATTTTTCTGTGGAAAACTCAATAAGGGAAAAACCATGGTGAGGATTAACTCACTATATGAGTTAACCAAATTGATTAAAAGAGGCTCATTTCCTGAAGGGCTCACTGCCTAGAGGACTCACTATCTAAAAGGAAAGGCTCATTTCCAAGGGCTCACTACCCAGGAATATCACTTCTTTTGGATTACAAAGAACTAGTAACAAGGAGGTACACTACTTTAGAGAAACTGGAGAAACCACCACAATTCTCTTTACTATCTACAACCTTTAGCTCACTACCTTTAGTGACTTCTTGCACAATAAACTGTAGACACCTTCTACTCACTACTTCTAGTAGTCTTAGGAATTATTTCTCACACTCAAACCTCAACAAACAATCACACGTACATCATTCCATACCACACACTTATCCAAAATTTTTACCTTGCATATATATCTTCTACAGCCTCAAATAACCTTCTCTAAGTCAGCTTCAATAAAAATTATGCACCTCAAATGTGCAACCACCAAATAGATCAGCACTAAAAAAATCTATGGTGGAAAAAAGTGAGGGTGGACCACATAAAGGGTTAACCAAAACCCAAATCTACACTGACACACTAGACCAGGCTTCCACAAACCACGAAGCTCATCCACAAACAATGCTAACACACCAGGCTGTCCAAATTGGCATTAACACTATCAAGCAACCAATTTCACATTTCACTAGGGCTGAAAATATCTTACAAACCATGTAGAAACATTACACAACATCCTAGAATATTCCAACACCAACAAAATATTCAAAAATACTAGTGCAAACACATGAAACTAAGAATATTATCATCTTGTACAACTAGTCAAACTTCCATTGAAATACAACACATGAACCAAGCTTGTAGAAAAAATGAACACTAAAAACTCCAAAGGAAGGTAGGTACATACAATATTATCACATTCCCAAATCCATAAGATAAGAAACTTCAACATAGAGAAATGTAGAGTAATTCCATTTCTCCCAGATATCTCTCTTAACAAGCTAGAGATAGTCTGACACGATGTCAAGCATATCTTCTATTGTTGCATGATCCAAAACCAACAAAACTCTAGGTATAACACCTTTGAAAAATAAAAGCCACTTCCTAGTCACCTTGTATAGTATTTATGCAAGGTTTCTCAAAATAACTTGGAAACCAATTAACCTTGCTATATTTTCAACACCTACTCAACACCATAAACACCTTCTCAACATATCCATACTAGAGGTTGAAATCAATGACAAAACTGATGACAACATAGTGCAATAATTTCCCCCTTTTTCATTAATGGCAACATTTTATGGAAAACCATCAACAACAAAAGCAACTCTATATCTCCAACACTTAAGTAGATCTCCCCTTCATTAAAAATTTATCTCCCTATGTTTTTTAGACTTCTCTCTCCCCCTTTGAAATCAATGGAAAACGAAAAAATTTGCACACTTCACTTCAAGAACAATATACACTCCCCTTGACTATACTAGCCAAGGACATTGCTACTTGTTCCCCCTGAGAGATAGCCTTCCTCAGTCCACGAGAAATAAAATATCTTGAATTTCTTCCCTAGACAAATGTACAATATTCTACACCTAATTGAAAGAAGGAGAGGCAATGACCCCTAGTTTATGTCTAAGATACTCAAATGTATCTTTTGGAAGAGCCTTAGTGAAAATGTTTTCCATTTGATCCTTTGTAAGAACATACTCCAACTTCACTTCCTTCTCAGCAAGTTTCTCTCTTAGAAATTTATACTAGATAGAGATATGCTTTGTTCTTGAATGCATTATAGGATTTTTTGAAATGTTGATAACAATTGTATTATCATACAAGATAGGAATAGGTTCATCCTATGATATTTTGATATCCTTTAATGTCTGCTTCATCCACAACACTTGTGTACAACAAGATGCTGCTAAAATATATTTTTCCTCTACAATAGAAAATGAAACTGAATCCCACTTCATACTTTTCTAAGAAACTAGCCTATTTCCAAGGAAGAAAGTACCTCCACTTCTACTTCTTTTGTCATCTACATAACCTTCCCAATATGCATCTATATAATCACTCAAAAGAGAAGTTGGTATCCTTAGAATACCATAGACCATAGTCCAAAGTTCCCTTCAAATATCTAAATATCCTTTTAATTGTTACCACATGTGATTCTCGAGGATCTTCTTGAAATCTTACCACGAGACATACTACATGCATAATATTAGTTCTAGTTGTAGTTAAATATAGTAATCCACCAATCATGGATAGGTATACTTATTCTGATTTTTCTTAGGAGATCCATCATTTTTGCTTAATTTATAACCAATAACCATGGGTGTACATATTGGTTTAGAATCCTCCACTCCAAAATTATTTAACATTTCCTTTACATATTTTGATTGTGAAATGATACCTTTTTTTGATTTACTAATTTGTAGTCCAAGGAATAAAGTCATCTCCCCAAGCATTGTCATTTCAAACTCATTTTCCATCTCCTTTGCAAATATTTTAGACATGGTCTCATTTCCTCCAAAGATTATGTCATCAATGTAGACAACCACAATCAAGATTTGATCTTTCTGAATTTTTAAGTAAAGGTTGTTGTTTGTAGTACCCTTTTAGAATCCATGTTGTAGTAAGTATCTGACCAATTTTTCATTCTAGGCTCTAGGAGCTTGTTTGAGCCCATATAATGCCTTCTTCAACTTGTGAACCACATCAAGACCTTTTGATAACTAAAATCCTTTTGGTTGTTCAATGTACACTTCTTCTAACTCACCATTCAAAATGTAGAATTTACATCCATTTGATATACCTTGAAGTCTTTATGTGCCGCAAGAGCCAAAAACATCCTAATAGCCTCCATTCTTGCTATTGGAGCAAATTTATCTTCTAAATATATTCCTTCCACTTGTATGTAGTCTTTACACACAATCCTAGCCTTGTTTTTGATAACTTCTCCATTCTCATTCAACTTGTTCCTAAAAAACCATTTAGTTCCTATCACATTCTTGTTTGATGGTCTTGGGACTAGTTCCCATGTTTGATTCTTCTCAATCTACCTCAATTCTTCTTCCATAGAGTTGATCTAGTTTTCATCCTTGCATGCTTTAGTAACTGTTTTAGGTTCTATTTTAGAAAGTAAATTAATCAAAATTTTCTTGTTCCTCTACCATAACAACTTTTCTTCTTGTCAGCACACCTTCGCTCTTGTCTCCAATTATTTGGTCCTCAAAATGATTTTTTTGCACATACTTAGGAGTCTTAGAGTTATTTTTCAAAGCTTCTTCCTCTTCCACTAGCATCTCTTTTTCTTCTTCTCTATAAAGGGATTCATTAGACTCATATCCTTCTATCAATATTGAGTTATGATGTGATTCTTCATCCACTTTGATGCTTGCACTTTTAATTATCTTCTTTAGCCTCTTGTAGTAGCACATGTATTCCTTTCTCTTTGTAGAGTATCCAAGGAAGATTCCTTCATCTGATCTTGTATCAAACTTTCCTAAGTTTTCTTCATCCCTCGTGATATAAAATTTTCTTCCAACCACTCTAAAAAGAATTACAGTAGGAGTTTTTCCATACCATAGCTCATAGGGGGTCCTTGAACTATTCATGCTTTCTTGTCCTTTGTTGAGAATGTAAACTATAGTATGAATAGCTAATCTCCAATAGACATTTGATAGATTTGCTTCCTTCAACATGGTTCTTGATTCCTCCTCAACTATCATGTTCTTCCTCTCCACAACTCCATTCTGCTGCAAACTCCTAAGAGTTGATAAATATCCTTTTTATCCATGATCTTCACAAAAAAAAAAATTAAACTCATTTGAGGTGAATTCGCCACCTCTATCAGAGCTTAAGCACTTGATTTTCAAATCCATTTTATTCTCAACCTTAGATTTAAATGCTTTAAACTTATCTTGAGCTTCTAATTTTTATTTGAGAAAGGTAACCTAAGTCATTCTAGAGTAATCATCTATTAAGAACACAAAATACCTATCACCTTGAGAGTTTCTTGTTTTGGTAGGTCTGCATAGGTCTATATTTGCCAACTCAAAAGGTCCTATAATAGAATATTCCTTAGTTTCAAACCTATTCCTTGTCTATTTTTTGAGCTGACACTCTTTGTAAATTGCATTGATAGGCTTTGTAATTCTTGGCAAGTCTCATGAGTAGAGTTGATATTTACTAGGCTATCAAAATTTAAATGACACACTCTTCTTTGCCACAACCAACTTTCATTGATTTGATTCATAAAGCACTTACCACCAAAAAATTTGAGTTGATAAACATTTCCTTCTATCCTTGTTCCTATTGCAACCAAGATTCTAGAACCTCCTTTTCTAATCTCACAACCATCATCCTAAAACACCAGATTGTATCCTTTGATACACATTTTTCCTACACCGAGAAGATTATGTCAAAGACCCTTGGCATAAAGAATATCATATGTCTTATGCTTTTTGTATCATGAAGTATTGGATTTTGTAAAAGATACAACACAATCAATGAAACCTTATATTAGAGAATTCAAATAACAAATCTAATCAAATTGAAACAAAAAAATTCTCTAAAGTCATCCCATCGTTTCCTATCTCCAAGGATTCATTAAATCATAATGGCTCTCAAATTTTTTGTGCACTATGACCTTTAGAATGACAACCTAAAGAATGAAATGCTAGAAAATGCAAGAAATCTATTCCTACATGATTGATAAACTATATGGTTGATGAGTGATGCTATGATAATGATGTTGTAATAAGAATATGATGCTAAATATTGTGATGCAAATGTTGTATGAAAACTACCATGATAACTAAAATGTAGCTACCAAACTTAGCCATGATTATGCTAAATGATTAAACACTAAATGCGCACAAAATCTCTAATGAAAATTTTGTAGAGTAAGATTTCTCAAAGTTGGGATATGAAAAGTTGTAGAATGAGGCTACATTTATAGGATTTCCAAGGCATATTCTAATGTGGCAGCAACCAACAGTCAAGATTTTAGCTGGAGAGATGAACAATGGAGAATGAAGAAGTTAGAGGGAATCAAGGAGAATGTTCCCTTTAATAGAACACTTTTCCAAGTGTGAGAGAGAATAAATGGAGGAAGAGAGCCAAGTGTCTCAAGTTTGTTTTAGAATTTGTTGAAGAGAAAGCCCATTTAAATATTAAGGATATTTAAATTCATGAGACACATGATGAGGTGGCAAGAGGAAAAAGTTGTAGACATGTGACTAAATTTAAATTTAATAGGAGGAAAGATAATTAAATAAAAAAACTATTGAAATTTGTTTATTTAATTAAGATTAGAAGAATGTGATTTAAGATAGAAGAATTAGAAAATGAACTATATAAATAAATTTAAAATTTATTTATAAGTAGATGGAATAAGAGGTTAATCAATTAAATAACTTGTATTTAATTAATTAATTATCTTGACCGATTTTAGGTGTATACATTTTTCCCCTCTTTGAAGTGATGTGTTTACACATTGCTTCAAAGCAAAATTTGCTGCTAGTGCTGAGAAATTTTTTCGATATGCCCCAGACACTGATTTTTGGAGTGATGATGGATATATGCCCCCTTGGGAGATAAATCAATGAATTTTTGAATTTTCAAGATGTCTAAATGATTTATCTCCCAAAAATAATACTAAACCTTCTAGGTGATTAGTTGATTAATTAAAGCCCCTTTTGAAAAATAAATTGAATCCCACTAAATTCCCACTTAATCACCCCATAAAAAGGTAAAAGGATGAAAAAGAGCCTCATTTGTGTCATTTGCATTTTGAAAATTAGAGTGATTGAGTAACTTTGTGCAAATTTAGCAAGATGGTGATTTTGATCCAAACCCATCGATTTGAGCGCGTTTGATGTCAGAACCACCCAACTGCATATGGACCTCTGGTATGTACCCCAAAAAACCTCTTTGTGAATTTTGAATTGCATTTTTCTCACAATTTTCTTGTTTTAAAATTTGTATTTTGTGTTTTAGTGCATATGGCACCTGCTTTAGTGCATCATATCACTATCTTAATGCATAAGGTAGATTAGCGCATAGATGAAATTATTTAGCGCATATAACCTTTTAGCACATAGATGTCAAGATTTAGCGCATTAGGGAAAGGTTTTAGTGTATATGGTAAAGTAGCACATAGATGATAGTTTGTAGCACATATAGTGGTTTGGTGCATTGGTGGCACAAAATGGCACATTGATGAAATATTTTAGCGCATACATTGATTTAACACTTTGAGACCCTGTTCTAGCACATCAGTGAAGTTTTCTAGTGCATTGATGTTTTCAACACTTTTAGACTAGA
This sequence comes from Sequoia sempervirens, assembly GCA_007258455.2. Classification (NCBI taxonomy): domain Eukaryota; kingdom Viridiplantae; phylum Streptophyta; class Pinopsida; order Cupressales; family Cupressaceae; genus Sequoia; species Sequoia sempervirens. Next base: position 45,292,331 of record VDFB02047230.1, read on the forward strand.
TTGGTGAATTTTAGATTAGACTCCATGATTTTGATGATTGTTGATCACATCAGCTGATGTTTTGACATTGTTCGATGATGTTGATAGATTAGATGATGATTGATCTCATGATAAGTGAGATTCAATGATAGGATAATGATGACTGATCTCATGATAGGTGAGGATTAATGATAGATGATGATGATTGACCTCATGATAGGTGAGGATCAGTGATAGACACTCATGAGATGTAATCAAAATCTCATCAGAGATGATTAGATTGATAGGTTGATTGATATTGATTGATAAGATTGTTGATTTGAGATATGTTATGATGATAGGAGCCTTCAACAGTCTTGCAGTCTCGGGAGTGATTCTTGAAGACCTATGATTTGATTCCACATATGGTGTAGGTTGATCTAGATGTGATTGGATGATGTGGATTGAATTCTCAGATAGATATGCCCTAGCATAGGATTTATAGGGGACTTCTGACCACTTTGGCAGAGAGGTGGAAAAGTGACCACAACACCTTTCACTTAGCCACTGGTGAGATGACAGTGACACTAGAGGATGTTTACCATATCTTGAGGATTCATATTGTTGGTGTGTTGGTTTTCTATGATTCCATGTAGCAGGGGGCACTGATGCATTGAGGAGAGTCTTCAAAGATGATTAGATTTATGGATATGAGATTCCATGGCAGGATATGGTTGATGCATATGCGACATTACCATGTGTTCTTTCCAAATTCGTTGGAGGATTCTTATGTTATGATCATAGGTTGAAGGGACTCTCAGTCGGTTGGGGTCAGATATTAGAGAGCATGATCACACAGGGGACTAGATATGCTTGGGGCTCCTACATGATAGTACACTTTTACCATGATCTTTATCAAGTAGTTTATCTCAGAGGGGCTAGTTTTTCAGTGGGGTGACACTACTATAGATAAGGGCATGAGAGCACATAGTTGTCACCCATCTAGTGGCTGATAAACAGTGTCTGGCTAGTTGACCATACATTCATGGATATACAAGACCAATTATCTAGCATAAGTTGGGAAAATTGGAGTACTGGAGGAGGGTTTTGGATCATCTGGAGATAGTGACATGGCAGCCATTCTTGGACTATGAGCAGTGCCCAAAGGATGATACTGAGATGTCATATGCATGTTCATCGAGGTACCTAATTGGGAGGACACTATTTGTTATTGAAAGATTCCTACTCAGGAGAGTGCTTCAATAGTATGGGCAAGTACAGGGCATTCCCCAGGGAGTTGCACTATATGCACGTAGACAACAGGACATTCCAGAGTGGGGGCCTTGTTTATCATATGATGTAGCATGTGAGGAGTATCTTGGATTATAGGTAGTTGTATGGGATTATCATGCGAAGATCATAGAGGTTGTTGTGTCAGAGGAGTATGCACATTACTTCTTTTCACATCCTTTCCTGAGGATATCCAACCCAGATGAGCCTATACAAACATTGGATGATGATCAGGAACTGAGAAGGAGGAGGGGTGGAGGAGGTGATGAGGAGGAGGATAGAGAAGTGATGATGAAAATGATGGCAATGGAGATGGTGGAGGTGGTGGGGATGGTGATGGAGGTGATGGTGATGGAGGTGATGGTGGTCACAAACCAGTATTATTTCTCAGAGTTCCTAGGAGGAGGAGATCCCTAGTGGTTGTAACACAATAGCATGTTCAAATTCGTTTTCCCTCATAGCACCAACAGGGTCAGATAGTTGCTTTACAAACCTAGGTACAAAATCTACAAGGTCAGCTTGTATAGATATAGGGTTAGATATAAGCACAAACAAAGGAACATGCATAGGAACGAGAACAAACACAAGCACAGATTGCTACGCTCACCGTAGAGAGAGATAGACTAAGATAGCGGTGTGAGAAAGTAGAGGTCTTGTCAGAGAGATTCCAGAGAGTGGTCGAGGGTACCTCAACAATAGATTACCTCAGAGAGGTACGACACTCCACCAGGGAGGCTGAGTATTACAGGTTGCGGTATCATGAGGCAGTCCCTGCAGAGCAGTGGGTTAGTTATGCTCAGTCTACCAGGTTAGGAAATAGTCATTCTAGGACTACCAGTAGAGGTGTCATTGGACCACCTTGTAGAGATCCACGGGCAAGACCATCGGGTGGTGCAATAGGAGGCACAAGGCCATCATTATTGGGGGGTGGGGGAGCATCACGTAGCTCTCTTATGATCACTTATGATGTATTTGAGACATGATATATACTTTGATTCAGCTAAGACATTATGATTTTTTCCATTTTGATGATGTACCTCTTGACATATTTGGATATTGTTGTACACTTGACATTATAATTTTTTTATTATATATGAGATGCAACTGATGATTAGTGATCTATATGTGCTTATATGATGGATGCATTTAATTTTTGCGTTATAATGCTTATATGATGTTTAATATGCTTATGTGATGATTATGTATGGATGCAATGATGATATGATGATGATTTTATATGTTTGATGCTTTATGTTGTATGAAATGGGTTTGAGTATGTAAATGATATGTAATGCACTTTATTTTTGTATTTTCTAACGCAAATATCATGATGTAATGCATGGATGGATGAATGACATGTGATAATGTTGTAATGCCCCATCGTGCGAACCCCAAAGGACAATTAAACAATAATCACAACACAAATTTTTTTTTTTTTTATTTTTATTTTTTTTTATTCTATATCTACAATTATATATGTGTGTGTGTGTGTGTGTGTGTGTGTGTATACATATATATACATATATATATCTGATATATGTATATACATATACATCTATATATATATTGTATATAAAAATAATTCGAATACAGAGAAATAGCACTCAATTATACAAGTTACTGTTTCAACATAAATTTATATACAGAATAAATTTTGTAAAATTTATCTACAAGTGAGGATTTACACAACCCCAAATGAAAATTTCATACACAGCGAATCAATTCCTATCACTTGCTATTTTATTTGACGCTACAGCAAATAAATAAGAAAAGAACCTGGCGTCCTGTGTTTGAAGAAGATCTGTAGAAGCTCTATCCCTTTTGCCGATCCAATCCTCCACCAACGAATGTTTCCATCAGTAGCTCCAAGATCCTCCCTCAACTCAAATCTTACTCCTCAAATGAATTCTCAGAATAATAAAAGAATGCAATACTATCACAGAAAACTGACTGCCAAACTTCTCCAAAATCTGTTGGAAAGAGAAAAATCCCCCCCTTTACTAACAAAAATCCCCCTAAATAAAAATCACACACAACAGTGTCTTCCATTCCTCTTCCTGAGAATACCAAAAGTCACATCTCAAGAATTAGCTCAAAATAATTATTAATCCTTAATTCCTTTTGTTGCCTTTTCATGTATTTACATTTCATTTTCTTTTTATCATGCATTTGATTAAAAATTAAATAAATTTAAATCCACAAAATTGAACTTTTATTTGAATATACATTCATTATCTCCACAATATATTATTAATTAATTACTTCCACATTAAAATAATTAAAATCAACCATTTGCAAGATTCTAAATAAGTATCCATTCAATTTCTTATTATAATAATTATCTTTTCAAGATTATTTGTTCATAATTATTATTAATTTCAATTTAACACAACAATTTAAATCAATTTATCTAATAATATCATTTTTTCTTTTAACGAATTAGTTTGATTTGATTCATTTGTTCTAAATCATTTGATTTAACTTAATTGATTATTATTTTAATTTCTAATCATATTTTAAATAACTTTGCAAATCACTTATGATTTAATTAATTATTTAAACATGATTACTAACATATTATATTTTTCACACAATCAAATAACACAGTAATCAATGAAGCACACACAAAAACTCACACACAAGTCCAAAACAATTGACACGGAGGGGCATTACATCCTCCCCCCCTTAGACATCGACTTACTCCTGGAAGTCGAACTCAATCAAAAACATGGTAACACAACAATATCAAAGATCACCATTAAATCATCGATTAAACATCATCAAGAAGGCAATGAAAATTTAACAAACCAATAATAAGGAAATGATACCAAAACAAAAGTGGTGGCAGGGTTGCAACCAGACCAATTTGACAAACACAAGGACGGATGACGAACTAGGTTGGGGAAACTTTCTTGTCAGTTCCTATTTTCCACGTCAATCCCATTGGGTGTTTATGATGCTCGCCCTGTCTTGACAATGTAGGTGGAATCGATACTTAGTTCCTGCAATCCTGCATGCAAACAAACGTTGTGTACAATACATATATATATCACAAATACATCATGAGAGGAACTCCCAGCATAGTAGGGCACTCACAAGCGAGTCGATACCACACTGTCCCTCCCACCAAACCACACATAGCAGTCAAAACAATTCTAGTAACTCGTAAACAATTTTCTTCTAATTAGTTAGGAAATATTCGTATAAGGATACTAACCATAAACCTAATTCATCTACTATATCAAAATGAATTACTACTTGACATTATAAGTATCTATACCTGCATATCACAATTACATTACCTTCGTCACTATGCTTTCTGAAGCCCACTTCTTGTAATTCAAAAGCTACCATAGAGCATTGCACATTAGTACCAATAATTCAAGTTGCATCTTAACCTCAAGATACTATATTCTGCTAAAAATCATAGAATAATTATTCACAAAACCTCACATTTTCGTTAAAACTCATAATTTTCACACAAAGAACTCCACTTTAACCATTATTCAACACCAAATCTCACATCAATTTCAATATAAAAGGTAAAATTTTACACCTTCACAGACTCAATAAAACATAATTCATCATTCAAGGACAACAAAATCGCAGATTCCATGCACACTTGACATATTCGCACACACAAAACACATTACCAAGAAACACATCACACTAAAACTCAAGGGTCCATAGAGCATCCCCGACAAGAAGGATATCAGTGCATTGCGCACTACACCGAGGGTCCTATCTTTTCCCATCAGTTTCCTGCACCATCGACCCAACACCGGTTAACAGAAGAAACTCAGGTTCACAACAATGACAAAAGAAAAATAAAACTCAAGACTCACGGGTCTAAGCGCAAGGTTACATAGTGAGCACACATAGTGCCCAGTGTATGAACCTAGGCTCTGATGCCATGTTGTAACGCCCTGTCATGCGAACCCCAAAGGACAATTAAACAATAATCACAACACAAATTTTTTTATTTTTTTTAATTTTATTCTATAACTACAATTATATATATATATATATGTGTGTGTGTATACATATATATCTAATATATGTATATAGATATACATCTATATATATATATATTGTATATAAAAATAATTCGAATACAGAGAAATAACACTCAATTATACAAGTTACTGTTTCAACATAAATTTATATACAGAATAAATTTTGTAAAATTTATCTACAAGTGAGATTTACACAACCCCAAATGAAAATTTCATACACAGCGAATCAATTCCTATCACTTGCTATTTTATTTGATGCTACAGCAAATAAATAAGAAAAGAACCTGGTGTCCTGTGTTTGAAGAAGATCTGTAGAAGCTCTATCCCTTTTGCCGATCCAATCCTCCACCAACGAATGTTTCCAGCAGTAGCTCCAAGATCCTCCCTCAACTCAAATCTTACTCCTCAAATGAATTCTCAAAATAATAAAAGAATGCAATACTATCACAGAAAACTGACTGCCAAACTTCTCCAAAATCTGTTGGAAAGAGAAAAATCCCCCCCTTTACCAACAAAAATCCCCCTAAATAAAAATCACACACAACAGTGTCTTCCATTCCTCTTCCTGAGAATACCAAAAGTCACATCTCAAGAATTAGCTCAAAATAATTATTAATCCTTAATTCCTTTTGTTGCCTTTTCATGTATTTACATTTCATTTTCTTTTTATCATGCATTTGATTAAAAATTAAATAAATTTAAATCCACAAAATTGAACTTTTATTTGAATATACATTCATTATCTCCACAATATATTATTAATTAATTACTTCCACATTAAAATAATTAAAATCAACCATTTGCAAGATTCTAAATAAGTATCCATTCAATTTCTTATTATAATAATTATCTTTTCAAGATTATTTGTTCTTAATTATTATTAATTTCAATTTAACACAACAATTTAAATCAATTTATCTAATAATATCATTTTTTCTTTTAACGAATTAGTTTGATTTGATTCATTTGTTCTAAATCATTTGATTTAACTTAATTGATTATTATTTTAATTTCTAATCATATTTTAAATAACTTTGCAAATCACTTATGATTTAATTAATTATTTAAACATGATTACTAACATATTATATTTTTCACACAATCAAATAACACAGTAATCAATGAAGCACACACAAAAACTAACACACAAGTCCAAAACAACTGACACGGAGGCGCATTACATCCTCCCCCCCTTAGACATCGACTTACTCCTGGAAGTCGAACTCAATCAAAAACATGGTAACACAACAATATCAAAGATCACCATTAAATCATCGATTAAACATCATCAAGAAGGCAATGAAAATTTAACAAACCAATAATAAGGAAATGATACCAAAACAAAAGTGGTGGCAGGGTTGCAACCAGACCAATTTGACAAACACAAGGACGGATGACGAACTAGGTTGGGGAAACTTTCTTGTCAGTTCCTATTTTCCACGTCAATCCCATTGGGTGTTTATGATGCTCGCCCTGTCTTGACAATGTAGGTGGAATCGATACTTAGTTCCTGCAATCCTGCATGCAAACAAACGTTGTGTACAATACATATATATATCACAAATACATCATGAGAGGAACTCCCAGCATAGTAGGGCACTCACAAGCGAGCGATACCACACTGTCCCTCCCACCAAACCACACATAGCAGTCAAAACAATTCTAGTAACTCGTAAACAATTTTCTTCTAATTAGTTAGGAAATATTCGTATAAGGATACTAACCATAAACCTAATTCATCTACTATATCAAAATGAATTACTACTTGACATTATAAGTATCTATACCTGCATATCACAATTACATTACCTTCGTCACTATGCTTTCTGAAGCCCACTTCCTGTAATTCAAAAGCTACCATAGAGCATTGCACATTAGTACCAATAATTCAAGTTGCATCTTAACCTCAAGATACTATATTCTGCTAAAAATCATAGAATAATTATTCACAAAACCTCACATTTTCGTTAAAACTAATAATTTTCACACAAAGAACTCCACTTTAACCATTATTCAACACCAAATCTCACATCAATTTCAATATAAAAGGTAAAATTTTACACCTTCACAGACTCAATAAAACATAATTCATCATTCAAGGACAACAAAATCGCAGATTCCATGCACACTTGACATATTCGCACACACAAAACACATTACCAAGAAACACATCACACTAAAACTCAAGGGTCCATAGAGCATCCCCGACAAGAAGGATATCAGTGCATTGCGCACTACACCGAGGGTCCTATCCTTTCCCATCAGTTTCCTGCACCATCGACCCAACACCGGTTAACAGAAGAAACTCAGGTTCACAACAATGACAAAAGAAAAATAAAACTCAAGACTCACGGGTCTAAGCGCAAGGTTACATAGTGAGCACACATAGTGCCCAGTGTATGAACCTAGGCTCTGATGCCATGTTGTAACGCCCTGTCGTGCGAACCCCAAAGGACAATTAAACAATAATCACAACACAAATTTTTTTAATTTTTTTAATTTTATTCTATAACTACAATTATATATATATATATATATGTGTGTGTGTATACATATATATCTAATATATGTATATAGATATACATCTATATATATATATATTGTATATAAAAATAATTCGAATACAGAGAAATAACACTCAATTATACAAGTTACTGTTTCAACATAAATTTATATACAGAATAAATTTTGTAAAATTTATCTACAAGTGAGGATTTACACAACCCCAAATGAAAATTTCATACACAGCGAATCAATTCCTATCACTTGCTATTTTATTTGATGCTACAGCAAATAAATAAGAAAAGAACCTGGTGTCCTGTGTTTGAAGAAGATCTGTAGAAGCTCTATCCCTTTTGCCGATCCAATCCTCCACCAACGAATGTTTCCAGCAGTAGCTCCAAGATCCTCCCTCAACTCAAATCTTACTCCTCAAATGAATTCTCAGAATAATAAAAGAATGCAATACTATCACAGAAAACTGACTGCCAAACTTCTCCAAAATCTGTTGGAAAGAGAAAAATCCCCCCCTTTACCAACAAAAATCCCCCTAAATAAAAATCACACACAACAGTGTCTTCCATTCCTCTTCCTGAGAATACCAAAAGTCACATCTCAAGAATTAGCTCAAAATAATTATTAATCCTTAATTCCTTTTGTTGCCTTTTCATGTATTTACATTTCATTTTCTTTTTATCATGCATTTGATTAAAAATTAAATAAATTTAAATCCACAAAATTGAACTTTTATTTGAATATACATTCATTATCTCCACAATATATTATTAATTAATTACTTCCACATTAAAATAATTAAAATCAACCATTTGCAAGATTCTAAATAAGTATCCATTCAATTTCTTATTATAATAATTATCTTTTCAAGATTATTTGTTCATAATTATTATTAATTTCAATTTAACACAACAATTTAAATCAATTTATCTAATAATATCATTTTTTCTTTTAACGAATTAGTTTGATTTGATTCATTTGTTCTAAATCATTTGATTTAACTTAATTGATTATTATTTTAATTTCTAATCATATTTTAAATAACTTTGCAAATCACTTATGATTTAATTAATTATTTAAACATGATTACTAACATATTATATTTTTCACACAATCAAATAACACAGTAATCAATGAAGCACACACAAAAACTCACACACAAGTCCAAAACAACTGACACGGAGGGGCATTACATCCTCCCCCCCTTAGACATCGACTTACTCCTGGAAGTCGAACTCAATCAAAAACATGGTAACACAACAATATCAAAGATCACCATTAAATCATCGATTAAACATCATCAAGAAGGCAATGAAAATTTAACAAACCAATAATAAGGAAATGATACCAAAACAAAAGTGGTGGCAAGGTTGCAACCAGACCAATTTGACAAACACAAGGACGGATGACGAACTAGGTTGGGGAAACTTTCTTGTCAGTTCCTATTTTCCACGTCAATCCCATTGGGTGTTTATGATGCTCGCCCTGTCTTGACAATGTAGGTGGAATCGATACTTAGTTCCTGCAATCCTGCATGCAAACAAACGTTGTGTACAATACATATATATATCACAAATACATCATGAGAGGAACTCCCAGCATAGTAGGGCACTCACAAGCGAGCGATACCACACTGTCCCTCCCACCAAACCACACATAGCAGTCAAAACAATTCTAGTAACTCGTAAACAATTTTCTTCTAATTAGTTAGGAAATATTCGTATAAGGATACTAACCATAAACCTAATTCATCTACTATATCAAAATGAATTACTACTTGACATTATAAGTATCTATACCTGCATATCACAATTACATTACCTTCGTCACTATGCTTTCTGAAGCCCACTTCCTGTAATTCAAAAGCTACCATAGAGCATTGCACATTAGTACCAATAATTCAAGTTGCATCTTAACCTCAAGATACTATATTCTGCTAAAAATCATAGAATAATTATTCACAAAACCTCACATTTTCGTTAAAACTCATAATTTTCACACAAAGAACTCCACTTTAACCATTATTCAACACCAAATCTCACATCAATTTCAATATAAAAGGTAAAATTTTACACCTTCACAGACTCAAGAAAACATAATTCATCATTCAAGGACAACAAAATCGCAGATTCCACACACACTTGACATATTCGCACACACAAAACACATTACCAAGAAACACATCACACTAAAACTCAAGGGTCCATAGAGCATCCCCGACAGGAAGGATATCGGTGCATTGCGCACTACACCGAGGGTCCTATCCTTTCCCATCAGTTTCCTGCACCATCGACCCAACACCGGTTAACAGAAGAAACTCAGATTCACAACAATGACAAAAGAAAAATAAAACTCAAGACTCACGGGTCTAAGCGCAAGGTTACATAGTGAGCACACATAGTGCCCAGTGTATGAACCTAGGCTCTGATACCATGTTGTAACGCCCCGTCATGCGAACCCCAAAGGACAATTAAACAATAATCACAACACAATTTTTTTTTATTTTTTTTATTTTTTTATTTTATTCTATATCTACAATTATATATATATATGTGTGTGTGTGTGTGTGTATACATATATATACATATATATATCTGATATATGTATATACATATACATCTATATATATATATTGTATATAAAAATAATTCGAATACAGAGAAATAGCACTCAATTATACAAGTTACTGTTTCAACATAAATTTATATACAGAATAAATTTTGTAAAATTTATCTACAAGTGAGGATTTACACAACCCCAAATGAAAATTTCATACACAGCGAATCAATTCCTATCACTTGCTATTTTATTTGACGCTATAGCAAATAAATAAGAAAAGAACCTGGCGTCCTGTGTTTGAAGAAGATCTGTAGAAGCTCTATCCCTTTTGCCGATCCAATCCTCCACCAACGAATGTTTCCAGCAGTAGCTCCAAGATCCTCCCTCAACTCAAATCTTACTCCTCAAATGAATTCTCAGAATAATAAAAGAATGCAATACTATCACAGAAAACTGACTGCCAAACTTCTCCAAAATCTGTTGGAAAGAGAAAAATCCCCCCCTTTACCAACAAAAATCCCCCTAAATAAAAATCACACACAACAGTGTCTTCCATTCCTCTTCCTGAGAATACCAAAAGTCACATCTCAAGAATTAGCTCAAAATAATTATTAATCCTTAATTCCTTTTGTTGCCTTTTCATGTATTTAAATTTCATTTTCTTTTTATCATGCATTTGATTAAAAATTAAATAAATTTAAATCCACAAAATTGAACTTTTATTTGAATATACATTCATTATCTCCGCAATATATTATTAATTAATTACTTCCACATTAAAATGATTAAAATCAACCATTTGCACGATTCTAAATAAGTATCCATTCAATTTCTTATTATAATAATTATCTTTTCAAGATTATTTGTTCATAATTATTATTAATTTCAATTTAACACAACAGTTTAAATCAATTTATCTAATAATATCATTTTTTCTTTTAACGAATTAGTTTGATTTGATTCATTTGTTCTAAATCATTTGATTTAACTTAATTGATTATTATTTTAATTTCTAATCATATTTTAAATAACTTTGCAAATCACTTATGATTTAATTAATTATTTAAACATGATTACTAACATATTATATTTTTCACACAATCAAATAACACAGTAATCAATGAAGCTCACATAAAAACTCACACACAAGTCCAAAACAACTGACACGGAGGGGCATTACATCCTCCCCCTCTTTAGACACGACTCTACCCCGAAGTCGAGCTCAATCAAAACATGGTAACACAACAATATCAAAGATCACCATTAAATCATCGATTAAACTTCATCAAGACAACAATGAAAATTTTAACAAACCAATAATAAGGAAATGATACCAAAACAAAAGTGGTGACGGGGTTGCAACCAGACCAATTTGACAAACACAAGGACAGATGACGAACTAGGTTGGGGAAAATTTCTTGTCAGTTCCTATTTTTCACATCAATCCCATTGGGTGTTTATGATGCTCGCCCTGTCCTGACAATGCAGGTGGAATCGAGACTTAGTTCCTGCAATACTGCATGCAAACAAATGTTGTGCACAATACATATATATCACCAATACATCATGAGAGGAACTGTCAGCATAGTAGGGCACTCGCAAGCGAGTGATACCACACTGTCCCTCCCACCAAACCACACCTAGTAATCAAAACAATCCTAGTAACTCATAAGCAATTTTCTTCTAATTAGTTAGGAAATATTCGTATAAAGATACTAACCATAAACCTAATTCATCCACTATATCAAAATGAATTACTACTTGACATTATAAGTATCTATACCTGCATATTACGATTACATTACCTTCGTCATTATGCTTTCTGAAGCCCACTTCCTGTAAATCAAAAGCTACCATAGAGCATTGCTCATTAGTACCAATAATTCAAGTTACATCTTACCCTCAAGATACTAGATTCTGCTAAAATCATAGAATAATTATCCACAAAACCTCACATCTTCGTTAAAACTCATAATTTTTCACACAAAGAACTCCACTTTAACCATTATTCAACAACAAATCTCACATCAATTTCAATAAAAAGGGTAAAATTTTACACCTTCATAGATTCCATAAAACATAACTCATCATTCAAGGACAACAAAATCGCAGATTCCACGCAAACTTGACATATTCACACACAAAACATTACTACCAAGAAAACACATCACACTAAAACCTCAAGGGTCCATATAGAGCATCCCCGACAGGAAGGATATCAGTGCATTGCGCACTACACCATGGGTCCTATCCTTTTCCATCAGTTTCTTGCACCATCGACCTGACACCAGAAAATAGAAGAAACTCAGGTCCACAACAATGAAACAAGAAAAGTAAAACTCAAGACTCACGGGTCTAAGTGCAAGGTTACATAGTGAGCACACATAGTGCCCAGTGTGTGAACCTATGCTCTGATACCATGTTGTAACACCCCGTCGTGCAAACCCCAAAGGACAATTAAACAATAATCACAACACATTTTTTTTTATTTTTTTATTTTT
>VDFB02047230.1:45305268-45366095 GCA_007258455.2 Sequoia sempervirens
TGTTGGGGAGTCACCATTTACTCCCACAGATGGATTTGATGGTTTTCCTTTTAAACTACCTAGGTATGTGGAAGATAAATTTATCTTGATAGAAGTTTTCCACCAGGTTGCAGAAGTAAATAAGAGATGTGTAGAAAGGAAAAAGGTTGGTATCCATTTTCCTATTGGCTTGGGATATTATGAATGTAAGTCTTAGTCGAATGCCCTTAATTTAAGGAAGGACATTGCAAAATATACATTTCAAACTTATGAGAGAATAGTTTTGTTTGATGGTAAAAACTTTGTGGGAAACAATCTTCATCTAGGTCCCAATTATTACCATGTGCCACATCTAGAGGATTTTTGGGCAAATTGTGTTGATGATAATGAGGTAAGAAGAAGAGATTAGATTAGGCTGACTTTCAACTAGATTTTTAATTTCAAATTAGCGTGGAATATAAGAGGAGTAGAAGATAGAAATTATTATTTGATTGATCCCACTTATGTCATCAAGATACACACATAATGTTTGTCACCAATTGATTGGAACAGTAGAGAAAATGAGGATTTGAATGCTAGAACTACAGTAGTTTTAAGGAGAACCCAAATGTGGCTTACTAGGAAGCAAGGAGAAACCACCAAAGCTCCACCCAAAGACAAGAGAGGAGCTCAAGAGAAAACTAGTACTAGTCAAACAAGTATAGTTCCTTTTGTGCCAATACCACCAACACAAAGCACATCTCTGCCAAGCAATAGTGGAGATGGAAATGATCCTCTTGAGAAGAACAAGGGCCTCAAGAAAACATGTGGTGAAGGTCCTCTCTGTGATATTATAACTAAAGAAAAATTGGATAATGAAGTTGAGCAACAATTAGAAGGAGGTGGTCAAGAGCAAGAAACATAAAGAGGAGGTGTAGAAACTCATATTCAACAACATAACCAATCTCAAGGTAGGTCAGAGGAAAGCATGTAAAAAGGTAAGGCCTCAACCTCTTTCCCATTAAACACACATAGTGCAATGAAAAATCCCCCTCTCAATAGAGCTCTTTGTTTCTCAATGCTTGAGACTTCTCAGAATCCTAATGCTACCCCATCTTCACCCTCCCGATTAGAAAATTCCCTCTCCTGGAAAAGAAAAATGGTACCCATAATTACTTTTCCAGAGGAAGATGTACTAGGGCAACTTTTACAAAGAACCCCTAAGGTCAAGAAACTAAAAACTACATCTAGATTAGTGGAAGATGAAGCCTTCGGGCATTTGATTATGGAAGTTTCCTAGCCCTCAATACAAATGTATCACAATCAGACTACCATAGTGGATTACAATATAACTAAAGTGGATTTAGGTCCACCCAGTAGGGATGGAGATATTCATAATTTTTAGGTTCCAACCTCTAGATTGGTGGAAATAACAAAAAAAGATAAACAAGACAAAGATGAGTTGAAGAAGTCAATTGAACTCCTTTCAAATTTCCTTAGAGCCTTGACATACCCCTCTCCTCCTCCTCTTAGCCAGACAAGTCCTACCTTTGATCCTAATTATGTGGATGGGAAGACAATGATGAGTAGAATTCATAAAGACAACTATTATGGCAAGGTTGTTTAGAGCTGGGTACCAGAGATTAAAAAAAGGGACCTCCTTTGATTGAGAAATTGAAAAAGGTGTACGATGAATTTGTGTTATTAAGAAACTCAATTAAGTCCGAGTTGGTTAATTGTAAGCAGGAAGAGTCACATTGGTTGCAAATTGACCATGATTTGGATGAAATCACTGGAATGTATGGAGAAAGTTGCTTCAAAAAATGTTATTTCCTCCAAAGAAGATTCTCGAGTTGTTATGTGGAGAACAAGTATAAAGTGGAACATTCAAATCATAAAATCAAATTTCTTGGAATAGACAAAGTTGATGAAGGGATGTAGTTATCTTAGTAATAACTCACTAAGAACTTCTTTGATTTCAGATGCCAGATAACAAAGGACGACAATCAAGGGCATGCTACACTTTAAGAGCTAAAAGATGACATCTTTAAAGTAGTTAATACCTTATTAGAGGAATAGGTGTTTGATAAAGAAGCGCTAAATAAATTGGCTAGGATTGATTCATCATTATCATGGCATGAAGACACTCCTATTCTCATAACATTTAAGATGGAGGTCATCTACACCAACAAAGCTACATGGTAGTTGAGAACAAGGAATGTAACTATTCCACAATAGATGAAAATCCCCATTGTCATACTGGATTTTAAAGATTATCAGGCATGTGTGGCAGCTACCCAACAAGCACTGCCAGAAGGAGAGACTCTTGTTGATTCACATGCCCAACTGCCCCAACAATAGATGTTTCTTGATTTCTTTGGCTTTATCTTTCTTTTAATGATGTTAGACTTGGTTATTCTAATTCTTTCAAGAATCAATTACTTTTATTTATTTCAAAGATTTCGATGACAATTATGTTGCAAAAAAACTATAAATATGCTTTATTTTGACATTGCAAGGGTCCATAATTTTGATCCCCCTTGCATTGTGATGCACGAGTGAGAATCAATCTTAATTGAAGGATCAAATTTTGCAGTTTTGATTATCTTGTTATAGATGTTTATTTTCTATGTGGAATGAATTATGAATGAAATGCTAATGTTTATGAATAAGTATGTGAGCTTAGATAAGCATGTGAATATTACCTCCTTGCGAGGATGTGTTGTTCTTTGGTGTCTTGTTCATTTATTTGTAGGAAAATGCTGAGATTGCATTGAGTCGAGTCAGCAAGATTTGATAATCTGGTCTGTGAGCTATGATATTGAATGTTTGCTAGTTTAACTCCAAGCATTAGTTAGTAGTTTCAAATCTCTTTTTAATCACGTCTATTTTCATGGCTATGGATAGATGTTAGTTTTTCCTTTCCTACTTTTTGGTTAAAAGCATACCCCCGTTTTATTTTAATCTCAAAAATAAAAGATTATATCAAAAGAGGGAGTTGTACCTCAACTAAAATTCAGAGGAAGATCACCAATGCGATAGTGATCTCTCCAATCATTGTTGATAGATTAGTCCTCTTTTTGGGAAAAATGGAGTCAATTTGTATTCTTTTAAAAGGACAAATTTGTCAACCAACAAATTGCAATGTCTATTGGAATCAAAGGTCTTAGGAAAATTTCTTCCAAGGAGGTTTCTAATAGGAAAGGAAGCACAATGAGCTTTGACTTGTAGTGAGGGATAAAAAGGATTTGACTCCTCCTCTCCTATGTGGTTAAGCATGTGGTTGGCTTTAAGGCTTATGTGAATGCCATCCCTACTTTGTTAGTAAAAATATTGATGAGGATATTGATGGATTCCCTCCTCCTTTTAAATATAAGATGATTTGTGTGATTTCCTTCTCTTTTGTTAGCTTAGTGGTGGTTTTGAAGCTCTATTTTTTTTGGTAGGGGAGAATATGGAAGGTGGGGGATCTTTGGTATCTCCAAATACCATTAATGCTATTAAGGACCTTGGTGTTAGCAACTCATCCTATGTATATGTCAACAATGGTAAGTCTTATTCCAATCCTATTCTATCAATCCCCCTAGAATCATTTATGATCAACAAGTACATTCATATCAAGTTCCCTAACTCAATTGTGCATACATCTTCCTCTAGGAAATATAATACTATTATTGTGAATTTTGTAGGTGTCATGCCAAACATTGATGTGGTGAGAAGTTGGGCTAAGAAGAAATAAAAATCAAATGGCCAAGTTGAAATCTTAGTTGTCTAACGGTTTCTTCCTAATCTCTTTTTTGAATCATGATGGTTGTGTCAATCACCTTTTGGATGGTCCTTAGTTTCTTGGAAAAGTAGGAATCTTCTTGAAAAAATGGAAGCCATTTTTTTATCATGAGAAAGAGTGCCTTAATATGATCCATATTTGGGTTAGGCTTATTGTCCTACCACTAGATACTAGGAGGAAGAGGTTATGATGGATTTTGTTAATTATTTTGGTCAACTCATTACTTTTGATTTTGTGATAGATCTAGGAAGCACTTGTTGCTTGATAGATTTTTTTGTAAAAGTAAAGATAAATAAAAAGCTCCCAAACTTGATCACTTGTCTTCAAAGTATGGTATTAGGGTGTATAAGATAGTTTGATGAGGCCTCAAATATTTTTTTATACTGCCACATGGCTAGCTATTGAAATTTTTCTTGTTTGGTTAATAGGAGGAAGCAAAATATATGGAAAATGGAAGAAAAAAATATGCTCTATGTCCCTTAGTATAATGAAGAGGCATCTTCCTCAAAGAAGGATAAAAAGACTAATAATCTAGAGGATAACATAATCAAATATCTAGTCTCTATTGGTGAGAGGTATTTAAAGGTGGTTGGAGGGGAGGGGATTATTTGTCATAGGGGTTTAGTGGATCTTGTTTCTATCCCTTTGTAGGTTGCCAAGCCTTGTTTCAACATTCCTCTTAACAAAAAAAATAAGAATGGAGGATATGAACCCTAGAGGTCATTTTGGCATAAGGTCTTCAAGAAGTCGTATGGAATATTTTGAGCTAGGTTCACCTATCCAAAAAGGGAGTTTGATAAGGAAGGAAATATATTGTACAAATTCAATGAGTGGGACTAATACTAAATCTTACAAAAATGTTCTAGAGGGAAGGACTATGGTTGTAATTTAGAGCTCATTGGATCTATTTGGCTTCAAGTTATCTTGATTTTCTCAGCACTATGAGTATTGTATCGCATCTTCATGCTTCCATGTAGTGCTTCTAGAGTTGTTGGTTTATAGCCTTAGTGTTTGTACACCCCTTATGTGAGTTGTAAGACCAATAAATCAACAAAAAACACAAATCCAAAAGCTCAATTAGAAAATATACTCATGATAGGGCAAGATGAATAAACAAAAAGTTTGAAGAAAATAAATAAAACCACACATCAAACCTCCATAATTTTGGATAAGCTTTAGGGATGGTAAGTGATTGCTCCTTGCTAGATGCTACAAAAATGGATAGCATGATGATAGTATAAAAGTGAATATGATCAAGGAAATAACAACATAAACTTAGTATGAAAGTGGATGATTAGCTCATAAAATTGGCAATATAAGGTTATAATAAGAGTTTCTTGTCAAATGGGAGAGGAAACTTTCCAATAAATAGATTTCCCAAGAGTAAAATGGAGGGCCAAGATGCAATATTGAGTAAATGGCTAATATTTTGAACCATGGTGAGGATGATTGGATTTGGGACAAGTGCCAAAAGGGAGAGGAAGATCCAAGATCAAAGGATGAGATTTGATCAAGGTGTAGGATTAAATGAGAAGAGGGCAAGTGGCATGTGAGGTAGAAGGTCAAGTATACTCACACATGGAGCAAGGTGGCATGCGCATGAGATATGCTTACACATGTTTGAGCATTTGAAGTGGAGATGAGTCAAGATCAAGGGATGAGATGGAAGATTAGCATGGCTCCATGTTAGCATGCTCACACATGGGGAAACATGAATTGGGTTGATGTGTAAATCAAATATGCTTCCAAGATTGAATGCTCACACAAAGATGCTTCCAAGATGGCATGCTCACACATGTGAGAAAAGAGTGGGATGAGTTAGCATGAGGGGGATTGAGAACACATGACAAGAGAACAACCAAAATTTTAATCCATGTAAATAGATTTAGTAGCTAGGTTTAAAAGGCTAAGGATTAATGATGATGTGGATAATTAAATTAGATGAAATACTAAGAGGTTAATTAGCTTAATCAACTAACTAATCATGGGTTAATTAATAGATTAAGTCGGAGGAATTGAGAGTTAAGGTTATTTAATTAAGTTGGTTTAATTAATTAACCTCAATATAAGAGTAGAAATTAATTAATGAAGAATGGTGAAGGCAATTAATTAAATAACGACTTATTTAATTAATTTAAGGGAAAGTTAGTATAAATGAAATTAATGGTAAATTTGGGGTGTCTACAATGTTATTGGTCTTGAAATAGTTTCATAATTGTTTGTTGAAATGCACTATTAAATCTAAACTAATATTTATAAAAGAATGTACACCTTTTCAAAAACCTACCTTTAGCCTTAATCAAAGAAATACTATCAAAACTTAACTATTTCAAATTTTTTTAGTTGAAAGTCACTTGATTAGAAGCCACTAAACAATCTTAGTCAATACGTATTGACTTTGACTAACTTAAATTTTTTTAGGTTGAAAGTCATTTGATTAGAATTCTTTAAACCATCTTAGTTAATATGTTGCTCTTGACTTAGACTATTCTAATACTTTCTTATTAGAAGCAAAATAGAAATCTTCCACTTAGTAGATTCATAATTAGTATAGTCAAAATCAGAAATCAAAATAATTTTTATGTGAAATATTTACATTTAACAACAATTTTTTTTTTATTGAATCAATGTAATAGAAAGAATACAATGTAAAAGTACAGTCAAAAGACTGTCAAGAAAACAATCAGATACAGTTGTCAAACAAGAGTACAAGACCTCAATTATTCATATAAGTTTTCAATACAACACATGTCTATCTTTAAACTAATAAAGTTAATTTTATTTGAAAGTTAATTCCATGGGATGTTAAAAATCCTGTGGTCCATTACATTGAAAGTCCTACTCAACTAAAATCATTTATTGATACAGCCTATTTTTCTTTCCCTGTCCTATCACTTGGCTGAAAAGTCTAACCCGAAATTCATTTCAAACTACACAACTGTGGAATTTTTTAAAAAGACAATTATTCCCAGCCTTGGTCATTGGTAGCAATTTTGTGACCTGTAATCTTTTGTTTACTCGGCAAGCTCTTCTCATGGCTTCCCAGCTAAACTGCACCATTCCACTGATTCTCTCCTCCGCCCTCTTGTGTTGTCTGCTAGTAGAAGCTGAATCTGCAACCACAGACAAGGATGAAAGTACATAACAATTTGACAGTTTTTATGCAATTCACTAGACTGATTTGTACCAATCTTCTTTAACTCTAACTTTTTTTGTTTTTTGGGTGGGATGTGGCTTTTAATCAGCAGTTGGGGCACTAAGGACAATTGCAAAACTGGGTACAAATTGGAACTTAACTAAAGATCCATGCACGGACGATAGGGGCCAGCCTAGTAACAGTTCTTTTCTAGGACTGCAATGTGTTTGTTCTTCCTTCAATAATACTGATTGTCATGTCAGCAACATGTATGTACCTGAAAATTGTTCATGTGGCATGTTCTATTATTTCTAAAGTGATGTACCAAATGAGTCCTGAGTGTTGAGGTTTTGGGTGCAGAACACTTCCGAGCCTCAATCTCAGTGGGGTGCTTCCCCGAGAGTTGGGCACTCTGATGTATCTTGAATGGCTGTGAGTAATAAAACTTCTTATATATACCATTTCGTCCTTGCATCTAAGTAGAAAATGAATTATTTGTGCACCTGCTACCCTGTGATTCACAATATTAGGGGATGAGTGCTCCTATACCCAATCAATCCTTTAACTTCATATCTCAAATGGAATTTGATTTGGGTTCTTCTGAACCTCTTTTCTGATTAGAGTTCTTACTACATAGGTTGCTATCTGTTTTTTTTGTTAAAGTAGTTAAAATGTCTGTATATTTACTTATTTATCAATTATAGCATAATTATTCCACTTTATTATTAAATCACATGTACTAGCTATAGGTTATAAAATATTTTGACTGGTGTTTTTCACAGAGATCTGACAGACAACTTTTTAACTGGCCCATTACCTTCAAAATTGGGTTACTTGACTTCCTTGAAATATCTGTAAGTTCTCTTTGCAAGAGTTTATTTGTCGTTCTGTGTGTCATGATATGCATACTGAATGCTATTCATGTTTATGCAGTCCCATGTACAGTGTGAAGCTTCTCAATTCAGAACAATTAGTGAAAATAGCATAATAGCAGGAATATAATTGTCATGCCCACTTCAATGGAATTTTTACAAGATTAGGATGGTCATTTATCAAATTTTTTATTGGAATTCTTTTCAGGGATCTTTCAAGAAATCTTTTGTCTGGTTCTATTCCAAAAGAGCTTGGTAATCTTACGAGTTTGGAGATACTGTAATTCCTCTCCCCTCCTCTCTTTCTCTCTAAAATCAACTCATTTGTTTGCATTTGAAAACAGTCTTGATAAACAGAGTACAGTTTGCATTTGAAAACAGTTTGATAAACAGAGTACAGTTATTTTATTTTCATCTTCAATTATAGAATGAAAGTATTTCTGAAGGACCAAATTTCGTATGTACTTTTTACTGCACTTCCCCCACAGAATAGGAAATTGAAAATGCTACAGAACCAGCTAGAGTTGAGTAAGTACTCGCAGAGTCATGACCCAGGTAGTCTCCGGAGTCTGTTACAAAAATCAGAGAAAGAAAAACAAAAAATATCACTAAAAAGTAATATAAAATCTCGATTTGATTTACCTTTGAGGTCCAGAACTCAAAAATCAGATTGTGAGTTACAATGAGTCTCAACAATATTAGTGATCACCAAAGTAGCACCTTTCGTATGAAGCATTTTAAATAGAAAAAAAAATGGTACATATAATATATAGTAATTTAAAAATATAAAAAAATAATATTTATAATTATTATCATGTTAAGTGATATATTTTTTATAATATTATTGATAAAGTTGGATTTTTGAAGGGTTTAAATCTGATAAGGGTAGGTATATAAAACAGTTGTGTCAAAGAAGTTATGTGAAGCAATCAGGAGACAATAACTAAAACAAACAGTTCTAATACAGTAAAACATAAATCATTAGATGTACAACATTAAAAAAATAAATGGGCACATGATCAACTCCAAAAACTAAAAAAGAGATTCAGTAATTGAACATGTTCCAATATTTGTTAAACCCAACGAAACCTCTTGATAATAACTTGAACAAAACAGCTCTATGACAGCAAAAGACAAATCACTAGATGCAAAACACTGAAAACAAACCAGCAAAGTTAAAACGCGACGAAACCCTAAATGATTTGAGTACTTGCTGCAGTTATTTTCACTGAATTGCTTAATCGTACGTCCTGTCTCCCCTTTCTAACCAATCCAATCTCTTTAGGTTTCAAAGGGGCACTTATAAATCTAATGCCCAAGTGTCCAGAAGGACACGAACCCTCTTTCTTTTTTATCTGAACAAAAGAGGACTCGCCCTGCAAATAACCTCCATACCCTCCTGTTTAATCTTCACCAAAAGTGTCCCCTGCTACCAGTCCTTGTGTTGAGTGATGACTTTGGCTGCGGTTAAGCAGGCAGTGGGTAAGGTTTTGCCGCCTCCTATTTCTTCCAATATTGATGTGTTGTCGAGCTTGGTGAAGAAAAGCTCTTCTTCCCTTGCTCCTTCGCCAGTGTTGGGATCTTTTAAGGGGACTACAGGTGACAGCTGCAATGACTCCTCCTGATGTCCCTTTGATTCCATTTGCAAAGGGTAGTGATCGGGTGCTCAAGGTCCTCAATTTCCTTGTGAAAAATGCTTTGTCCATTCTAAACAATGCTATGGTAGGAAAAATTTTAGGTTCTAGACCCCATATTGATTCTTTTTAGAGGTTGGGATAAGAGAAGATATATTCTTCGAGGCTCCACCAAGAAATCGGTGCTTGCGAAGGGTTTCTTTCTGATCGCTTTTTCCCTCCCTCCAGAAAGACCTACTGTCTTAGAGGGGCCAATGTTTTATGGTAATTGCCTCTTCTTTTAAGAGGTAGCATATGGGCTTTGATAAATAAAAGCAGACCATTAGGACAGTCCTTAGTCTGGGCAAGATTTCCTAATTTACTGTTTGAATATTAGGATGAAGAGATTTGCACAGGAATTGTAACTCTTTTAGCCAACTCATTGTTGTTGACAACGTGACTAAATGCAGAAAATAGTTATTTGCAAAGTTTTGTGTTTATGCGGATGTGGAGGAGGTGTGTTCTTCTTCAATTACTTTATCTTCTAAGGTGGGAGTTCGGGTGCACTAAATTAAATATGATGGCTTTTTGGCTTTCTTTAAATAATTACTTCATCGTTGGCCATGCCTCTAATGGGTGTAGGGCTGGAAATCATCTTCGTTCGGAAGAGGATGGGTTTGTTCTTTTGAAGGTTGATTTGGCATCCCTTGGTGGGGAGACAGATGCCTCTCTTCTCAATAAGACGAATTCTAAAAATTGTCATTCTTGATTTCATTTCTCCTACACATATATGTGAAGGAGCTTGGTAAGGGGTGGTTGTTTCCAAGAGTATGTCTCATCAAGACCATCCCATCTTGTTGGAGGCAATAATCTAAGGCCTCAAACAAGGAAAATAGGAAGATAATTTAGTGTGAGGAGAGCTTTAGGGCCCCCCTATCCCCTCAAATTCATGTCTTGGAACTGAAGAGCATCATGGTTTGATTGAAGCTAGGATATGGCTACTAGCAAGGTACAAAGTTCCCTAGAGAAGTTCAGCTTCAAGCCACCATGAGTGGTGAGTTTAGTAGCTATTTTGGGGCTTTTTCCTATTTTGGCTTTGAATGCCCCTAATCAAAGGGTATTGTTGGTTTTTCTCTATTTTGTTATGCTTTTGATGTTGGCTCTATGTGGATGTTTTTTTATTGTCTTTCAACTTGTCTTGTCTATTTTATGCTCTATACTTGAGGGTGAGGCCCTTTCAAAACATATTGTTCCAGTTCATAGCTCCAATCAAAGGTGCTTACCTCAATGTATTATCAAGATGAAATAAAGTCATTGAAGTCTTATTTAAACTTTAAACACAAATCTTTAAAATGGTATTATTGTACCTCAAGAAAGTTATTTTAAATAGAAAGAGCTCTAATTCTTTTCTCACTTATCTTCATTTTAATCATAAGAAAGTTCAATTAAAGCATTTATCATATAATATTTGGGTAAGTTTTGCAATGTATCTATCACTTTTAACGTGAGCTTATCAACCTTAAGATTATTTTACACCTATAAAAATTTGATGAATTATTTGGGTTCCCTTTATTTTGAAATCACTTGTCTAGGATTGATAGGGCAATTGTAACAATTGCCCCTTGGTTACTACTATTTCTTTTACAACTAGTTCTAATTTAGTTGACCAAGCATCTTCCATATAACTTAGAATTGTCAACTTCATAACTTCTCCAATTACAATTGTGATGATGGTTTGACACCACCACTCATATTCTTACAATAGAATGTGATAAGTTTTCAATGTCAAGGTCATTCCTAACCCAAACCTTAATCCTCAATGGTTCATTTGTGATGACCCTGCCTATGTATCTCTTTTAGGAATTAGAGGCTTCGTAGTTCATATACCAATGATAGAGAGTTCATCCTCTTGTATTGTATGCAACCTTTGATCTTGCTCTTAAATCATGACTATTCATTAAGTTTATGCTTTCAAACTAGTCCAATTATAATGAAATGATAGCAAACACATTTCAATAAAGTTTTGGTTACATTTCAATTTGTAGTTTACAAACACACACAAAACCACGTAGGGACCATATTGTTCCAACATCACATGGTCACACAATGATTGGCTCAAGCATACATCATTTATACATATTGTGACTAGTTTATACACACATCACAAGTATACATAGTGACTAGCTTAGGCATACGCCACATATACACAGTGTGAATGATTCACACATACATCACATTTTTTGTGCCCTAGCTCGCTTCACCAGTCCGCTGACACCATCTCCCTTGGAAACAGATCATCGATCTTGAAACCCATGCCTATAATAAGCGCCACACAAATACCTACCTTTCTTTAAAGTACCATCATCTGATTTGACCTGCTTTAAATTTCGGTCGTAGATCACTATTGATTCACAACAACGATGTGAATTAGGTGCAACAATCAATACTTTCCACGTGTCGCTATCCTGCATGCCCGCATTGGTCAACCAAGTCAATGCAAGCATACACAGGATGGCACAATTACTCCATTTTTCTGACCTTAAGCTTATCAACCTTTAGGGTTCAGGTGTCAGGTATCCTCCCTATTGCATGCTTGGTATGCATAGAAGGGCCTTAGAAGCAAGCCTGAACCGCTAACTCTGAAGCTCCTTACACCTATCAGGGCTTAGCCTTCGGCCTTACCCTCTACCTTCTACCTTATGATCGACATGCTTTGAAGGCCTCAAGAAACAAGGCTAAACCACGATGTCTGATCCTCTTTATACCCGTCAGAGTTCGGCCACTGACCTTACCCTTTATTTTGCTTCTTATGCACCATGGCAAGCCCAACACACTAATTGTCGAATACCAAAGTGCAAGACTTTGAACAGTGCTTTAAGTTGTTGGGGGTCGCTAACTCCTCTTGCCTCATCCTTGAATTGCATAACTGAGCTTAACAAGTAGGTTCAAACACACATGTTCGATGCTCTTTACACCTATCAGGGTTCAGCCATCGACCTTACCCCTTGTCGTTCAACCTACCTTTACTCCATTGCAACCCTCCCCACCAACCTCTAAAATATGCATGAGTTTGTCGGATGGCGAGATTCTCTCTTCCACCTTATCACTTTCATGCCTTTGTGTTAAGGTGTAAGCCAACCTGCTGACCCACGATGCATGAAACAACCTTTGTGAGCATTGACAA
Organism: Sequoia sempervirens; assembly: GCA_007258455.2. Classification (NCBI taxonomy): domain Eukaryota; kingdom Viridiplantae; phylum Streptophyta; class Pinopsida; order Cupressales; family Cupressaceae; genus Sequoia; species Sequoia sempervirens. The sequence goes on from VDFB02047230.1 coordinate 45,317,819, forward strand.
ACTTAACTCTTTCGAGTGTCGGCCTTCAAATTTCCTTCTTACCGTCTACTTGACAATCCACTAAGGCATAATCCTCCAAGCCATCCCACAAACACTGGTAACATCTTGGATGTCGGGGTTCGGGGTTTCTTCTTGCTGCATACTTAACAAACAGTGAAGTTGTGAACCTTAAGGCCAAAACTGTAACACTGAAGCCATTTCTGGTGTCACGGTTTAGGGTTACCTTATACTCCTTCCTTTATTACATATTAGGGCATAAGCCTTAATGCTGACTTGTAAACTCTGAAACCTTTTTCGGGGGTTGGGGTTCCTGCATACCACTTTCCTCACTTAGTATTTTGTTAAGGCAAGGCATAAGCCTCCTTGTCGAAGTTTGATGTCTGAAACTTTTTAAAACTTATAGCACACTCTTCCTTCCTTTGCTTGAGGGATTCGGTATGGGGCATGGTCGACGCCCAATGTTTGATGCCCTTTCTAACTTGACTCCAACTTACTTCATACTTAAAATTATGCTAAGGCGTAAACCTTAGGGTCGATCTCTGATGCTCAATAGGAAACTTAATCTCGCTTCCCCTAGCCATTTTGGACTTAACTCAATCCTTCTTCATACTTTGAGGCATTCGGTATAAGATGTGACCAAAGCCTAAAGTCTGATACCTTTCAACAGAGAGTAAGCCTCAAGCTAAAGTCTGAAGCCCAGTTGAACTTAGCTGAAAAATGATCAACTCTTTCCTCTTTAGAAAATGATACAGGTAAGCTCGAGGTCCTATGTCCAAATTTTGGAACACTCCAAGGCTTGTTGTAATGACACCCTAAGGCCAATGAATCCTTCTTCCTAACAATCCTATGAAGTCCTTTTGGCCTCAAACAACAACTCTTTATCTAATATCACTCAGATCTCCTACTGACCACAATTAACTCATTTCTAGCAGTCTCTCCCATGACATCATAAGATTCCCTTGTGACAGCAATCACAATCATGTTATCAATAGATTAATACAACTATAGTTGGGTTCAATTATCCTCATCAGATTAACTCTCTATTAGCATCTACCAACTATTAGTATGGGTATGATGTTCTAATCTACGAGCAGATCATAATTCCATGATAAGGCACAACCCAAGAGTAGAGAAGACTCTAAGACTCTTCATCTATCTGTATTTACTTGATATCTTACTTTCCCTAAGTTAAGCAATAAGTTATAGGGATCAAATCTGTACCTCCTATATTTTTCCAAATCCTCTAAGGCTCCTTTAGTGACTTGAGCCACAATACTTGCTATGAGGAACCTCAAGTGAATACTATAGGATACACTCACAATCAACATGAATCAAATGATAAGAAATGAGCTTTATTACTAGTGGATCTTAGCAACACCACATAGCATGACGAATTATAGTATCTATTAATGTAGATTTTTTCACATACCTTAATAAAAGCATTTAGATAAAAATTTAACTAATCTTCTCTTAGAATCAAATGACTAAAATTACAATGGCACTCAAACACAGTTGGGTCCTGTATCATTTAAATGATGCACCCTTAATCCACATGGCAACGTAGTATAAGTTTAGAATAGAAGGCTATGACACATATATAAAGGGAAGGGCCTTACAAAATTTTTGTGCAAGGGTGAACAATTTAACTATAAAATTGAAGAACACAAAAATACAATTAAACACTTAGGACATTAGGAAATCCAAGTCAAAAGACAAAATAACCAATCAATTCCATGTTAGATATCCTAGTTACATAAGGTTTTTCCTTTTGATCAGTTTGATGCGTGCTCACTGAAGTTTGACACCATAATATTGCATTCCAAAAAACATTAAAATGGCTTGAGTTATAGATGGATTTATAGATTTTTGAGACAGTGGATGGATGGCTAGGATTGGATATAAATATCAAAGGTGGATATGGCTTGAGATGTCTCAAGCATGGAGATGGTGCCAAGTGTCACAAGGAGATGAGATGAGAGGATAGAAGTATTATAAGGTACCTTTGGAAGGTGCCTCATAAAGGTGCTTTTTTTCAACACCTTACCCATGAAGTACTTGGAGAGGACAAATGAGAATTTAAAATTCACATTTAGGTATTTGCGGAGAAAGAGCTGATACCTTCCATGTACATGGGAGCTTTCCCAAAAGGAAGACATTTAAGGTTGGGGGTACAAAGTAGATTGTGTGAGGATTTGGAGTAGTCAAATTCCCCACTTAATCATTGCTTAGGCATGTGCACATGATTAAGAGTAGATTAAGAGGGAATTAGAAGATTAATGATAGGCTAGGAAAAGTGATGGAAGATGTGACAAGTGGGGAAGCTAAAGAAGGGGGATAAAGATAGGTAAATAATTAGAAATAATTATTTACCTTAATTTAGACCTTAGGGGATTTAGAAGAATCAATTTTAGAAGATGGTCGTGGTAATTGTAATATTAATTAAATTATAGGAATACTATTTAATTAATAAATAGGAAGAATTAGGGTAAATTGATCAAATGTAAACAATCAATTTTAAATGTCTACACTAGAGTTAGACTAGATCTTTACAACCCCTTTCAAATTTCCCCTTTAGGTACAAAGTGATGTATTTATTAATGCCATGTCTATAATAATTATCTAGCATTCCCTATTGATGTTAATAAAATATGGGGTTGAATATGTTTACGCATTTAACTCCATTGACATTACTACCCCCTTTTATATCAAGTCTTATCAAGTAAAGATAAAGCTTCATTATTGCTCAAATTGCATACCAACACTTATTAACATTACTAGAATCAGTCCCATGCATCAAAATATGTATAACCACATAATCAATATAAAATAAATCTAGTCATGTTAGAACACAAGTTAGTAGTAGTCAAAATATTGTCACCATGCAACAATCAAACAAAAGCCTCAATATGACTATAAGTGGGGTCCTACTATAATATGATTCAATAAATTCAAGTATTATAAACATAGACGACTTCCTTCTAGATGTAACATAATATGCATCAACAAGGTCACGTAAAAATCATATTAACTTCAAAAGACTCACAATAATAATTATATTTACTTGTTTTAAACATGATTAGTCTCTAAATCATACTCAAGGAAACTAGCAATATAGCCATTAGATCTTCATATGAAGATATACATGAGTCAACTTGTATAATACCTATGATAGTGACTTGATCCCTTCATTTCCCACCATTTCAAAATTATGGTAGACATAGTATTATATTATACAAGAAGTTGACAATCTCCTTATCGCATGATATTGACTTTTTTAAGTGGAACTGTGTTGATTACAAAATTTGTGTCTCACAACTCCTCAAACTTAAGGATTTAAGACCAATATATTGGTTAGTCTAAAGGAACAAAAGTGCTCTGCCTAAAGTCATTCCTAATATCCAAGACAACCATAAAATCAATAAAACTCATAAATATTTTAAAGAGAAAAGATTGCACATAACCAAAATAAATAAAATGGTGAGCAATAAATACATACCTCCAATACCCTTTTGAGAAAATGCAGAGTGACTGAAATTGCTAAGCTAGTAAACCCATGTCCCATATCTTGGTGTAGCTGCAAACTAATAGAGATATGTAGTACACCCAAATTTTCAAGCAAAATATTGGCATTTGCAAAAGAGAAAAATTGTGGCAATGACAAAGGATGGTAGATAGAAAATGAGCATTGTTTTTCTAATGTATAACTAGGTGCTTGACAAAGATCCTTCCATACATTTTGAGTACTTAGAAATGAATGCCCATGAATCCCATCATCCTGTCTCCTATAATTCCAACTATTTAAGAGGGAGTTCTATCAAATAAAAATTGAGGGACTATTGTCACCATGATTTTTTAGTGGTTAATATTCATCAATTGGTTAATAGTTAAAATTGGGGATTCAAAATTTGGCTAATAGTAAAGTTGTAAGGTAACCTAAATTGCCACATTTTTACAAAATTTTATTTTAGTCTTGGTTAAATCATTACAACATTTATTTTATTAAAATTTTAATCTCAAAAACCCACCACAATAGTTGGTACCTAATTAGATTAGATTCACTAAAAATTTATAAGTTATAGTAGAAAATGAAATTAAGTCACCAATAATATTATATAATTATTGATTACTTTAGGGTCATAACACCAATTTTCAATCACTAGCACTGATTTTATTTAAAATATAATGGATGAGATTGTATTCTATGGGTTAAAATGTATCCACGAAGCTCTAATTCCCATCACACTCAAAATTGTATTTAGGTCTATGAAGATTTATAATCTAACGGTTGGCATTAAATTTTGTGGAAAAAAATGTACTTGTAGATCCAATGCCCATGAGACTTGAAATAAAAAGTTAGATTATAATTAAAATCAATGGTGGTGGAAAATAATTTAGAACTAATTTAATATTTCAATGTTTGGTTTTAGGTTTAAAATATTAAGGAATTAAGGAATTATAGCAAGCACTACACCTTAAACTAGTCAATCACTGTCATCTTGAGGCTTTACTTTTTCATTGGAATTTATATTTTTTAAAAAAGATTCACCATGATAATTGATGCATTTTCCTATTTTTCCTCATGATTTGTCAAAATTTTCTACAAATTTATAGTGTTTTAAAATAAAATTACCAGTAAAATTAATAATTTTTCATGAAAAAAAAGCACCAATAAAAATTAATATATTTTTTCAAAATAAAAATTCACCAAGATTTTATATATATTATAGGAAGTTTCTTAAAATTATCACTGATTTCCAAGATAAATTTTTTTCTTCTAGTTTGATTGTTTCTAGTTTGATTGTTTACTTAGAGGCTAAATGATAAAGACAATCTACATGACATGAACTTACTATGTTTTCATGTGCAGGCATCTATCTTCCAATAATTTATCTGGAGAAATACCTTCAACCATTTTCACTTTAGGGAACCTGACAGAATTGTAAGAAGTGATATGTTCAATTTTTCTAGATGGAAAATATAATAAAAAAATATTTTCTTTTTATAAATAATAAAGACAATCTGCAGGACACATGTATTGCTATATTTTCATGTGCAGGCATCTATCTTCCAATAATTTCACAGGTCAAATACCAAGCGATATTGGGAAGTTGGGAAAACTTACAAAATTGTGAGCTAAATTCATTTGTGAATTTCAAGCAATGAAATCTTCAACACAGATGTTTTCAAATGCTTTGTACTCATTTTTCATTGTCTGTGAAAGCCTTATGTTCTTAATAGGAGAAAATGGTTGTTCTATTGCAGAATAATCCAAGGAACTTCTTTGGAAGGACCTATTCCATCAGACATATCAAATTTATCTCAACTGGAAGACTTGTTAGTATTGTTACTCTCCTCTCTTCATTGTATTTTGCTCATAGTGTAGCAAATTGCAATGTGATTCCAAGTTCAGACTAGTTATATTTAGAGTTCGGCCATTAACAGGAGGATAAGTGATATAACAGAAGGTGGGAACTCTTTGGAATACATAAGGGAGCTCAACAATCTGAGAATATTGTAAGTATAAGAACGCTCTTTGAAGTATAGATGTACTGTTTTCAACAATTTATATGCTTAATTGAACAGCTTTCTAAGTAGCTCATATTAGCTAGGCTTTTTGCAGAGTTTTGCGAAACAATAACATCACTGGAGAAATTCCAGAAGACATAACAGGCAAAGCCTTATACGAGCTGGAAATTCTGTAAGAACTTTAATAAGTTTTTGTTTCATAAGAATTTGAAGTCTAGAGATCCAATGGCTCTTTCTCTTTTTCTTTTTTTAATAAAATAATTTATTAGCATTTGTAAGCAATAAAAGCCATTTTTTATTAATTTAGGTTAATGAAATAAATGTAATTATTAGTCATACAATTAATTAAGATTAATGAAGAATTTAGATCGATAAACTGAAATCTTATTTAAAAAAAAATTAAATGTAATGGATCAAGGTACTCAGTTTTTATATAGATGAGGGAACATGAATGTTGATGTTCTTGATGTACTTATTGTCTTGGAATTAGAACAAACTCAAATTCTAGTACAAATTGATCCTAAGCAGCTTAGTTTGACCCTAAGACAAATTCGACCTTTGATGCATGGATCTAATCTCTAGGTAGATGAATTTTGAAACCTTATTCATTGTAATCTTCAATATTTGAATGATTAGAAGGACAAGAGGCGATTAAAATTATCTTTGGGGAATTTTTGGATCGCAAGGGCCATGTTAACATAGGTCAACCCCCTTTTCAAAATGATTTTAGGGATTTGAGTAATTATAGAAGACAACATGCACAAATTATAGATAGCCTATGCAATTTTGATGTAGACAATGGTTCCTTTTAAGCTCCAGATCAAAATGTTCCTAGAATGAATGCTCATTCTTATTTTATTTGACCTTATGAATCAATTGCATATTGAATGTATTGAAATACCAAGACATAGCAATAAATTGCACATATAAGTTCAAATGAATGTGAAATGGATAGAAAAATTTATGAGGTTGAGTTAAACTTAGTGTATATTAGAAATTTGACCTTCAATCATAGAGATAATAGGAAACAATACAAACAACCACAATTTGCAATCCTAAACTCAACAAGATCGAATTTAATTAATGGAAAACATGCAATAATAGATAAAACCATATTCAAATAAATGATACTTTTACCTTTACTAGATTACCATGGATGACTTCCATTGTTCTTCTTAGTTTGCTTTTGCTCTTAGAAATTGGTATGCTATTCTTTTTCTATAAGCTTCAAGTGTATGTGATGATCACAATGATGAAAACATCAAAGTTTCGTGGTTAGCCATCAACGTGCTATGAAGGCTTGATTTTATAGGAATGCTTGATTCGGATGAATGATCTAGATTCAAAGATAAAGATGGAGATCAATGGTCAAGGTTTGTTGAGAGGAAATAGATTGAAGAAATAACTCACTTGATTGATCAAAAGAATTGATTGGTCAATTAGTGGGATTGATTTATTAATCAATGGGATTGATGGATTAATCAATGAGATATTTGATTTATTAGTCAATGGATTTGATTGACTAATCAATGGAATTGATTGATTAGTCAACATATGAAAGGATAATTAAATAATTAATTAACCATTGGAGGAACACACAAGCAAAGATTGATTAATAAATAAATGTTTATTTATTAATGGATATTGTTGGAGACGAAATAGGGGAATTAAATAATTTATTTAATTGTTTAATCTAGAAATGGGAAAGTGGTTCAATTAAATAATTAATAACAATTATTTAATTTAAGAAGGGTGTTGATGTTTAATTAAACAATTAATGATAACTATTTAATTAAAATAGAAGAATAAGTGTAATTAGCGTCTTAATCAAGAAGATTTATGTTAATTAGGACATAATTAAATAAATAAAAAAGGGTGAATTAGAATGAATGAATTAAATAATGTAAAATCACTTAATTAATAGTAGAATGTGATAATTGGTAATAATTAAATAATCAAGTATTATTTAATCATTTAGGGAAGAAAAGTGAAAAGTAGTAAAAGGTGTTGCTCGTAGGTTAGGACAATTTCAGATATCTACACTTGGCACAACAATGTGTCACTTCTCAATATGTAATTGCATTAAGTCATTTCATCAACATGGGCCCAAAATTAAATGGGAATTGACATGTGTATGCTAATTTCACGAAATGATACAATATTATTGAAGAGAAGACAAAATAAATTCTTTGAAATATCTAAGTTAATCAATTCAACAATTAACATAGATAAGGGAGATGAATTTAGATGTGTACCTAGATTTGGAACTAAAACATAGATAAAATAACTAAAATAAATGTGTACGTTGATGTCCATAATGAGGATAATTTTGATGGAGGGTTTTATATCATCCATAAGTTTATTTTGCTACCCGATATGGAAGCATGAGCCTATGTTGATACCTCTTTATCTAAGAGCCAAAGACTAAGGGGTATCCATTCTACCAAAGTTGTCTAGGGCATGATCCGGACCTCATCCCTTATATCATACCTTTAGAAGTTTTGAACCTTGGTGGATGGCATAATCAAGGAACATATCATCACCCTCACCAATTGTGCTCAACCAATTGAACTACAATCTTTTGGTAAAGATAAGGATAATTTAATTGCGACACATGATTAATACCTAGTATCTAAGAGTAGATCCAAAAATAGACAAGTATGACTAATACATTCTATGAAATCTAAACTTGTGCAAAGACTTGGATCAATTCCATAATTACAACCATGAGCTTTATGAATTTATTCTTGAACCTATTGTACAACCTTGAACTCTAATAGTTTAGGGGTTTTATACCTATAAAAAGATTTCAAATGTGCCTATACCTATCAATAGACAACTTAGTGGCACTAAAAATATTGTAGAGCTTTCTAATCTATGGGTGTGGAAAAGACATTTATTTCTCCTTTGCAACTTGGTCAAGCCTTGTTGATCAATTCAACAATTTTTCAATAAGTTGGAAGACACACCAAGCTGCAAGCGTATAAGTAGATAACAATTTTGTTGGATAATGATGCTAAGTTGTTGGGACAATGATGCAATGAAGTGCAAATGATTTGGAAAGTGATATACCAAGTGCAAGAACTAGTGTTTTGACATTTATTGATGCAAGAGTCGATATAACATATTATCCTAAAATTTTAACCATGTTAATTTTAAACTTTGAGTTTATGGTTGTGCAAGTATTTGAATTCATTTGTGATTTTATTTTATTTTCTAGGCTTCATCAAGTCAAAAATATTAATGTCAAACAATATCCTTCATAAGTTCAAGTCAAGAAATAAACTCAATTGTTTTAAACTACCAAACATACATAAGTGTGTCATACTTGAATTCTCATTACCTGATCATAGACCATAAGTCATTCAGAGGTTTCTCAAAATGGTTTGTTATATATTAATGTTTTGTGATTATTGTGGAATTTCTAGTGTTTTCATTAGTAGCCTGAAGGAAGTGTTAGCTTTAATGTAGAATAGTCAAGATCTTTATTTTTGAATTTTCATTGAATCGTTCATACGTCTAGTATAGTATACAAGGGTTCAAGAATGTAGGATTTAGTTGCAACCATGTTACAATTACAAACATGCATGTAGGGTTCAAATCCCCATATACATTACATTTTCTAGTGAAAATAAAACTTTGTTTACAAGCTTGTGCAGATGTATACTTTTGGGGTTTTTCAACACCTATCTAGTTGTTACATGGATACATATAGACCCCAAAATCTTGAGAAATATAACCTTCTTTAGGAAATTGCATACAAAGTGAAAGGATGAAAAGAAAGTGATTTTAATGGAGGTCAATAGAGAAAATTATGATGATTCATCCCTAGTTTATAGAATGGCGATAGATCTAATGTAGCTAAGGAGGATGTGGATGGCCATGATAATTATGAAGGCTATTTATACTTGGACTAGATAAGCAGTTTCTAGTATTCTAATGTGTTAGGGTTAGAGATGGCAGATATCTAACAATTAAATGTAGATTTAAATAATAAACAGAGAAACTAAAACATACACAGAATAAATCATAACACAGATAATTTAACGTGGTTCACCCAATCTTGGCTACATCCACCAAACCGCAGCCATCCAATACTTTTATTATCCAGTGCAAAACCTATTACAATCTCGCGAATAATCGCGTTTTTTATCATACTGTAACCCCCATCCCAACCCCTTTTAACAAGCTTTTAGAAGCTTCCAGAATTAGGGTTTTACAAAGTCGGTTTTCTTTCTTTTTCGGAAATTTTTCCTTTTTCCCTGACGATGCGAAAAAAATGGCAAATTTTTTTTTTCTCGGGGGCTGCTGCCCCCATACCCCCGCTTTTCGGAGGCTGCCACCCTCGAACCGCCGCTCGGGGCCCGGCCCGGCCCCGAACCCCGGTGAGGACGGGGGGCCAGGGTGTACAATATACCATGGGCTGTACAGTATAGCATGATCAGTCGCCACATACTAACAATCTCCCACTTGGAGAATGATCAGGCTCCACACCATCACAACCTCCCACTTGGAGACTGATCCTAGACAACACTGCTGCACTTACAGCTCCCACTGGAAATAAGGACCTTGGACCCTGCTGCTTTGTTATACTTGAATTCAACCTTGAAGGCCAACCGAAACTAAAGAGGAGCTTAGCTTCTCCCTTGGCACCACCTTCGTAAACATATCCGCTGGATTGACATCTGTATGTATCTTGTCCAACTTGACCTGTCCATCTTCCAACACTGATCGAAAAAAGTGATATCTCAATTGTATGTGTTTTGTTTTAGAATGCAAGGTAGAATTCTTTGCAAGATGTATAGCACTTTGACTGTCTGTAAATAAGTAATTTCCATCCTGTTGTTTTCCCAACTCATCCATGAAAAGTTGCAGCAATATCATCTCCTTTGCTGCCTCTATTGCAGCAACATACTCTGCCTCGGTGGTGGATAAAGCAACCACCTTTTGCAATCGAGAAATCCAACTCACTGCTGTCCCACCAATAGTAAATACATAACCTGTGGTACTTCGTCTGGTATCTATATCCCCTGCCAAATCTAAGTCAACATAGCCTTTTAAATTAGTATTAGAGCCCCCAAAACATAAGCACTTATTGGATGTACCTCTCAAATGCACGAGAATCCATTTTACTGCATTCCAATGCTCAACTCGGATGACTCAAATACCTACTAACAACTCCTACGACATGTGCATATCCGGTCTCGTGCATACCATGGCGTACATTAAACTGCCTACAGCTGAAGCATATGGTACCTTGGACATTTTTCCTTCCTCCTCTTGTGTCTTTAGACACATATCCTTAGTCAATTTAACATGACTAGGCAAAGGTGTGCTGACAGCTTTTGCATTCTCCATATGAAATCTTTGCAACACCTTTTCAACATAATTAGCCTGAGATAAAAACAATTTTCTATTTTTCCTATCTCTACAAATTTTCATACCAAGGATTTGCTTTGCTGCACCCAAATCCTTCATAGCAAAAGATTTTGCTAACTGTTGTTTTAGCTCACTTATGTGATCCATGTTAGACCCAACTACAAGCATGTCATCAACATATAAGCATAAAATAATGTAGTACTGTCATTATCCAACCTCTTAAAATAAACACAATGAGTGGAATTACTTTTTCTTTGTAGCCTTGCTTTCGATATAAAGTATCAAATTTCAAACCTGCATTATTCGGTGCTTGCTTTGAAGCCATATGAACTTTTTCAATCGCACACTGGTTTCTCCTTACCTTTGACCTCAAATCCTTGTGAACATTTCCGCTATATATTTCCTCTTCCAAGATACCATGGAGAAAGAGGTACGACTTTAGCATCAAAATTTGTTCTAAATGTAAAATCTTATTGTACTAATGCCAAAACAATACGAATAGAAGTCATTTTAATAACAAGAGAAAAAATCTCATCAAAATCAATACCCTTTTTATGTGCAAATCCCTTTACAACTAATCTGGCTTTGAATCTCCTCTTACCTCCATCTTCCTCTTTCAACCTATAAATCCATTTGTTTGGTAAAGCCTTTTTACCTGTAGGCAACCTTGTATAATTCCCAAGTCTGATTTTCCAGCAAGGAGTCCATTTCTTCTTTCATTCCATGCTCCCCTTGAACCTTGGTATCCACTGCATAGCTGTTGCAATGCGGTTCACCCGGTATCCGGTTATGAGGAATAGTATCACGGAGGAAGAATCTTCACGGGAGGTCTACTTACACCCTTGAAGATCGTCTAACAGGAGTTTGTGTTATTTGTTGCTGCTGTTGTTGCCCGGCATGAGGAACCACTGAAACATCATTATTGGGAATATCATCCAACACTACATAATCATTTTCTTTCTTCTCATGCTGCAGCAACAGATCTTTGTACAACAATTTTTCATTGAATATGACATCCTTGCTTCTCACAATTTTCTGATTTGCAAAATCCCAAAGCCTATAACCAAATTCATCAATTCCATATCCAACAAATACACATTTCTTTGATTTTGCATCAAGCTTGGTTACAGTCCATATGCCGATACTTCTAGCCAGAAGGTTTTAAGAAAATAATAACTCACCTTCTTACCCTTCCATGCTTCTTCTCGAATAGTTAAATAAGCGGTAGTGTTTACAGCCTCGCCCATTTTAAAGGCAACCCAGCATGCAATATCATAGTCCGTGCACGCTCCATTATTGTTCTGTTCATGCGCTCAACCACTCCATTTTCTTGTGAAGTCCTTGGAACTGTTTTCTGCCTACGAATACCATTAGAGGAATAATAATCTTCAAACTCTTTACTGCAATACTCACCACCATTATCAGATCTGAGACATTTTATCTTTTTACCCGTCTCATTCTCAACCAAGCTTTTCCATTTTTTGAAAGTTTCAAATACATCAGATTTCTTCCTAAGGAAATAAATCCATACCTTCCTAGTTGCATCATCAATGAATGTAACATAATACAGAGAGCCACCGAGAGAAGATACCTGAGCTGGTCCCCATATATCTGTATGCACAAACTCCAATTTCTCATCTTTCTTTTTACATCTTTGAAAACCCCAAGCGCTCTCTTTTGTTTTTCCATACAACTCCACAAAAATCCATATTAACACATTTTAGACTTGGTAAAACATTATTTGGATAAAGTACTTTCCTTACCTTTTTGCCTCCTTATGCCCAAAGTCTATTATGCCGCAGTCGCGATTCAAGTCCGCAACCGGCCTGCGGTCCTTCTACCTTAGCTTGCCTTAGCTGTTCTGAACATTGACCCTTGCGTAACAATTAAAGTAGAAGAGCGGTAATATCACGTACAAAGATATAAGGTGCCTACTTTCCACACCTTTGCTACTACTAAGGCACCTTTTATAACCTTCCAATTTTTATCACTAAATGTAACAACACAACCTTCATCATCTAGTTTCCTTACTGAAATTAAATTTCTGCTTAACCTTGGAACATGCCTTACCTCTTGTAGTAGCCAATGATTTCCATTTTGCAACTTGATCTTGATTCTTCCCTTTCCAACTTAATGTGAGGTTCGTTATCTCCTAAATAAACTAGCCCAAAATCCTTGGACATAATCAAGAAATAACTATATCTTGGGGTAGCATGATAAAACCCTGAATCTAATACCAGAATCATCGGCATTATCAAGGGAAAGAATCAAAGCATCCGCAGCAGATTTATTACTTACCACATTTGCCTCTTTGCTTCCATCCTTTTTTTTTTCCATCTTTATTTTTCCGAGACCAGCAATCTTTCTTCAAATGACCGGCTTACCACAGTACCAGCAATCCCTCTTATCTACGGATTGGGACCTTTTGTCCTTTGATTTTCCTCGCAACTTCCCACGATTTCTGAAATTGTTTCCTCTCCTTTGTTCGCCCCTGCTTTTTGCATTCAAAACACGCGATGTGGATGTTCCACCCAAGCTTTTCCTACAAATTTCCTCGCTCAAGATAACACCAACAACATCATCAAACTTCAATGTATTCGAACCAGAAACAAAATTGCTAACAGCCATTACCAAGCTATTCCAGCTTTCAGGCAAAGAACACATAATCAAAAGAGCCCTAACTTCTTCATCAAAGTTTACTTTTAGAGAGGTTAATTGACTGGTGACCGTATTAAACTCATTCAAATGATCAGTAACTGACCCACCTTCTACCATTTTCATATTAAATAAACGCTTCATAAGAAATACCTTATTCGAAGCGGAAGGCTTTTCATATAACTTCGCCAGGGTTTCCATCAAATCTTGAGTTGTCTTTGCTGCTGTAATATTAAACGCCACCGATTGTGCCAGGCATAGACGAATACTGCCAAGAGCCTTTCTATCCAAGATCTTCTAGTCCTCATCTGACATTGCCGCAGGTTTCTTGGCTTTCCCTTCCAATGGCCACCATAAATCCTTCTGATAGAGATAGTACTCCATCTGCATCTTCCATAACTGATAGTTCTGCCCATTAAACTTCTCAACCTTCTTACCCTCGTCTACCATTGCTCCCACTCAACCATGAGACTCCCACTCAACCATGAGATCTTCCTACAGATGATAATAGAAATAAAAACTCGCTCTAATACCACTTGTTAGGGTTAGAGATGGCAGATATCTAACAATTAAATGTGGATTTAAATAATAAACAGAGAAACTAAAACATACACAGAATAAATCATAACACAGAGAATTTAACGTGGTTCACCCAATCTGGGCTACATCCACCAAACTGCAGCCATCCAATACTTTTATTATCTAGTGCAAAACCTATTACAATCTCTTGAATAATCGTGATTTTTCATCATACTGTAACCCCATCCCAACCCCTTTTAACAAGCTTTTAGAAGCTTCCAAAATTAGGGTTTTACAAAGTCGATTTTCTTTCTTTTTAGAAATTTTTCCTTTTTCGCTGACAATGCGAAAAAAATGGCAATTTTTTTTTTCTCGGGGGCTGCCGCCCCCAAACCTCCGCTTCTCGGGGGCTGCCACCCCCAAACCCTCGCCCAGGGCCCAACCCAGCCCCGAACCCCAACGAGGATGGGGGGCCAGGGTGTACAGTATACCATGGGCTGTACAGTATAGCATGATCAGTCGCCACATACCAACATAATGAATGTTATACCTATTGTTTACCTTTCTTTGTAGCAAACCATACATCAATGACTAAAGTGTCATTGCTCAAGCATTTTTGAGTTGTTGAAGATTCTTTTTATATTTGAGGCCATAAATAATATAGTTGGAGAAGGGCTCTTCTCTATTAATAATTATGAGAATATTATTCAACTTGAGTTTTTTGGAAATGGGATACTCAATTCTCATAGATGGAAATAACATAAATAGGTTTAAGAAGTTAGCCTATTTATTATGGACAAAATTCATTTAGTTGGTGGAGATGTGATTCCATCATAGAAGAAATTATTTATAGAATGATATATGTTTCAACTCATATTAAAAACTATATTCACAAATGCTAAAGATCTAGAGCAATTGGATTGATGCTACTATGAATGAGCTTTCCAAAATTTCCCTAGTGTTTATCATATATACCATTATAAATTCACATTCATCGTGTTGATATAGCCAAATTTGAATATTGAATGTAACCAATGATCAAGCTAACTTACATGTCAATAATTCATCATCCAAAGAGAAGCAAACTAACATCTTCAAGCTATGGTGGATGCTACTTCTAGTAATGTTTGGTCAAGGATATAATTCTTAGAGCAATAAAATTGAACCAAATTTCCACCAAAGGTCTCTAAGATCATGTTTGTATCCTACTATAATTTCCACATTTTACCAAGGAACTACTTCAAAGTGTTCCTGATATTCATTTGAATGTCACATTTTAGTGGATATGTGATGTATTATTAATTGCTTTCATATGACTTGTAATGCAATATTTTAATAATCACCAAGTGTACATCTTAGATTTTGTACTTAATTTCTTTCAAATAATTGTAAATTTAAAATTGGAAAAATTAATGGTTATAGGGGAAGGTGAAACATTTTTCACCCATATATTGTAAAGTTTCAACATTGTATTGAATTTTTTGTAGTTTTCCACAACTTTGTAGAAGGAACAAGGAATCAAGACTTTGTGCTTAGTTTTGGGAGAAATAGGAAGAATATTTGTAGAACTTTGTCTCTCTCAATCTTTGTTAGTTTTCATTCTATTCTTATTTCTAATATGATTTTTTTTTGTTTTTCCTTATAGATGTGTGAATATAAAATAGTTAACCTTCATTATTTGTTAATATCATATGTGGGAATTAAGCTCTATATTTTAATTTAATTGTATATATGCTTTCCCCCTTTCCTATTTTACCAATAAATCTAAATAGTTCTTTATGATTATTTTATCCTAGGTTTCTTTTCTTTTTTCTTTCACCTCATAATTATAAAAAGGAACTACACCTCTCAAATACAAATTAAAATCAACTATTCCATGGTGATCTATCTCACTATTATAGGTTTAACTGAAGGAAATAATCATAAAAATCATAGCAAACAATTTACTTACAAATATTTTTTGGTGATTCTATTGGGGATTAAAGTGCTAGTGCATTTTATTTCCAAAAATTTCAAGGAACCTCCCTTGAATAAACATTGGAAACTTTGTTGAATCTACCTAGTATATATATTTCTTTGACTCATTGTATGACAATGGTTCCACCTATTCCATGAAAAACCCATTTTGATCATTTGGCTCTGGCTCAATACAAATATTTGCTTGAGTTTAAGGAAGAATATTTTAAATTTATTTAGTGAAGAATCATAGAATCTAGATGATTATATTTGACCTTTCACTATAGCCTATGGAGTTTTGGGGGAGTGAAGAAAAAAAAATTTATAGGGATTTTTTTTGAAACCCTTGTTAGGAAATATTATTAGCTCATTCTAGCATTTGAATGATGAATGCATTCTAGATTGGACCAAATCAAAAATATATTTTTAGGTAGGATCAAACTAGCCATGGACATATGTACAACATTGTTCCAATTTTTTCATATCTAGAAGAAAGAAGCTAAGAACATGAGAGTTTGTAGCATGCTTCAAAAAATTGTTGAGATTAATTCCCCATGCTAATCAACCAAGTCTAAGATTTTTTTTATTTTCATTACTTCCTTGCATCCTAAAATCAAATTTATTTTAAAGAGGAATAGAGTATATCTTAGAAGTTGCACAAAATGAAGCAATTGAAATTAAAATTAAATATAATATGCATAACTTTATCTAGATTATTGAAGGAGGTTGCTAAATATACTCTCAATGCATTAAGTATTGAAGAAATAGTTGAACCTATTGTGAAGATATAAATATTTAATTTGAATGATAGTATTCAAAACAAAGTTTCCAAAGATAAGTTACTAATTAAACATGTAAAAATTTTGATTTTTAGAGAGAATAAGAAGAAATGGTGTTCTCCACTATTAATGGTTGCTTTAATCTCATGGTCTTAGGAGAAAATGAGATGATGGAGAAAAAAATGGTTGGAATTTTTTTTGATAAATAATGCTAAAAGTCATCAAGTACATTATGAAGACAATGCCAATGAATTGAAGAGTTTATTTGTTAAGAAACAAAAGAACTTGTAGATAAATATTGGTTCATTGAAAATTTGAAATTATTGCATTTTATTTTCCTCCCAATTAAAACATCCATGACATATAAAGATGAAGAGATGGTAGACCTACGATTGCATTATATGTTGATATATAAGTGTTAGTGAGCAACAAATATTGATCCCAACCATGAATTCATACATCTTGTTAAAATTATGTGTTAGTGAATAGATTTGTCCTTTACAAAATAAATACAAATGAGTCTATGATGCTCAATAAGGATGCATCAATTCACAACAAATTGGAGAGATTACCATTGCATCGATAATCTTCCTTTGAATTTTTGATTGAGGTACAACTCCTTTTGATATAATTTTAATTTTTTGAATATATAAGATCAAGGTATTCTTTTGAATAGAAAGTAGGAAAGGAAAATTAACACTTGCTCATAGTCATGATATAAGAATGAAGAGAAATGATTTAGAATAAACTACTATGTTGAAATGAAATGGACTAGAAAACGATCAGTATTGTGACTCACAAATTAGATTACTAATGCTTGCTAACTCGACTTAGTACAATTTCAATCACTTATTGTAATTAAATGAATTAAATACTACTAAAAAACATATTCTCAAAGGGAAGGAATATCCAAATGCTTGTCAAAGCTCACATACTTATTCACAAACATTAGCATCTAATTCATAATTTACTACACAGACAATAAACATTTACAAAAATTGAATTAAAACTACAAAACTTGATCCTTTATTATGATTGATTCTCACTCATGCATCACAGTGCAAGGGGGATAAAAATGTCGAACCCTTGCAACATCTTACAATTGGATATTTAAACTCAAATATTGTAACAAATATGATTTCTTGAAACTAGTTCTTGGATGCTAATTGTTGTCTAGGCAAACAAAAGGTTGGTTGGAAATCGATTGACCTTGTCAGAGTATGTCAACTCTTTCATTGATTGTTATTTTTAGGGATGGTTATGATTACATCCCATATCCTAATTGATATTATAGGAGGATGAATCGTCACTTATTATGAGCAGACCACATGGCCTTCTCCCATGCGAAATGTCTGACACCTTCATTTTCTGGTGACTGTTGATATTCCACCTAAGATCATTTCATGTAGCTCTTTAAATGTTGAGGATTGCTTGAATCCAACTCACTATATCTCTATCACATTGCCTCGCTTGAGTTAATTGAGTTTGAAGTAATTTTTGTGTACATCAACATTAATTGCTTCCAAATAAGATTCACCATTTTGCTTTTTCCACTCTATAAATTAACTTCACCACTATTTATTTTGCACAATGCTAATTCCTTCTTCCAATATGTCAAGCTCATCAAGTGAAGTGGTCATAGAGAGTGCTTTCTTGGTCATGGAAGGTGTCGAATGTAGCATTGTTCACAATTTGGTGATAGGCCAATTGAGGGAAGTCTTCCTGATCCACAGTGATGTGGAAGAGGAAGTCATCCATAAGATTATTGGCGAGCACTTTATAGCTAAAGTGCATGTTCACAAATCTAGTTGGCTTGAGTTATTTATGTACAACTTTGTGTGCACCTCTAGTCTTTTTAGATGAGGTTGCTAGGCATCTAGTTCACCCACAACATCTGCAATGTGTTGAAGATACCCTAAGGGGAATTTTTGTTCATCCACATATGGGACTGATTGGTGATGCAATTTGAATCACTTGTGTGTTGCATAATGAAAGGGTTGGTCAATCCATTACCCTACTACGTGTTGGCCTTGAGAGCAACAATATGGAGAAATTCACCCACTACGTAGAATTCAATGAAAACCTTGTCTCCCTCTTGTAGGTAGAGCGAATACAAGAAGTAATTGAGGCTATCAAAGTCCTAATGTTCACTCTCTGTGTCTGAAACCCCTATGCTATGAAATCAACATTTTTTGGAAATGCAATATAGAACTTTTATCGATAAATATATGAATATGTATCTTTTGGTTTTTCTAAATTACTTTATGTTATGACAATGCTTTTGGAAAAAAAAATTCTTCTTTCCATTTACTACTTATAAATTTTACTTTATGCTCATATTGAATGAATGAAAAGCTATATTTTCTCGCGAGTAATCCTTTCTTTTTTGCAAATACATCCTCGATAATGAAGTAACTTTTTGGCCTCAAATACATTTTTTGACTATTTTGGGTAAGTTCTAGAAATATTTTAGAGTCTTCCATAGTTGTAGAAACCTGACAAGTTATGATGTTGTATAGAATAACCTAAAACTTTTTAATTCGCTTGCTAGTCTTTTTTGAAAGCACTTAGAGAATAATCATAACTTATCTTTAAAACTTCGGTGGGAATGGAGAAGTTTTGAGAACCCTGTCAAATATTGACAAAGGTTTCAAAACTTTATGAAATACTACTAAACATTTAATTACTTTGATTTTCCCCATGCGATCCTCTTCTTTGATTACAAATTTCTTTATAATCTCCTGGGTTCCAAGATTGGCCCATGAATTTCCAAAAGTTAAGCTTGTTAGGTAAGATGCAGGTTCTAAAACCGTGTTAGTAACCAACCTAGTTTTGAAAACTTGGTTAAAGACCAATGAACATAACCCTTTAATTCTCTTGAGTTTTTTAAAGGATATTTTTATGGGTTGGGGCTAAAGATGATGACAACAACTAGCTTTGACTGAGGACAAGGACTACAAAGGATGAAGATATGAAACCAGACTTGAAACTCAAAGATACTAGTCCCTTATCCATTGGGAAATAGAGTCGAGATTAGAAATCAAAGGATCACACACAACAAAAATGAAAGGAAAAACATACTTATTCACAAGGTAGGGGGTACCTACTGATGTAGAGAAACAAAAAATATTATATATAGTCATTGACAGGCTAGGAAAATATGACCCACAATGGTTAAGAAAGACATAACCACATCCCAATTGTATATTTAGAAACAATGGCTAAAAATAGAAAGGACTTACATGATGAAGGGTCGCTTTTACTGTTCCTCTAAATGTTTGGATGATGAAAAGACTTCAAGTCATCTCCTTAGCCATTTCTCCAGTTATGTCAACCTTTAGAGGAGTCATCTGAGTGATGATAATCAAGTTACCTAGGCGTCATCCGTCAAGTAGAGGGTAAAAATAAGGTACTTCACTCCCTTGATTGAATTTGGCTATCTCATGAGTGAAAACAAACTTTGCAAGAACTTGTGACTCGTGTGCATTCCTAGAATCACTTACTTTGCTTTCCAATTTATAGATGAACATACCCTTTGTCAGTAGTTGTAACTTTTCACAAACCTTTAACGTTCTCCTTGTGAGATTCCCATCAACACACATCTCTACTCCTACTTATTTTCTTTTCTGCATATTATATTTTGAAATAAATTTTACTCCCTTCTTTTCAAGCTCTAGAGTAAGAAGTTGTAAAATTTTGAGCTTTTATCTGTGTCATCCTCCTCATTTCCCTTCTTATTTTGAGTTGTTGAAACTACCCAAGTATTGGGACCAGGTAATTTCTCAGTGCTCTTCTATGTCATAATATCAACACCTACATCATCATGGCCAAAGAACTCATCATCATTCTCTAATTCATTAGAATCTTCATTCTCTAGTCCTAAGAGTTCAACTTCACTCACATTTCTTTCCATATGGGTTTCGAAAGATCTTTCCTAGTGTGATGCAAAAAAATTTGGAGGGTTAGCTTGGGATGGTTCATTATTACTTAAAACATTGAGGACTACTCTCAAAATAAGGCTTAAAATTGGGAGAGATTGATCTTCAAGATGTTCACGGCACCTCACCAATTCTTCTTCTATTCTTATAGCTTCAATGTTTACTATTCCAAAATCAAATATGTCCAAGTTGTTAGGACAAAATGAACTCTAGGAGGCAAGCCATGCATAAAGGTGGCTGCTAGATTAGACTCACTAGGTCTACTAGAACATGAAATTCTATTCAAAAGCCTTGGTGAACTTGTCAATAAGGCTCCTAACATTTTCACCTTCATTTCTTTGTATATTAAAAGAGTTCTTAGATGAGCTTCCGCATTAACCATAATTTTAAATCTCTCAAGAAATATTCCTCTAAGAATATCCCAATCTATAATGTACCCATCTTCGAGCCACATGTACCATTTTGCTACTCATCCCTTCAAAGATGCAATGAAAAGGAAGACAACCACATTTTCTCCAACAATTCCAGAGGTAGCATAGGCAGTGTAAAAGGAATGTAAATGATCTTCAAGATCTTGTGCATTTTCTCTAATAAATATAGGGAAATGTTCCCTTGATCCTTCAGGGAGTGGAGGATAACTTGATAATGCTAGGGGGCCAAAAATGGTTCCCCAGGGTTGAGATGATGAAGAGACCATCAGAAGAAATTGCAACTAAAAGGTAAGGGTTCTTTTTCTAACATAGTTTCCAATCTTCGAAAGGGATAATGCTTTTATTTCAATTAATTTTGAGGTGGTTCTCTTTGGGTTGGTGATGGATTTTGGTTTTGATTGGGCGAGGTGGAAATTTAGGGTAATGCACAATTTCAATTCTAGGGAACCCTTCAACAGTGGGTCTTAGTGGGAATTGTGTGAGTTCTTCCTCTTCTTCAAGCACAAAAGTCACTCTCATATATTTCATCTCACTTCTTCGATATTGCCATGGTGTTTAATTGAGAGATGATGTCTTCTTGTTTTGAAGTGACCAAATCTAATCCTGGATGCAACATAGGAAAGATACCTTCATGTGGGAACACCATATTTTCTCATCATATGAAATAGGTGACTTGTGAAAGTATTTTCAAACTTTTGGTTTGCGAAATTGAAGATTTATGATATTTAAATACTAAATTTTCTTCATCTCAATCCCCAACAGAGCCACTAAAAATCTGTTAGTGAATAGATTTTTCCTTTTCAAAATAAATACAAATGACTCTATGATTCCCAAGGACACATTAGTTCACAACAGTTGGAGAGATTACCATTACATTGGTAATCTTCCTCTGAATTTTTGATTGAGGTACAACTCTCTCTTTTGATTTTTTGAATACATAAGATCGAGGTATGCTTTTGACTAGAAAGTGGGAAAGGAAAACTAACACTTTCTAATAGCCATGATACAAGCATGAAGAGAAATGCTTGAAAATAAACTACTATGCTAAAATGAAATGGACTAGTAAATGATTAGTATCATGACTTATAGATTAGATTACTAATGCTTGTTGACTCGACTTAGTATAATTTCAATCACTTATTGCAAATAAATGAATTAAATACCACTAAAAAATACATCCTTAAAGAGAAGGAATATCCAAATGCTTTTCAAAGCTCATAGACTCACTCACAAACATTAGTATCTAATTCATAATTTATTATGCACAAATAATAAACATTTACAAAAAATGAATTAAAACTACAAAATTTGATCCTTTATTATGCTTTATTCTCACTCATGCATCATAGTGCAAGGGGGATCAAAATGTCAGAACCTTGCAACATCTTACAACTAAATATTTAAACTCAAATATTGTAACAGTTAGGATTTCTTGAAACTAATTATTGGATGCTAACCGCTATCTAGCCGAATAAAAGGTTGGTCAAAAATTGACTAACCTTGTTAGATTATGACAAATCCTTCATTAATTGCTATTTTTAGGATGGTCATGATTACATCCCATCTCTCGATTGATATGAAAGGAGGATGAATCATTTCTTATTGTGAGTAGACCACATGGCCTTCTCCAATATGAAATGTCTACCACCTTCACTTTATGGTTACTTTTGATATGCCACCTAAGATCGTTCCATGCAACTCTTTAAATGTTGATGATTGCTTGAATCCAACTCACTCGATCTCCATCACATCACCTTGTTTGCATCAATTGAGTTTGAAGCAATTTGTGCATACTTCAACATTAATTGCTTCCAAATAAGCTCCACCATTTTTTTCTACCATTCTATAAATTAACTTCACCACTATTCATTTTGTACAATGTTAATTCCTTCTTTTGGTATGTCGAGCTCATCAAGTGAAGTGTTATAGAGAGTGATTTATTGGTCGTTGAAGGTGTTGAATGTAGCACTATTTGTAGGTTGGTGATAGACCAACTGAGGGAATTATTCCTAATCCACAATGATGTGGAAGAGGAATTCATCCACAAGATTATTGGTGAGCACTTTATGACTCAAGTGCATGTTCATAACTCCAATCTGCTTGAGCACTATATGTACAACATTATGCACACCTCTGGTCTTTTCAGATGGGGTTTGCGGATTATTGATCATCTAGTTTTCCCACGATATTTGCAATGTGTTGAAGATGCCCTAAGGGGGATTTTTGTTCAACCATGTGTGGGACTAATTGGTAATGCAATTTTCATCACTTTTGTGTTGCATAATGAAAGGGTTGGTCAAGTTGTTACCCCATTGTGTGTTGGCCTTGAGAGCAACAATAAGGAGACATTCACCCACTACGTCAAATTCAATGAAAACCTTTTCTCCCCCACATAGATAGAGCGAATGCAAGAAGTAATTGAGGCTATTAGAGTCCTCATGTTCACTCTTTTGGAAATATTTTCTATACTTTGCATTTACTGTTTATAACTTTTAATTTATGCTCATATTGAATGAATGAAAAATTGTATTTTCTTGCGAGCAATCCTTTCTTTTCTGCAAACACATCCTCAATAAGGAAGTAACTTTTCAGCCTCAAATATATTGGTTGACTATTTCTATGTAAGTTCTGGAAGTGTTTTAGATTCTACCATAGTTGTAGAAACCTGAATTTATGTTGTTGTATAGAATAACTTGAAACTTTTTAATTCGCTTGTTAGTCTTTTTTAAAAGCTCTTAGAGAATAATCATAACCTGTCTTTGAAACTTTGTTGGAAATGAAGAAGTTTTGAGAACTCTATTGGGAACCAACAAAGGTTTCAAAACTTTATGAAATATCGCCAAACCTTTAATTAGTTCGATGTTTTCCCATGTGATCCTCTTCTTTGATTACAAATTTCTTTATAATCTCTTAGGTTCCAAGACTGGCTTGTGAATTTCTAAAAGTTAAGCTTGTCAGGTAAGATGCAAGTTTTAAAACTGCATCAGTAACTAACATAGTTTTGAAGACTTCATTAAAGACCAATAAACATAACCCTCTAATTCTCCCGAGTGTTTTGAAGGATATTTATAGGGTTTGGGGCTAAAAATGATGACAACATTATGTAAAATAAAATTGAGATATTTTAGAAGGAAAGCAAACTAATAGTGATCAACAAGAAGATTTTTTTAAAGAATTTTAGCATTGTGAAATCTTTGAGTGATCCCACAATAGTGTGTCCTACTTTTTGACTAAAGTGGGATATTGAAATCAACATTTAAAACCAAATTTCACCTTTTGTCACCTATAGAAAATAATCCATTAATAATTTGAAGATAATGTGAACTAGTGCTCTTTAAAAAAATTAAAATTTCTACATAAGTTTTAACAACTTTTTTTATAATTAGTAATATTTATTCCATAATACATAAATATTTCTACTAAAATTAAAATTATAACTTCTTAACCATGTATATTGGGGACAACAATTTCTAGTGCATATATTAATTATAGTTTAGACAACTTTATTCCATATAGATCCAAGTTAAATTTGTTTATTGAAACAAGGACATCAATATGTAGTGTGTAGATATTTTTCATAATTATTTTTCTCTCTTTTTTCTAGTTTTCCACATTTGTGGAATAAAGACTTTGAAGTTAAGTGAAAAACCTTTGTTCACTAGAAAAAATAAATAAATATAATAATTAAATTAAATATATTTTAATTATAACTTTCAAAATTTTACTCTGAGGATGACAATCTTGTAAATTATCCTATCATGTTGATTCTATTTGTTGGTCCAACCTAAGGTTTGAAATAAAAAAATGAGGAAAAAATGAGGACCAAGCCGCAAAGACCCATCCAAGGATCTTCACTCAAAGGACCTTTGTTCAAAGTCGCCTTCAAATGAAGGTCCTTTGCATGAATTAAAAAAAATTAAAATATTAAAAATCAGAGGGACCTTAGAATGAAATTTTAGTTTTGTTCAAAGTAAACCCTTCAAATGAAGGTGTTTGGGTGTTTGCTAATTTTGTCTCCCCAACCAAGAAAATTTATAATGTCCCATAAGTGTGACATGCTATTGTGGGTATACCCCTTTATTTTAAGTCAATTTATTGAAACATATAATGAAGGTTTCCTTTATAAATAATATATTATTATTGTTTCATAATATATTCTTGAAGTATGCCCTTGATGATAAACTCAAGAGTGTAGATTTATCATTCTCCTCTTATCCTTCCAAATCAATGGAAGAATAATTTTGTAAGATAATTGTAGTGAGGAAACATGAAGCTCTCTATCATAAAGAGCATGATCCTATGACATGCAACTTTGTTTTCATAAAATGGATGTAAAAGAAAAGTAAGCATATACTCACCCACTTTAAAAACTATACAAAGTAAATCAAATTCAAGATCCCCCTTATTGAATTATGCAACAAGGAAGATGCTCAAATATTGGAGAAAGATGATAAAACAAAAAATTTAGCATGCATGCAAGAAAACTTTAAAGAGTTTCAAGAAGCTTATGTATTGAATACTAAGGTATGGAGAGTATGGTATGATAGTTTGTTCGAGGCATATATATAATGAAAGTTATAAAAATATAAAAAGAACAAAAATGGCAACTTGGTCAACATACTTTTCATAGATTAAATCCACTTTTCTACATGGGTATATATTTATTTGAGCTTATCAATTGATTCACCTAAGTATTGTAAATGTATTTTTCTTCCTACTACATATATAGGTAATTTAGGAATTTCTTTTATATCTAGTCTTTTTTTTTGTGTCATTTTCAATCTAGTTTTGATTTTACTATGTCTAAAGCCTCTTCATGTCTATTTTCACGTTGTGTAAAAATTTCTTGACTCTATGTCCTAATAGATAAGATGGTGTTCAAATATTGATATCCTAGGGTTTAAACTATACCCTCACAATCCTTGTCCCTAGTTAGAGTGAGATATTATCCTTAAAATTTTAACCATAAAATTTTATTTTTTTTGAGTCCATCAAGTCAAAGTTCGGTATTCATCTCATCTTCTTAATGGTTGTGCAGGTATTTATTTTTTAAAAACTTATTTGTCTTCTAGGATTTATCAAGTCAAGATTATTACTCTCAAATAGTCTTGTAACTGAGGGTAAATTTTTGGATTAGATTCATCAATAAAGCATATAAAATAAACCCAAAGCAATTACAAAACATAATGGAAGTTAAAACAAAGAATGATTATACATGTAAACCATCGAGTCTTCCATGATTCACTTTTGTAACACCTTCTTACTTGCTGGATAATGCTTTGCCCTCAGATTCGTCGTGCGAGCAATCTGCAAATGTCTAAGTCCTACACCAAGCTTTGAAGGATTTTAGATATGCCTAATGACTATGCCTATGACCATGATTGACAATGCCTAAACATGCTAAGACTTGATCAAATAAAAATAATAATTGCAATGAGAAGCCTTAGTGTGCAAGTGAATAAGTATGTAATACACCTATAATATGTCTACTTGTGTGTGTGTAATCGAAAAGTGAGGAAAATGACATTTTATAGAAAATGTCATTTTGAATGGACGGGCGAGATCGAATTCTAAGAAAGACCTAGAATGAGAGGTCCAGATTAAATCTGAGAATCCCTAATTAGGGTTAGGGTAAATTCATTAATCGAACAATCAAGATAATATCTCAAATAATTGGATCGACGGTGGAGAATAAATGAGGAAATTAATTCAAAAATAAAGATTTTTGAAAATGAAGAAGACAAAGACTGAACTGAAGATCAGATTTGGAAAAATCAAGAAGATAAGAGTTAGACTGAAGATCAAATTTGGAAAATAAAAAATCTACCCGATTACTTGATTTTTGGAAGATTAGTTACTATTTTGAATTAAATTAATTCAAAATAATGATTTTGTGAGACAATAAATAATCTTTTTCAAATTATTTACCAAAATGGATTGACAGTTAAGAAAGTGATGACATTTTAAATAATTTCATTTATTTAAAATGAGAGGAATATTAATTTTGATAATTAAATAATTAAAGATAATTATTTAATTTAGCAGATAAGGTAATTAACTAAATAAATTAATCAATTCATTTAATATATGAGTTAGTGACATATTAAATAAATAAATAAAATTTATTTATTTAATAATCGAGAGAAAAATATATATGGCCGAGGTATTAAAATAAATTAAGAAATTTATTTAGTAAGAGAAGACGTATTTAATAAATAAATAAAATTTATTTATTTAATAATCATGAAGAATAAAAGGACATGAATTAATTAAATAATTATGAATTATTTAATCAATAGTTGAATGTGGACCAAGGACATAATTAAATGTCATAATCATGCTAGGATGAAAGTGGTATAAATGAAGCTTGCAGGCCTAGGTCATTTTTATGTGTCTACAAGTTTTGATCATAGGTGATTCGAGATATGAACTTGATTTTTTAAGTTGATAGAAATATTTATCAAATTATAAAGTCAATTATTAGTATGTGTCATAATTCAATGTCCATGGTAATGATACAATAAAGATTTGACCTTGAAATGATCTTTATCATATCATTAACATGGGAATTGAATTAAGAAATTGGAGCAAATATTGAAGTATGTGTCATAATTCAATTTCCATTATAATGATATGAGGAATACCATGCATTTTTGTGGTTTGTGAATGCAATACAAGTCCAAAAGTCTAAGTAACAATAAGGATAGATTTTCCATTCACATCTATAAGTCAAAGGTTTATTATAATGTGAAAAAGTTAGGATGTGGGATTTGGTCACAACCATGTGATAATTGCAAGCATGCACATGGGGTTTGAAACCCTGCTTGCATCACATTTTCATAGAAAAATGCTCAATTTTTTTTGTGCAACCTTGACACTTCTACAACACCAAATGTCTAATCGAGGTTTGAAACTTCAAATGAACATTGGTAGTTCTATGACACCAAAATTCAAGGAATGGTTTGATAGGGACTAAAAGTCCCGAATGAACTATTCAATGTGGGATTAGATTTGGGAACAGATCTAGGATCTTGAACATTTTGTAGATATGTCTTGCCAAGCATTGAAGAAATGAAAGGACACAAAACCAGTGTATGCGATCATGATTGAAAATGCCAATTGTATCTTAAAAACCATAGGGCTCTATCGGCGGGAATCAAAACTAGATCCAAATTTGGGATTTTAAACATTTTACTTCCATAGGGTTGATTGGGATCTAAAATCCTAAAAGATTTAATGAATGCCCTAATCCATATTAAACCAAAACTTAAGTGCAATTAACCATCCATCAGACCAATAACTGAAGAGGAGAGGATACCTAGGCTCCAAAAGAGACCGCGAGGACCGAAAGAGAAAACCCCTAGAACCTAGGGCATAGACAAAACGAGGGCAGTGGAGAAGAACCGAACAAAAACCCCAAAACCAAAACCCAAATGAAAAAAATAAAACAAAATAAAACAAAACCAAAAAATAGGAAAAGCAATGAAAACAAGAACCTAAAGGACAAAGGACCAACTTGGAGCACAACCATAGAGGGAACTCAACTGTGACGAAAGAAGTGCAATGGCAATCCTTCCTGCTCAGATAAGATGGACTCCAATTCTTTTATGATAATGCTCAGATAACTCGCTAAAGTAAATACATATTATTTAAAAAATTTAATTTGATTGATGGCTCAAGAATGGATAAAAAACCTTCTGCGCATATAGGAAAGTTTCACCATTGACAAAGTAGGTGGAGGAAGATCATGGGTCAGAGACAAATTTTGGCACCAAAATGAAAATGGTCCAAAGCCCATTCAAGATTCTGAATTTTGATTGGGCCTAGGGAGGAGAAACAAACAAGGGTAAAAGTGGGAAAACAGATTGTAATTCGATCCATTTTTAGATAAAATCCTAGAGTACAAAAGTCAAATTGAATCCTGACGCCTAATAAGAAGAAAACAATTCAGGGCCAAAAACTCAAAAGGAATTTGGACTTTTAGACAAAAGTACAAAATCATTTCAGAGTTCTGAAACCCGATGAAAGAGACACAAAGTGGGATTGGGAATTTAGAAGGGATTTGAACTTTTAGAAAAAAAGTTTGAAATCCCTCCAAAGTCTTGAAACTCGACCAAGAAGAGCCAATAAGAGCCAGGGAAAACATAAACTCTGAGGACCAAAAAAAATGAAAGGAAAAATCAATCGAGAGAATTCTGTAGAGCAGTCATCCACCAATCCATGGTCTATAGAAATCAAAAGAGAAGACACAATAGGATCAGAGAAATTTCTCTCGGCATAAAACCCTGCCAACCAAGTTAGAGCCATTCAGAAGATGATACACATCTAGAGCCGGTTGCAGGGATGTCAAAGGACAAACATGAGGGAGAAAATAAATACCTGCAAGAAATTTAACTAACTCTGCACACCACAAAAACATCCATTAAATTTGACAAGAATAGAGAAGCAACTTCGTAAAGCCATCAAGTGAGAATCAAGCCAGTCCCAACCAAGAACCGTAAAAATTGTATCCACCACCTGAGAGCATTCAATAGCAAAAGCTTTCTATAATTTACCTACAGAAAAAGTTTGGAAATCCCTTACTTCATGGTACCTTGCAAGTATAAATATTCTAAAAGAAGAATCCATAGAAACACTGCCAAAGCTTCATATTGAAATAAAACACCAAAGATTGCCTTTTATGGATTGTAAATTTTCCCATAAAATGTGCAAAAAAACTATTGCATGAGAATGTTGAAAGCTCCCAAGCCATTCCAACATCCTGACGAGAAAGGATGCACACTATTGTATAGGCCAGGGGTAAAAAAGTACACAAAATCCATTCATTTAATACTAGAGAAAATATCGGATATCAAAAAATATGCGAAGTGCAGAATGGAGAAGAGGCTACCTTTAAGAGCGGATGGAAATGAAGAGGGACAAAAAACCAAAAAAATATAAGAATAGATGTTTTTGAAGCTGTCTAATTAAACCAACTTGATTACAATTGATGTCATGAAGATCATCCAACACTAAACAAAAATCACCTTAGCCAATGATTGGATAACAATACGAACTAATCAATGAGGAAAGGCAAAAAAAAAAAGGTAAGTGCTCTTTACAATGCTTAATAGAGCCAACCTTTCAAAAAAAAAACTTTACTAGGTGGATAGATAGATCCCCCAACCACATCAAACTCCCCAACATCCCATTAATGGGACCACAAAACTGATCCTTATAAGACTGAACCATTGGGGCCAAAATCTCAATGCAACCTACCAGCCCCTTAAGATTCGAGGGAAATAGCAGAAAAGAAACTAAAAGCTGCTATTGGGAAAATAAGAGAGAAGATTCATAATGTGATTACTCTTTATATCTAAGAGATTCATCGATCACCCTATTTGCCAAAAATTCTGCAAAGATATTAGCTTCCCTGTAGCAATGCATGATTTAAAATGATAAAAATCTTTTTAAAAGGAGTTGAATATGGGATAAATGATAATTTAGATTCCAATACTTTAATTTTTTATTTGAAAGAGCATAAATCACCACCTTAGAATCAACCTTAATGACAATGATAGATATTACCAACTTCCAAGCCAACTCTAGACCAATTTGTAGAGCATTGAATTCTACTTCATTATTGGATCCATCCTTTAGAACTTCACACATAGCCCCCATAAATTATCTTAAAATCACATGAGCACTTGATTTACCCAGGTTACCCCTGGATGCACCATCAAATTTTAACTTAATGAAGCCATTAGGAGGGGGTAACCAAGTGAAAAGCTTTCTATCAATGCAAGAGTCATGATTATGTACAAAACCCACCTAAGAGAGTTTGTGAAGGGGTCATTGTTTTAAAATCAAAGCATCCAAGGAGGATAAAACCTTTTTGGCATTGGAGTTTTTGTACAAATTTGTCATTGTAACTTCAGAGATGGAAAGTTCAATATTTTGTAGGACTTGATTTAGATTCAAAATATTTTTCCTAAAGATATGATTGTTTCTTTCTAGCCAGAGATTCCAGATGACTATAGAAAGACTGACTGCCCAAATGCAAGAAAAGGAAGAGTTTGA
The DNA here is from genome assembly GCA_007258455.2 of Sequoia sempervirens. Taxonomy (NCBI): domain Eukaryota; kingdom Viridiplantae; phylum Streptophyta; class Pinopsida; order Cupressales; family Cupressaceae; genus Sequoia; species Sequoia sempervirens. The sequence goes on from VDFB02047230.1 coordinate 45,349,061, forward strand.
GAACAAAAAAGGCTAGCTAAGAAAATGCTCCAAGATAGAATTTTGAAAAGGACTTGACCAACCAAGCTTGAAACACAACCAAGACCAACACTAATAAGAAAAATTGTAGCCAAGAAGTAAATGATCAGTTGATTCATAAGCCTTGCCACATGTTACACAGGATAAAAGAGGAACAATTCCCAATCTATCAAGCCTCATACTTGTAAGAATTATTTCTTTTAGGGTAAGCCAAGTAAAGGCACCTGATTTAAAGGGAGCACTTTGGAGCCCAAATAGAGTTTAAAAGGCCATGTATCTTTTTGATTTGAGTCAATTAGAGGATTATAAACATATTTAACATTATAGGTGCCAGATTTTTCTTTGAGCCAAATAATATCATCCTATTTATTTGAGAGGAAAATCCACCTTTTCTGGAGTTCAACCCTAAGGGATTCTTTCACATGTTCAAGGATAGGTAGGAAGCCAAAGTCCTTCCATTTTATAGAAGGAAGAGAATTCCAAAATTCCATAACCATATAATCTTTCACTTTATTACCCTAGAGAACCTTTAGAGGAGTCTCAATTTGCTCCCAATTTCCATGTAACTTGAGAAGCCTATGTCCATTCCATGTGTCTTCTCATAAAAAAGCACTTTTTCCCCATTGTTAATTACCCAAGAGAGATGGGGTAGGAGAACAAACCTATAGGAGGAGAGAAAATTCCAAATTTTAGAACCAAGAGGGAGGTCCCTCTTAGTAAAAATCCCCTCTATCAAGGGAATCAAGATACTTGTATCTCGTAATCTGACACCATTTTTTATTCAGATTTGCATATAGCTTCCATACCAATTTAGAACTCAATGCTTTATTTTGAAGAAAAATATCTCTTAAGCCAACCCCACCCCTGAGTTTAGATTTATAGACAAAATCCTAGGACACCAATGGTAGTTTGTTTTTAGCTATGACATTTTTTTCCAAAAGGAAATCTCTAAAATCTTTTTTCAAAGAAATTCCCTTTCCTTGAGGGAGTTTTAGTACTAACATTAGATAAGTTGGAAGAGAATGTAACACAACCTTGGGAATTGCCAATTTTCCAGCAAAAGAGAGCCACTTAGATCTCCATAACAAAATTCTATTAGAGGCAAAATCAATGATCTTATCCTAGAAATAATGTTTCTCCTTCCCAAAAAAGAAAGGAATCCCCAAGTATTTGTAGGGGAGATAATCACATTGAAAGCCCCAAAACTTCAGAATCTGAGTTTTTACAAAAGAGTTGACATTGAGAAAGAAAATATTAGATTTTTCTATATTGAAAGCTTGAAAAAATAAATGAATAATCATAAAGGACATTTTTTATGCCTTTGGCCTCATCCATACTTGCATTGCAAAATAAGAGAGTGTCATCAACAAAAGGGGAGTGGGTGATTGGATGAGGAAAATGCTTGACTGAGACTCCTTTCCAAGAATGAGAATCTACCTTGCAAAAATAATTGATCTACTTAGATCTTTAGCCATTAGAATAAAATAAATGGGGATAAAGGATCCCCCTGCCTAACCCCTTGAGTAGGAGAAAAATAACCATGAGGAGATCCATTAAAAATTATAGAGAATTTAGCTCCTGAAATGCAAGAGTATATCCATTTGCACCAGCTATTACAAAAACCAAATTTTCTCACCACAACCAAAAGAAAGCCCCAATTGACCCTGTCATAGGCTTTCATCATGTCCAATTTTAGAACCAAATTTTCTTAGCACAACCAAAAGAAAGTCCCAATCAACCCTGTCATAGGCTTTCATCATGCCCAATTTCAGAACCACTGCAGGAATATTATCTGGCATGATTGAGTGAAGAACCTCACAAGCCAAGATGGCCCCTTCTGAAGTATCTTTACCTGACACAAAACCACCCTGCTCTTCAGAAATGATTGAATGAAGAAAACTTGCCAACCGTGAAGCAATTTATTTTTTGAAGATCTTATATATAGTGTTACATAATGCTATAGGTCTAAAATATCTAAAATAAGAGGGTAAAATTTCTTTGGAATGAGGGAAAAAAAGGGTGGTATTCAAATCCTTTAAAACATTTCTATTTCTTCTTGATTCTTCTAGAGCTAGGAGAATTTATTTTCCCACAAATTCCTAACACTTTTGATAAAACAAGACTATAAAACCATCAAGGCCAAGAGCTTTTTCAACAACCATTAAAAAAACCACCCTCTTAACTTCTTCAAGGGTGAATTTTGACATTAGACTTTTTTTGCTCTTCAGAGGCCAAGAGAGGAATATTATTGATGACAACATTATTAGAAAAAGACCATTGTTGTTTTACTAGAGAAAGAATATTTTTATAGAAGAGGTCAACTTCCTCACCAATTTCTTTATCTGTGGAGAGAATACTACTAGAAGAAGATTGAATGGATACAATTATATTAGCTTGTCTCCTAATTTTTGTAGAAGTATGCTTTTTTTTTGAGTTTTTGTCCCCTTCTTTCATCTAAATTTCTCTCAACTTTTGATGCCAATACCATTCCTCCCTAGTAAGACTAGCTTGGATTTTAGTATCTTCTCCTTTTCATAGAGAGGACCATCCATACATTTTTTTATGACAACCTCATATAGAGTTGCCAAGTCCTACTCTACTCTAATTTTTTTGAGAAGATATTCTTAAAATGGCTCAAATTCTTGTCTTTTATTTTTCCTTTTAGATATTTCATATTTTTGTGGAGCTAAAACATTTAAGAGCTTTCTACATAGGGGTAACTCAACCACCAAGTTTTCAAAAATGGGACAACATTTTCATCTTTGAACCACATCTTCAAACTTAAAAGTGTTTTTGTTTGGTGATTTGTCTTCAAACAAAGATAGGGAGATAGGAAAATGATTTGAGCCAACCAATGCATGAATAATAGAGGAGAAGTCTCAATGGTAATTCAACCAATTTTCAAATAGAAAAAATCTACCCAATCTTTCAGCTATCTAAGAAAAATCCTTACGCTTATTAGACCATGTGAAAGTTATAACTTTTCGGGTGCAATCATACAATTTATCAGCAGTAAAAGTTTACTAAAATCTTCCATGACTTTAGGGGGAGGAATGATGCCTCCACATTTTTTAGATGAATTTAGGACAACATTGAAATCCCTAGCAAAAATATTAAAATAATTTTGGAGGGAAACTAAGACAAAAGAGAGTTGTCTCCATGACTAGTTTTTCCTTCCAGTTGAGTAGGGGCAATAAATGTTAAAAATTTGGAAGATCTTGCTTGATTTCTAACATCAGATAGAAGCCCCAATCCAATTTTCTTTGGAGTTGAGTAACTCTGCCTTCATGCTATTTTTGTTCCATAAAATAGCCAAGCCCGGGTAGAAGCACCCAATGCTAGAGAGGCTAGGAAATTCCAATTTAACCAAGAGCCAAAAATATCATATTCTAACACCTTAGAGAGTTTTGTTTCCTATGGGAGTACAATATCTGAAAAAGTACCAATAATTTGATGCTTGATTAAGCATCTCTTGTTAGGGGAATTTATGCCCCTAACATTCCATGATAAGACCCTCATTTTTCTTGAGAGATTCTATTTCTCCTCGTTCTAAGATTCCATTACGAGGTGTTGTTCCTCACAATTGTCTCAAGTTGTTTGGATTTTGAGCTTGACCATTCACCAACCATTCCAAAAATAGATTTTTTAGATGATGATCTAAGGTTTTTTTCCAAAGTTGTTTGAATACTCGCTGCAATTTCCAATTGAATTCTCAAACTATTTGGTGTCCTACCTCTCCTACTCTTGGGAGAAACAATGGCTTTATTTTCTAAATCCGTTTGAGAGATTAGAGGAGAAGCAACACCAGGAGGGGTAGGAGAACAAACAAGATTATCCTAGCCAAGAGACAAACCCTAAACCAGAGGTACTTGAACATGAGATTATGACTAAGACTGAGAAATGGGAAGGGGGAAGGACTGAACAACAACATCCTCTTCTCCAAGGATCTCATCAACAAATTTCTCAATAAAGTCCTCCCCAACCTTTTTTATTAGTTCATTAACCAAATTCATTAGTTTCTCTTTCTTTGAATTACCTTTCAACATATCTTTAAATTGGGAGAGGCCATTCTTTGGAAGGATTTTGTGAGCAGGAGGGGCAATATCATTTTCAAGAATTAATTCTTGAGGTTCACCCTTGTTCTTCGCTAATAGGGAGCATGGTATAGATTGTGAGTCCTAGGGGAGAAAAAATATAGGAGGAATGGATTGAGAAGAGAGAGGACTACCAAAAGAATTGTGAATTTCCAAAGGTGTAGAATTTTCTACAAAGCTTTCCCTCATTAAAATGGCCAAGTCCACTAGAGTAATTTCTTTATGATGAAGAAAAGGCTCAATATGCAATGTTTGATGCCAAACCCCTTTACTTGAGATTAAATTCACCACTTGGTATAGCTTTTGGGTTGTTCACTAGAACCCAAACCCTAGAAATGAGGTAAACATTTTGAGCCATAAAATCACTTTTCAAAAAGGACCCAAAATGGGAAATGATTTGTTTTAAAGATAAATCCTCAAGAAATTCAACAAGAAGTTTCGACATAGAAAGAAAAGTACGAAGGGGTACAACCTTAGATCATTTGGCAAGAGGTTGTCCTTACAATCAATAGGCCCTAAAAAAGTATTCCCACACTAGAAGGGACCCTCCCTAACTACTTTATTCTTTATATTTTCACCTTTAAAGAGAACAAAAAAAGTGAAAGGCGAGAACAATTTAGGAGATAAAAAGATTCATACCAGTTTTCCTTCAACCATGTTTGGATTTCAAAAGAAGATTTATTCTCACCCCAGATTTGAACAAACATGTTGTTCTTCTAATCTAACAAACTGTCATCCAAATCCAAGCTTATTTTTGGAATGACATCCATCCAACAGACTTGTTGTGAGGAAGCTTCTTCAAGATCAAGAAGTACATTCTTACCCTTATCAAACCTAGAGCTACAACCTCCATGGGAGTGTGAAAAGTTTTATCCAAGTGGTCAACAACCAGATTCGATGTATTTTCTATCTGAGGTCTTGAAATTTTCAAAACCCTTCGATCTAACATCTTTATGGCTACCATTCTCCTTGTTCCAAGGCTTGAAATTGTGTGATCCACCAAGATTAGGGTTATAGTCATTAGCCACATTGGAGCACCGAAGGACCCCTTGAGAAAAGTTATTACCCATCTCTCGAGAGGAGAAGTTTCTTTTCCTATCATCAAAAGCCCGCCCTAAAAAAAATTGGGTGTTAAAGTGTGGTAGGTCACGAGGTTTTTCCAAGGAGTGGACGTAGAAAGTTTCTTTTCCTTGTTTTTCTAGATATTTTGCAAAGGAATGAAATTAGGGTTTTCCCGAGGATAGGATGACATTCTTAGAAAACCTTGAGTTGAGTTAGAGTTTTCTTGAAAATGGGATGAGGCCTTCAAAATCCCGTGATAATGACACGAGTCTGCCTGATTTCCTCTATCAAAGCTTGACACTGTTTGGTTTCCACTAGGTGGCAGAGGGGGCCATTCGAGGTATGCTTCATCATCCCACCATACATTCTTTTTTTCTGAGTACTCAATATGGTTTCTCAATTCATAAAAGGTTAGCAGCAAATTCTAGTCCTATACCCCAGGTTAATGGAGTAGGAACTAGCACAATATTACTAACCCCTACCTTTCCACTACGAAGTGAAGTTGAACCTATGACCTTGAGGGAGAAAACTTCAAGCCCTATCCAACTCTGCTACAAGCGGTGGCTAAAAGGTTAGCAATAAAAGTCCAATCCTATACCTCGGGTTAGGAGAGTAGGAATTGACACAATAAAACTGACCCCCACCTTTCCCACTACGAAGCAGAGTTGAACCTGTGACCTCAAGGGAGTAAACCCCAAGCCCCAACCAACTCCACCACAAGTGCTGGCTTAAGCATTTATTTTATTAAACTTTAAGATCAAATATTTTTCCATAATATTTGATGTATAATTAGATTTGATTCACCTAAAATTTGCAATTTAAATTATAAATCTAAACTGATTCACCCTTAATGTTACATGGTTCTTTCTTATTTTAGGTCCATATGGCCAATCTAATTTTCCTAGTATTTATTTAATCTTAAATCTAATAAGTCTCGTTACTTTTTAAGAAGTAAAATGTAATTGTGCCTTAAAATTCTCATCAAGTTTTGAATTTCTTTTGGACTATTAATGCCAATTGATTTTTTTTTTTTAATTTTTTTTTAAGTCCAAGTTTGTTTTACTTCCTAGAAAGCAATGATAAATATTAAATTAGAGATGAATTTAGATTTTTTAGTAGGACTATTATTTAAGCATCTTCTTTATATGAAATTGATTTAAAATATTCAATTCCCACTTGAACCCCATAAGGGGTGTTGCCCATTGATCCCATTGGTGGCTACCATCTATAAGACCTTACTTTAGTATTACAAAAATATAAAAGAATATATAGAGGATTGTGCTAACAAATCTATGGATATTGATAGACCCATAATTTAGATAATATTTGATTTTATGTTTAATACAAGTTAATATTTATTTTTTATTAGAATTAATTTATTTTAGAAAGAAATGATTAACTATGGTAATTAATGCACTTACCTATTATTTATCAGTATTCACCATGAATTTATATAAATTTATAGTAATGTGTATAAATTTTCTAATAGAATTAATAATTTTTTAGAAAGATGATTCATCAATAAAAATTAATATATTTTTCAAAAAAAGAAAGATTCACCAAAATTTTATAAAAAATTTAGGGACCTTTTCTTAACTTTATCATTAATCTAAGGATAGGTGTACATGGGGAGAATTTTATCCTTTAAATAAGATTTGATGGAAAAGGTAGGGTTCACTTGTAAGAAATTAAGGTAAAAAAAGAGGTAAAGTGGTTAAATAGAATAAAATATAAAATAAATGAAAAGACATTTGATGGGGTTAGAAATTAAATTAAACATAATAATTAAGAAGGTTAAGTAAGGCCTAGAAAAAAATATAGGAAGGGGGAACAACATGGCTAGAAAAAATCAATGGTTAGGGGAAAAGGGTCAAAATACATGAGACAAAGGCCACAAATTGAAAATGACTAAAATATGGATAAAAGTGTGATAAGGGTATGCAAATTTTGTTATCACACACACAATTGACATTAAATCATGTATTCCAAAAGAATTAATTCTTAAGTATCTTTAGATAAAACCAATAGTTTAAGGAAGAATATAAGAAGTAAATTAATTGTAAAGGGTAATATGAATTGAGAAATACCTTAGGGTGCAAGACGCCAACGAGAGGATTGATTTTTAAAATATATTTTTATTTTACAATTTAGAAAGATCATTGGGGATTCGAAGAGAAATAAAATTAACCCATTTAAAGGTTTTATGTCAATAAATAAAAGGTTTATGTACCAATAGATTAATGAGATGCTTGTTCCACTAAATATTATGGTGATCGTTTGAAACAAGCAATGTGAATGGTTCTAATGATGAATTAGTAATACTTCAAATAAATTTATTAGGTGTCCTAACATATATTCTTCTAGAAGATGTGTGGTAAACCAAATAACATTACAAGGAAAGAAATATGAGATTCCTTGTAAATAATTAGATGTTTTAAGAAATAAATAAATCCAAAGAGGTCATACATTCTTAAAATAAAATGAAGTGATATCTACTATTGAGGGTCAAGAGATATAAGTGATTGAAATAATTCCTAAAAGGGAAACAATATGATATTTATATCATTTCTATAAAAAGAGAAATAAATTTGAAGGAATAAAATTTCATAGATTATGCAATTGGACTACAACAAACTCTAAGTGGTAATAAGTTCTAACTTAATAGTTGAAAATAGATTTACAAGAATGGAATAGATAATTCATCATTAAGAGTTGAGTGGTGAATCCTACTTTGTAGAATTTTTAAAATAAATAGATGAGTTATATGAGTTACCATAGAGTGTTATTTTGGGTAGAGATACTAAGTTCTTGTGGCATTTTTTATATACATTTAGAGATGGACTTGCATAGAGGTCTTGTAGGCTTGTATACAATAAAATTTTAGGGAATGGATCTAGAGTAATAATATTATTCTAATTAGTTTATAAGATATTTTCTAATGGTGTTGGTGATCTACAAGAGTTCTTTTATGGTAAGTGTATTATCACATACTATGAAGGCTTATTTTAAAAGTTGTTGATGATGAGAAGTGTAAAGTACAAAGAGTTATATTAGAGTATAATAGAGAAAAGAATTGGAGGCGAAGTTAGTCATAACACACTTGAATAATAAGGTATTACCTTATATAATTAGAGGATAAATGTTTGAAGTAGCCTAAATGAAAGAGGTTTTGAAGAATTTTGTCATGATCTAGGTTTCGCTAAAGTGGAGAGAGTTTAGCTTAGACTCAACAAAAATAGCATAGAGGGCATGGGTTATATTGTAGTGATACTAAGTATTGCAGTTGATGATAATTCCTTTACAAAAGGAATGAGTAGATCTAATAGCCTATTGTTAGAATTAAAAAATATGAATTACGTGAAATAGTTGGATTATGAAATATTAACGATTAGTCTTAAAGATGTGGTATGGATGGTTTTGTAAAAAATAAAGAATGGAGTTTAGAGGATTGTATTTGGTGAGTACCTTTATGGGTATTGAAGAGAAACAAAATTACTTAAACAAAATACGAAAAGTGGAGGAAATAATTGAAATTTCATGAAGGTGTTATATAGCGTAAGATTCTAGATTCATATTTTTTGACACAATATATATAGTCATACCTACAAGAATGAGAACAATTTAGAAATTTAGAGAGGGAAACATGTGGAAGAAAAATGTATTGTCCAATATAGAAGAAGATACATGAGATTATAGTTAGAACATGAGAATACAAACCAAATAGAGGATGAGATAGTGAAAATAATAATTTTATGTTAGTAATTAAAAAATTTCCATGAGAAGAAGAAATAGAATTAGGCTAAAGATATTTGTTGAAAAATGGAGGTAATTATGTAGCTTAAAACTTGTAAAACTATGAGATTGTAGATCTAATTAAGTGTTTTTTGTTAACAATTATTTGTGTATGATTATCTATTTAGATCAATTTTACCAATTGTAGAAAGAGACAAAAGATTGTAGAAGAATGAGACAAGAAGATATAAGTGATACAACATATACGTGGAGAAATCCTTTCAGGAAAAAACTCCACCACCAAAATCAATAGTGCTTGTATTATTTAACCTTAGAATAAGATTACAATAACACTATATCAATCCTTTGCTTGATATGCTTATTTTGCCTTCAACAATTCTTCTTCACAACCTGCCATAAACTCTAATAAAACTCTCTTCAACTTGCTGCAATTAATAGACAATGATGAGCATTGTAAACTCCAAAGAGTTGTCAATTACAAGAGCACAAAGCTCCTCTTAAAAACCTACGCTTATTTTGTCCAAGTAGAGTTTCATCATGTAACATGAAGTCAAAACCAAAGTCTTCTCAATTTAGGTGCCCCAAACTGAACTCCTAACTGATCATTGGTCAAGAAAATATCTTCCAAGCTTCTCCTCAAAGTTGGTGCCCAAAGAATGGGCCCACTTAACTCAACCTTGTAAATATATTCTCATGCAAAAGGTGTTAACTCAAATATGCCAACTTGGGCACCCAAGGTGGGTCCAAGTCAATCTTTGTTAATTAAAAAATATCTCTTCATCAATTCATGCAAACATTATGCATGATTGATCATCCCCACTTAGTTGAATGTATCCACCTATTATCTGTCATGCAACTCAAGTCAACTAAAGTCAACTAACATGCAACTCAAACTAACTACATGCAACTGAAGATAACTAAACCATAACTGAACTGAACTGAACTGAGCTGAACTAAACTAAACTGAATTGATATTGAACTGAACTAAACTGAACTCCACTCATGTAAATATCAATTCCTAACTTGTAGGATCTTTACATGCATCATTGAAGTGTTATCTATTCTTCAAACAATTAACTTAAGCAAGGTGGGTTCCACCTTCCATGTGGGCACCCCATGTGCTCCTATTATTTAGGAACTCTTCTTGGATGCCATCACATGTTCCTATCATTTAGGAATAATTAAAAATATCAATTTACATGTCCATTTCATTCAAATTTAATCTCTTTCTAATCCTAGTGTTGGGGAACACTTTCCAAGGACTTAGGAGATACATGAAATATGTTTAGGATTACAATTAAATGGCATCCTATTCCCAACATTCTATTACTTGACATTATACATTGCAATTATTCTAAACAAGGAATCATTATTATAAATCAAGTACAAGACTCGAGGGCAATGGCCTTCCTACACCAAGAGAACTTATCTATAGGAATTGGTTTCGTAAGATAATTTGTAGCATTGATCAAAGTGTCAACTTTCTCAATCAATACCTTCCCACTCTCAACCATTTCTTGCACAAAGTGATACTAAACATCAACATGCTTAGTACGAGTATGATACATAGGATTTTTGGATAACAAATAACACTCTTACTATCACATTCATGTTTAATTTGCTTGCAATTAAAACCAATACCTTTCCCAAGTCTTTGTAACCAAATTGCCTCTTTAGAGGCATGCGTAGTAGCCATGTACTTTGATTCTATGGTGGAAAAATCAACTGTGGGATGCCTCTTACTCATTCAACTAACCGCAACTCCAAAAAAAGTAAACTCATAGCCACTTGTCAACCTCCAACTGTCCAGGTCTCCTACCTAATCTAAATCAACAAAACCTTGTATGTCCAATGATTTGTGTATAATATCAATATCATTAGCACCATGATAAACCAAATAGTAATCAAAAGTACCTCATAAATATCTAAACAACCTCTTAACATAAGTCCAATGTTTTTTACCAGGGTTAGACATAAAGCTACTTAGAACTCCCACTGCTTGGGCTATATTTGGTCTCATACAAACCATTGCATACATTAAACTACCAACTACACTAGCATATAGAATTTTAGACATTTCCTCATAATCAAAATTAGATTTAGGAGTCATGTCTAAACTTAACTTCATGCCAACTGGTAAAGTAATATTAATTGGTTTACTATCCTACATATTAAATTGTTTCAATATAGTATCAACACAGATGCTTTGACTTAAGCAAAGCTTTATGTTACCTCTATTGTTGTTGATCTGCAAACCAAGGATATATTTTGTAGCCCCTAGATCTTTCATCTTAAATGTGCTAGAGAGTTGTTCTTTCAATTCTTTGATCATTACCTTGCTATTACCAATAAATAACATGTCAACATACAAGATAATAATTAAAAGCTGATCATCAATAACTTTTATGTAAACACAATGATCTTCCTCACTCCTAACATAAGCAATTTTCAATGCAAAAGCATCAAACTTCTGGTACCACATTCTTGGTAATTGTTTCAATCCATATAAAGATCTCTTTAACCTGCAAACCAATTATTCTTTTCCTTTTACAACAAAACCATCATGTTGCCTCATATAAATCTCCTCATCAAGATTCCCATACAAAAAAGTAGTTTTCACATCCATTTGCTCTATCTCAAAATCATAAGCAACAAAAATAGATAAAAATAATCTAATAGAAGTTAATTTAGCAACATGAGAGAATATTTCATTAAAGTCAACTCCCTCTCTTTGGGAGGATCCCTTGGCTACTAATCTAGTCTTATACCTTTCAAGATTACCATCAGCTCCAATTTTCTTTTTAAAGATTCATTTACAACCAATGGCCTTTCTTCCTTTAGGAAAACTCTCAAGATCCCATGTGTCACAAGTATCCAAGGATTCCATTTCCTTATGCATAGTGTGTGACCAAAGCTTTTTCTCATTTGAAGATACAACTTCCCTATAAGATCTAGATTCATCATTAGTACTCATCAAAGAAAATATACAACGAAAATCAAGTGGGCTATACCTATCAACAGGATTATGTTGTCGTGTGGATCTTCTCAAAGGGGTTTCTTCTTGTTCCTCAATATGCTCATCATGAGCATCTATCTCAAAAGAACTCTATGAAATCTCCTCATCCAATCCATCCAATTGTTCTTCAACATGTGCATCGTCTTGTTTCTCAATATTTATCTCAAAATGCACTGTTTGAGATGTATCCTTCTCCTTTGGTTGTTCTTCTCTTGAATAAGCTCTAAATTCCCTAAAAATCACATCTCTAGATAAAGTAATTTTTTGGGTTAGAGGATTCCAAAGCTTTTAACCTTTTACATTTTCACCATAACCTATGAATATGCATTTCCATGCTTTTGGATCCAACTTAGATTATTTTTTATTAGACACATGAACAAAATCCTCACAACCAAAGATCCTTAAATGTGCAACACTAGGTTTCCTACCTAACCACATTTCATAAGGATTTTTATCTTCAATAGATGAACTAGGGGATCTATTCTTTAAATAACAAGAAGTACTTACAGCCTTGGCCCAAAGGCACCAATCTAGCTTAGCACTACTTAACATACTCCTATCTTTTTCCATTAAGGTTTGATTCATCCTTTCTGCTACTCCATTTTGTTGAGGTTTATATGGAGTAGTTTTTTGTCTCATAATTCCTGTATGCTTACAATAATCAAATTTTGTAGAATAATATTCACCACTATTATCTAATCTCAACACTTTTATCTTATGATCTAATTATTTCTCAACCAAAGCCTTAAATTATTTAAACTTATTTAACACATCATATTTTTTATGCATAAAATAGATCCAAGTGTATCTTGAGACACCATCAATAAATGTGACGTAATGTCTAGATTTTCCAATAAAGTCAATATCCATAGGGCCTGTTACATTTGAATGAACAATCTCTAATAATCTTGTAGCTTTATTTGTTCCACTAGGAAATGAAGATCTAGATTGTTTTCCAAACACACAATGCTCACAAAAATTATTTTTTCCAATATTATAATCATGAATACCATCGACCAATTTTTTATTAAGAATGGTCCTAAGACATTTTTCACCAATGTGGCCCAATCTATGGTGCCACAACATACATGTATTTTTAGCTTCTGTTACATTGGCTGATTTATTCAAATTGGAGGTATTAAGCTTAAACAAAGTCCCAATCTGAGATCCTTTAGCAACCACCATATTCCCTTTCACCAATCTGCAACCACCTTTATCAAATGTCACATGCATTCCAAAATCATTGAGCTTAGATACAAAAAGTAGATTTCTAGCAAGTCTTGGAATATGTAAAACATCATTAAGGGTCTTAACCCTACCATCATTGAAACACAACTTTACCTCTCCTTTTTTGACAACCTTTATTGTGTTATTATCTCCAAAGAATATATTTCCTCCATCATATGCAGTATACTTAGTGAACCAGTCCTTGTTAGGAGTCATATGATAGGAGCAACCTGAATCAATAAGCTAAGAGGTATTAAAAACAATATTAGATGAAATGACCAATGCATCATTACTGTCATTTGAGGATTTCTCTATAGAAACATCAAAACTCTTTTTCTTTTTATTACAATCCTTCTTTACATGTCCAGGTTTCCCACAATTCCAACACTTTACCTTACTCTTACCAGGGGTTTTAGACCATCCTTTGGACTTACCCTTTCCTTTCTTGTCTCCCTTAGGTTCCTTTCCTTATGCCTACCTCTTACAAACAAGGCATCTTGGGATCCCGTTTTAGACTTCCTCCTCATCTCCTCTGATAGGAGAGAAAAAATTATATTGTCCATCTTAGGATCTGCACCACTACCACTAATAGCAACAATTAGATTTTTCCAAGATTCTGGTAAAGAACAAAGTAACAAAATGAATTTATCTTCATCTTCTAGATTTACATCTATAGATGCTAACTAACTTAGAATCAAATTAAAAGAATTTAAATGATGTGCAACAAAATCACCATCTTTCATCTTTAAAGAATGCAATTTTATTTTTAGACACAACTTATTAGTAAGACTTCTAGTTTGATAGATATCACCTATCCTCTTCCACAATTTATATGTGGTAGTTTCATCTGAAACATTCAAGAGAACAACATCAACGAGACATAATCTTATGGTCCCTCTTGCCTTCTTATCAAGCTTAGCACAATCCTCATCTGACACCATTGTAGGTGACTTTGTCTCATTACAAACAACTAACCAGTGATCTCTCTCTTCAAGGAGATTCTCCATTTTTAGTTTCCACATCTCATAACTAGATCCATTGAATCTTTCAATATCTAAACAAGAAGTAGAACTCATTGTAACACACTTCTTTTACAAATCAGCAATAACACAATAGTAAAAGCTCCCACTACAACCAAAAAATCTTCAAAATTTTAAGAGAAAGGCGTCTGAAACTCTACCCAACCATTATCTATGATACCAAATGTTAAAAAATGGAGGTAATTATGTAGCTTAAAACTTGTAAAACTATGAGATTGTAGATCTAATTAAGTGTTCTTTGTTAACAATTCTTTATATATGACTATCTGTTTAGATCAATTTTACCAATTGTAGAAAGAGAAGATTTTAGAAGAATGAGACAAGAAGACAAAATTGACACAACATATACGTGGAGAAACCATTTTAGGAAAGAATTGCACCACTAGAATCAACAGTGCTTGTATTATTCCTTGATTGAGATGCTTCTTTTGCCTTCAACAATTCTTCTTCACAACCTACAATAAACTCTGATAAAACCCTCTTCAACTTGCTGCAATTAATAGACAATAATGAGCATTGAAAACTCCAAAGAATTGTCAATCACAAGAGCACAAATATCCTCTCAAAAACCTACACCTATTTTGTGCAAGTAGAGTTTCATAATGTAACATGAAGTCAAATCCAATGTCTTATCAATTTAGGCGCCCCAAACTGAACTCCTAACTGATCATAGGTCAAGGAAATATCTTCCAAACTTCTCCTCAAAGTTGGTGCCCAAGAATGGTCCCACTTAACTTAGCCTTGTAAATATCTTCTCATGCAAAAGGTGTTAACTCAAACATGCCAACTTGGGTGCCCAAGGTGGGTCGAAGTCAATCTTTGTTAATTGAAACATATCTCTTCATCAATTCTTGTAAACATTATGCATGATTGATCATCCCCACTTAACTGAATGTATCCACCTATTATTTGTTATGCAAATCAATTCATTAGCATGCAACTCAAGTCAACTGAAGTCAACTAACATGCAACTCAAACTAACATGTAATTGAAGATAACTAAACCATAACTGAACTAAACTGAATTGAACTAAATGTTGGTATGTGGCGATTGATTATGCTATACTATATAGCCCATGGTATACTGTACATCTCGGGCCCCTGTCCTTGCTGGGGTTTGGGGCCGGCCGCCCTGGGCAGGGGTTCGGGGGTGGCAGCCCCCGAGAAATTTTTTCCTACTTTTTCGTGTGATCACCGAAAAAGGAAAAAATCAATGAAAAAGGAAAAATCTGTTTTTGTAGAACCCTAAAATCTAGAAGCTTCTAAGCTTGTTAAAAAAGGGTTCGAATGGGTATTACTATATGATGAAAAATGCAATTATTCGCAAGATTGTAATAAGCTTTTACTAGATAATAAAAGTATTGGATGGCTGTGGTTTGGTGGATGTAGCCCAGATTGGGTGAACCATGTTAAATTCTCTGTGTTAAGATTTATTTTGTGTGTGTTTTAGTTTATCTGTTTATTAATTAAATCTGCATTTAATTGTTAGATATCTGCCATTTCTAACCCTAACAAGTGGTATTAGAGTGGGTTGTGTTTCGATTATCGTCTGTAGGAAGATCTCACGGTTGAGTGGGAGTCTCACAATTGAGTGGGAGCAATGGCAGACGAGGGTAAGAAGGTTGAGAAGTTTAACAAGTAGAACTATCAGTTATGGAAGATGTAGATGGAGGACTATCTCTATCAAAAGGATTTATGGCGGCCATTGGAAGGGAAAACCAAGAAACCTGTAGCAATGTCAGATGAGGACTGGGAGATCTTAGATAGAAAGGCTCTTGGCAGTATTCATCTATGCCTGACACAATCAGTGGCGTTCAATATTACAACAACAAAGAAAACTCAAGAGTTGATGGAAACCTTGGCGAAGTTATATGAAAAGCCTTCCACTTCGAATAAGGTATTTCTTATGAAGCGTTTATTTAATATGAAAATTGTAGAAGGTGGGTCAGTTACAGATCATTTAAATGAGTTTAATACGGTCACCAATCAATTAACTTCTATAAAAGTAAACTTTGATGAAGAAGTTAGGGCTCTTTTGATTCTGTGTTCTTTGCCTAAAAGCTGGAATAGCTTGGTAATAGCTGTTAGCAATTTTGTTTCTGGTTCGAATACATTGAAATTTGATGATGTTGTTGGTGTTATTTTGAGCGAGGAAATCCATAAGAAAAGCTCAGGTGGAACATCCACATCAGATAGTGTTTTGAATGCAGAAAGTAGGGGCAAAACAAAGGAGAGAGGAAACGATTCTGGAAATCATGGGAAGTCATGAGGAAAATCAAAGGACAGAAGGTCCCAATCTAGAAACAAGAAGGATTGTTGGTACTGTGGTAAGCTGGGTCATTTGAAGAAAGATTGCTGGTCTCAAAAAAATAAAGAAAGAGACAAAAATGAAGGAAGTAAAGAGGCAAATGTGGTAAGTAATAAATATGATGAGGATGCTTTGATTCTTTCCCTTGATAATGCTGATGATTCTTGGGTGTTAGATTTAGGGGCTTCATTTCATGCTACCCATAGAAGTATATATATTTTCGATTATGTCCAAGGATTTTGGGCTAGTTTATTTAGGAGATAACGAACCGTGTTAGATTGTTGGAAAGGGAAGAATAAGATTGCTGCGTATCGGGAACTCATTGGCTACTACATGAGGTAAGGCATGTTCCAGTTAAGCAGAAATTTAATTCTCGCCAGGCAACTAGATGATGAAGGTTGTGTTGTTACATTTAGTGATAAAATTGGAAGGTCACAAAGGGTGCCTTAGTAGGTAGCAAAAGGTGTGAAAGTAGGCAATCTTATATCTTGTACAGGTCATACTATTCCTTCTACTTT
>VDFB02047230.1:45366195-45413408 GCA_007258455.2 Sequoia sempervirens
GTGTGTCTTGGATCTATTTACATTAAATATTTAGGTCATTTTGAATAACATTTAAGTTGACTCAAGATAAATTTGTAAATTTTGTCACTTAGAAAAATATTGTGAGACTCTAAAATTTAGGGGTGGGGATATAAGTATTTTGGAATCTATTCCTTAGGATGCTAAATAAGAGATGCCCTCTCATGAATAATTTTAGGCTTAAACAAATGAAATGAAATTTTGAGGAAACTTCATAAAAATTCTAAAAATAAGAAATAAAAAATCTCAACCTATATTGCAAGCTAGATGTGAGACCTTGTGAAATTGTAAAAATAGTCCAACAAGAAATTCAACCTATGTTGCAAGTTAGATGTGAGACCTTATGAAATTGAAAATATAGGAAGAATAAGTTCAAACAATGCAAGATAATATACACATTATAACAAAGAAGTTAACTTGCAATATATATTAAATTAATTAACTTCAATCATGTTGATAAAATCAATATAACAATAGGCTTAGAACAAATTACTTAAAATAAATTAAAAAAATTAGAGTGTGGAGGAAGGTTTTATAAAGTGAGTATGATGCTCTATTGAAAAATGGAATTTATAAGTTGGTTGATACTTCATTAGGTTATAAACCAATTGGATGTATGTGTGTGTATTGAAAAATATACATGGATGATGGTTCAATTGATAAGATATTTCTTTTGTATAGAAGGAAGGTATAGATTATTAAGAAAGCCTTGCACCTATAGTAAAGTGGAGCACCATTTGGGTGTTATTAACCTATTTAACATATAACACTTGATAGATTCACCAAAAAAATGTTTAAACTACATTTCTTAGCATGATGATATGAAAGAAAAAGTTTAAATTATTAACCAACAAGTTTTGTAGTGAAAGAACATGAACAAGAATTTTGTAAACTTGTATCTAGTTATTGTATGATTTAAAGAAAGTCCCTCATTCTTGGTATACAAAATTAACTAGGCACCTTTGAATATCAACTTCAAGCATTTTGAGTTTCATTATGCAATTATGTTTAGGAATAAATTTGATTAATTTTTTGGCTATTTGGTTGTGTATGTCGATGAGTAAATATTAATAATATGGAACTTTAAGTGAAAATTACATTGTAATTGTAAAGAAAGATTTGAAGATCAAGGTTTTGAAATGATATAATTGGATTATATAAATTAATATTTGGGAATCAAATCTATTTAAGAGCCAAACTACATCTTCATCTTACATCGAAATTATATTGGTAAAATTTTAAGAAAATATAGAATGATAGCTTATAACTTTTTTTTTTTTTATAAATAAGGGGCCGAAGCCGAGAAGGTTGTATTAAAATTAAAAGTATAAGCGTTTACAAGACTTGAAGCCTCAATAGAAGATAAAAAAATAGAATCATGACTTAAACTTCTCTTGCTCTTAGTAACTCCACAAATGAGAATTCTTCAAGCCTCAATTTCATTTGAAGTGTGACCAAGCTATCTGCTCATGTGATGATGGTGCATCACCTCATCCTATGCCTCGCCATTGACCATTGAAGCCATCATGTATCAGAGAAAGCATCACGATGCTGGGAATAATCAACTAACATTGTATACAAGGACCATGGACCATTTGAAACCGCAAGATGGCAGTAGGGAAGGCATTTGTAAAGCAACCAGTGTGAGTCAAGCAGATCATGGAACTGACTGAATTTCTGCACCAACCTTCCAGCACCAGCTGACTATTACTCTGGCAACCTTTCAACACTCTCTGACTATCTTTCTGCGACATCCTTCCAACACACTTTGACTATCTTTCCATGGCACCTCACAGCACTCCTTGACTGCAAACTACATGTAAAACAAGTAGAATATTCTACAGAAGATTAAGAGTGAAACCAATACTGCAATGTGGATCTCTTTGCCAATGGTGTTTGTAGAAGCCATTGTTACCTTCGCTGCCTTCTTACTTGACTCTCCACTCTTAGAAACATAGCTGTCACACTCCTCTTCCTCACGGATGATCTTAGAAGCCTTAACCACAAAAATCCTTGCTCCTCATGGAGTTATCTATTTAAGTGTCGTCCCATCAACTCCCATATTTGCCAATGCATCTGCCATTGTATTGCCTTCTCTATAAATATGGTTAATCGTTACATTTTCAAACTTATCCATCAGGTTTATTGCTGAATCTAGTAAAGATTGTAGTTTCCAGCTCAACACTTTCTTAGCTCTTATCGCATTTACCACAAAAGTCAAATCCCCTTTAATTTCTACCTTTGCCAATTTCAATTCTATGCAAAGGGATAGCCCTAATACTAGAGCTTTAAATTCTACCATGTTGTTTGTATCAATCTCCAATGGTTTTGAATATCTTGCAATAGTTTTTCCCTGCCAAGAGTGAATCACACCACCTGCTCCTGATGGACCTGGATTCCCTCTGGACGCTCCATCAAAATTCAATTTGAACCATCCAATATTTGGAGGTCTCCATTTACAATTTGCTCTGTTTTGTTTGCTGACTTGACACCCTTTCCCAATAACTTGAGGAGTTTTTAAACCAAACCAGTTCTTGAACATACTGCCATCACAGCCTGTATAAGATTTTGTTTTTTTGCTTTGGGCATGAGTTCTTGAGTTCATTGTTTCCACAATGACAGCTTCAATCTTAATCATAAGCTTTTCCATCTCCATGGATTTCCCTTGGAATACTCTCCTATTTCTCTCCTTCCATAGTTCCCATAACAAAATTGAAGGAGAAATGATCCAAAAATTTCCACACAAGCTGTCCCTAAAAAGAATTGGCCAAGATTTGAATAGTGTGAATATATCATTTGGCAATGCTGTTATCCAACCAAGTTTAGCACAAAGCCACTGCCAACATTCAAGGGAAAAGGGGCATGTTAGAAGCAAATGGTTGACATTTTCCTCACTATTGTAACATAGTGAGCATCTTGAAGGGCCCTGATATCCAATTCTTTTAAACCAATCTGCTGTCAAAATTCTACCTTGCAAAGCTGCCCATGTGAAGATACCATCCTTTGGCATGCACGCTTTGTTCTAGCATAATTGAATAGGTAACTGGGTTTTGGTTCTTCCTTGCTGCCAAGATGCTATTTTATAGCCATCCCTCACATTATACTAGCCTGATTTTGATCCATTCCAAATAATCTCGTCCCCTTCCTGATTAAACAAAATAAATCTGTCATTTAATACTTGTCTAAGGTTATTAATCTCCACAAATGGAATGTAAAGGTCTTCAAATTGTTTCCACTCCCATTTGCAAGCTTGGTTATAGCTCCTTAGCACACAAATGAAACATAATCTAAAATTAGAATCAAATGATACTTGATAGTATTTATAGATGTATTCAAATACATACAACTTGCATGTATTCTAATTTGTGATTACTACAAGGCCTAATATCTCTTTTTCTATTGGAGTACCATCACATTTCATGCAACAACCTAGGGAGAATAACTAGGTGAAACTAAGAGGGTTATGAGATACTTGAACGTAACTTAGTAGTATATATTGAAATACTGAAAGACAACCAAAAAATAAAACTTTTCATTTATACAAATTTAAATTTTGTATGAGATATGAAAGATGAAAATTCTAGATTACCTATTATCTTAAGCATTTAGGTTCGATAACTATTTCTTGGATATCCATGAAGTAGATAGTACTAGTTCTTTGCTCAACAAAAGCTAAGCATATGGTATATTTATAAGTGAAGAGAGAAATTTTGTGGCTTAGAAGGGTTTGGATGAATTGTAGGAGAAACAATAGGAATCAAATCCTCTAATGGTTGATAACACTTTTACTATAACAATAACAAAAAAACCTATAGATTTCATGATTGATCCAAACATATCAACACAAAGTTTTATTTGATTCAAAATAATGTTAAAGATGATAGTGCACAAGTCAAGTCTTGTTTGATTGAAGACCAACCAAAATATATTCTAACCAAAACACTTGGATGAGAGACATTTGAGAAATTTAGAGGAATGCTTGGTCTAACTGTAACTCCTTCACATTAAGGGAGAATGAAAGGAATCTTCACCATTGATCCTAGGGAATATTACATAGGTATTTGTTTATAATAGTTGAGTACTTAGATAAGATAAGTTAAAAAATACCTTCAAAGGGTTCAAATATATAGAGATAGTTGTTATTGTAAACATTTCTAATTGAATGAAGATTTTAATTTTTGCAATCTTAGTTTGAAATTTAACCTCAATTGCAATCATGATAAAAAATGTTAAACATAGGAATACAAACCAAGTTGAAGGAGAAAAAAATAATTTATTAGCTAAAAACTAATTCATGCCAACTCAAGTGTAAAATATATTCGGAAGAGAGAACATTCCTATTTTATAGATTGTGGTTGGTGATGGACTGATACTCCTTCATTGAATGTGTTAATGTTAGTGATACTCAAATGAAGTATATTGGTTGCACGAGCATTTGCGTGCTTTGATTTCCTTGTTTGAAGAAGTGAGTTCAACTAGAATAGTACATACTTTTTTTATCAAGATTCATATTACTATATCCAAAGTCAAGGAATAAGTAGCAATATCTCAACCTTAATCTATAGCCCTTGTCTTACTTTCTCAAGTGTTTTTTTGTGGACAACACACATTTGCCACTATTGAATGGTCCCATACACTATTTGGTCTCCTATGTTAGGTTAATTTATTATCTTTTGTAGTGCTTCATCATACTAGATTTTTACAAAGAAAAAAGGGTGGGAGTTATAATAAATTATGACTATCCTATATAATATAAACTACTAACTAAACATAATATAATAATATAGTTAACATCCCCCCTTATTAAATCATTTTCTTATTGAAGTAATTGTATAAAAAACTAGAGTAGGAATAACACAATATTCCAAGAAATCACATGTTGAACCATGACACACTCAATAGTTCACCAAGTAAATAAAAGAAAATGGACTAGGACACACTCTACAATCTAAGATTTCCATCATTACAGACACACCCAATTGTTCACATTAGTGGGAATGACCTTACTAAAATCTCAATCAAGGGTAGGGACACCCACATTATCCACCATCAAAGTTGTTTAAAAAGGACACACCTTGTTAACAACTATAGGTTTACAACAAACGTGGATAGGGACACACACTCTCCACAAGTATAAATTCTTTATTTTAATTTAGAAAATATATTCCTCCTCATTATCTTCATTATCAAAACTTCTCACTATCTTGGTTATCAAAACTTTTCCTTCTTTATTGTCTTGACTACCAAAATTTCTCATTGTCATAGTTACTAAAACTTTGGATCACAAACCTTAGCATAACTCTCTTATGGTCCAAATGGGAAATAATATGAAGATCTAGAGCTTCTCAAGTGGTATATTCACTTTTAAAAAGTGAGAAGTTAATTGGAGATATAAATAGTCCTCCATCCTCATGACAATTTCTCCAACCTTTACTTTGAATGCAACATAAAAATCTCTGATATATGTTAAAAACACCCATACATTAAAAAAATGTTAAACTCAACCAATAAAATACCCATTTTATAATAAAAAATTTATAACTGATATTACACAGAAATAAATCTTTAATAAATATCAAAAACTCTGAAAAAAAAAATGATACTAATCTTTAAAGCTCGAAGACTTCAAGTATTCCTTTAGGTCGACGAACCATTTCTAAGCCACCAACCATACACATCAACTTCATCTCAATGTTCTTACTTGCGTCATGCTTATTGTTGAGGATTGCACCTAAGCATAGCACACACTTGCAGCCAGCTCTCAATATTGCTAATGATTGAAATATCTTGGTCAAGACTATCTACCATATTCAGTAGAACACTATTTTAATATCAATATAAGTCACCGAAATCTTCAGTAAAATACTATTTTTATGAACTTGAATTCTCTATAAAATGTACCATGTTCTGTCTCATATTATTGAAAGCACATACTTATTATTTTTGAACTTGGATATTGAAAGCTTGAAAGGTTACTGAATCAGAATAATCACATGGATTTTCCTTCGAAAAGAATCTCATCAACTTCCCATATTACAGTAAGATCCAATCATACACATAATTCAGCTAAAATGTGTTACTGTAAATTGTCAAGTCAAATACTTGTTTACAGTTGGATTATGGTCTAACTGCAAGACATCTTAGAATGAGTGTAGCCTAAACGCTAGAGTTTGCTTACTGGAAGAAGAGCTTTCAATCAATGGTTTCAAGTGGGTGGACGTATTACTTGTAGAGGATTCGGCCTGATTGTGGGGCACGCCAGTAGTCAGCTGCCATACTTGCCAATGATTGAGATACCCAGGCCGAGAATATGAAGCAGGTGTTTCCATTTTTCCCTCTAGCATTTCAACTATTGTAGACATACTGGGCCTTCTACTAGGATTCTCATGGGTGCATAACAAACCCACATTAATTATCCTTACCACTTCTTCTTCATTGTATCCAGAACTCAGCAGGCTGTCATCTACCAGTTGTAGCAGTTTCTTTTTCTCATACAAATGCCAAGCCTGCGATGTGGAGCCATATTAACAAACATATCTAAAAAACAAAGCTTTTAAAATAACTGTGCGGAAGTTTTTAACATATGCATGTGTGATTTAAATACACAATGTTACCCATTCAAGAAGGTAGGCCCTCTTTTCTTCCAACCTGGTGTGTGTATGTTTTCTGCCATTAAAAATTTCAAGAATGAGCACTCCAAAGCTGTAAACATCTGCCTTGTCTGTGAGATGCCCACTTAAGGCATATTCTGGAGCCATATATCCACTGAAGAATTTTTCAAACGATAAAATGATTTTAGAATTGTTGAAAATGAAAAAAAAGGTTGGAAATGTATGTTATTCAGATTTTATAGAACAATCACTTTTAAAAAAACAGGGGGTTCTCCAGTCTGAGTAAATGCATAAGCATGTTGTTGGTAGTGTTAGGTTTCAGTTCTAACAGTTTGTTGGACTGTAATTTTAAGAGATGGCAAATTAGTTTCAGTTAGTTCTGAAGTTTAGATCCAAGTTTGTAGGAATTGGTTGTGCCTCTTAAGACTATATAAGTATGTAATCTTTTCAAATAGAATATAATAGACAGTTTCATTTGTGCATATCTGTTTTCATTTTACTGCTACTTTCTTACAAACCCTTATCAATTAGAGATCAGTACAAAAAACTCTTCAACCTAACAATGGGATCAAAACTAGCTAAGCTCTTATACCACTTGAAACAAAGACAGGTAAGTAGAAACAACTTCCTACACTAATGTAAGTGGGGGAGATATCACAAAATTTTCTTCCAAACCCTTTATCAATTATAAATTCAGATGCAAATTCATTTAACTTGAACAAATTATACAAAATATTAATAACAACAACATGATACATGTGTGGGGAAATCTATTTCGAGAGAAAAATCCCACACTCCAAATGCATAACTCTTTGTATTATCAATAATTTAAAAGAGGTTACAATACAATCACAGAGCTAAGCTCATTCAAGAGTCTTCAACTATTTAACAAGATTGAATTGGAGTGATTCCAACAACATAACAATCTTTGAAATCTTCAAACCTGTACTACTTTGCAAAATGACCATGTACCAAATATATACAACTCCATATGAGAAGATGAACACCTAGGATTACCACATGACACAAATGCAATGCTTGCATGACTATGTTGAGTCTTCTTGACATGCATGCAATAACCTTTGCATGAAGTGCAATGTCATAAGCAGGACCCACATAATTTATTTTTTCTAATTCCAATGCTCATCTCCTCATGCATAGGACCCTCACACATGCAATGCAATTGCATGCATGTAAACACCTTGCATCCATAGGCACCACCATTGCATGGGGCTCACTTGATATACTTAACTCTTTCACTATCACAATTAATCATAATTAGCCTTATCATAAGGTCTCATCATAATTTTTCATGTATGAACTCTTACAACATGAAAAATGCCACTAAATCAACTACATGATGGATTCCACCAAGAGCAATGCCCACTTCCATAATTTGTGCTTCCATGTCATACACATCACATCCATGTAGGATGCCACCTCACGTGATAGGTCCCACAAAGTGATACAACATAGTAGGCATCAAACATTAAGATAAAATAAATAACAAATCAATTAATCAAATGCTAGGACTTGCAAAGGTTGAGACACCTTAATCCCAACACACCATTGATCCTAGGGTATATTACACAGGTATTTAGTTATAATAATTGAGTGGTTAGATAAGAGAAGTTAAAATGAACCTCTATATTGACAAAGTTGTTAGTGTACAAATATTTCTAATTGAATGAAGAAGATTTTCATTTTTACAATCTTCGCTTGAAATTTAACCTCATTTATATTCATGATTAAAAATAAATAAATATTAGAGTATGAACCAAATGGAAGGAGAACATGTTAATGTATTAGCTAAAAACTACGTCATTACAACTCAATTGAAAAATGTTCATAGATAAATTGGGAATAGAGAATATTCCTATTTAATAGATTGGGGTCAATGATGGAGTGATAATCCTTCATGGAATGTGATAATGTTAGTGATACTCAAATCAAGTATCTTGGTTGCATGAGGGTTGACACTTTGATTTCCTTGTTTGAAGAAGCGAGTTCAACTAGAATAATACATACTTTCTTTTTATCAAGATTCAAATTACTATATTCAATATCAATGAATAAGTGACAATATCTCAACCTTAATCTATAACCCTTGTCTTAACTTCTTAAGTGGTTATTTGTGGACAACACCCACTTGACACTAGTCAATGGCCCAACACTATTTGGTCTCGTGTTGTGTTAAAATATTATCATTTGTATTGTTTCATCATATAAGTTTTATTTAAAGAAAATCAGGTAGCATTTCTAATAAATTACAGTTATCCTATATACAATATTAAATACTAACTAAACATGATATAATAATATAGTTAACATTCCCCCTTATTGCATCATATTTTTTAATGAAGGGTACCAAAAACTAGAGTAGGAATAACACAATAGTCCAAACAACCACATGTTGAATTGACACACTCAATAGCTCAACAAGTACATACAAGTTTATGGACTAGGACACACACTATAATCTAAGACACATCATTAGGGGCACACACAATTGTTCACATTAGTGAGAATGGCCTTAACTAAATATGAATCAAGGATAGGGACACCCACATTATCCATCATCAAAGCTGTTTAAACATGACACACATTATTAACAACTATAGTTTTACAACAAATGTGGATAGGGACACACACAATCCACAAACATAAATTCTTTATTTTAATTTAGAAAATATATTCCTCCTCATAGTCTTGGCTATCAAAACTTCTCACTATCTTTCTTATCAAAATTTTACTTCTTTGTTGTCTTCACTAGCAAAACTTCTCACTATCATAGTTACCAAAACATTGGATCACAAGTCTTAGCATAACTCTCTTATGGTCCAAAGTGGAAGCAATATGAATATCTGGAGCTTTTCAAGAAATATATCCACTTTTTCAAATGAGAAGTTAATTGGAGATAGAAATAGTCCTCCATCCTCGTGACAAATTCTCAACCTTCACTTTGACCCCTCTTAAATTCTAATAGTGCAATTCAACATAAAAATATTTGATACAAGTGCTAAAACACCCATACAATAAAAAAAATGTTGAATTCAACCAATAAAATATCCATTTTATAATAAAAACTTTATAATTCATATTACACAGATATGACTCTCTAGATAAATAAAAAAATGTATCATAAACTCGTAAAAACAAGTCACACCACATAGTGCCCACTGAAAACAAATGATAATAATCTTTAAAAACCTAAGACTTCTAGTATTCCTTTAGATTGACGAATCATTTCTAAGCCACCAACCATAAGTATCAACTGTTCTTACTTCAATCATGCTTAGTATTGAGGACTGCACCTAAGCATAGCACACACTTGCAGCCAGCTCTCAAGATTGCGAATGATAGAAATATCTTGGTCAAGACTACTTACTATATTCAATAGAATATTACTTTTTAATATCAATGTAATTCACCAAAGCCTTCAGCTGAATACTTTTTTTATGAATTAGAATTGTCCATAAAATGGACTATGTTCTGTCTCACATTATAGAAAGCAAAGACTTGTTATCTTTGAACTTAGGCATTGAAAGCTTGAAAGGTTACTGAATCAGAATAATCACATGGATGTTCCTTAGAAAAGTACTCATCAACTTTCCATATTACAGTAAGATCCAATTATACAACATTTTCACATAATTCAGCTGACATGTGTAACTGTAAATTGTTTAGTCAAATATTTGTTTACAGTTGGATTATGGTCTAACTGCAAGATATCTTAGAATGTGTCTAGCCTAAACGCTAACAAAACTGCTGCGCACATTACTCTAAGCTGAGAGTTTGCTTGCTGGAAGAAGAGCTTTCTATTAATGGTTTCATGTGGCTGGATGTATTACTTGTAGAAGTTTCGGCCTGGTTGTGGGGCACGCCAGTAGTCAGCTGCCATACTTGCCAATGATTGAGATACCCAGGCCGAGAATGTGAAGCAGGTGTTTCCATTTTTCCCTCTAGCATTTCAACTATTGTAGACATACTGGGCCTTCTACTAGGATTCTCATGGGTGCACAACAAACCCACATTAATTATCCTTACCACTTCTTCTTCATTGTATCCAGAACTCAGCAGGTTGTCATCTACCAGTTGTAGCAGTTTCTTTTCCTCATACAAATGCCAAGCCTGTGATGTGGAGCCATATTAACAAACATATCTAAAAGACAAAGCTTTTAAAATAACTGTGCGGAAGTTTTTAACATATACAAGTGTGATTTAACTACACAATGTTACCCATTCAAGTAGGTAAGCCCTCTTTTCTTCCAAGCTGGTGTTTGTATGTTTTCTGCCACTAACAATTTCAAGAATGAGCACTCCAAAGCTGTAAACATCTGCCTTGTCTGTGAGATGCCCACTTAAGGCATATTCTGGAGCCATATATCCACTGAAATTTTTTTCAAACGATAAAACGATTTTAGAATTGTTGAAAATGAAAAAAAAAAGATTGGAAATGTACGTTATTCAGATTTTATACAACAATCACTTTTAAAAAAACAGGGGGTTCTCCAGTCTGAGTAAATGCATAAGCATGTTGTCGGTAGTGTTAGGTTTCAGTTCTAACAGTTTGTTGGACTGTAATTTTAAGAGATGGCAAATTAGTTTCAGTTAGTTCTGAAGTTTAGATCCAAGTTTGTAGGAATTGGTTGTGTGTCTTAAGACTATATAAGTATGTAATCTTTTCAAGTAGAATATAATAGACATCATATCTACTTTCATTTTACTGCTACTTCTCTGAATTTTATCATGGTATCAGAGTTGGGTTGGGTGTGACTCCATCATGGGAGTGCTCAGGTAAATGATAGCATCTTGAGAGTTGATTCTCATAAGATTGTTGGCATGTAATTTCTCCCACACTGTCATATTAAATGTAAAGTTCTAGAATGTTATAGATAAGGATAAGGATTGAGATAAGATAATGTAGAAAATATTAAATGATTGTTATGTCGGCCTAAGTTCTAGAATGTACTAAGACCTCTATAAATAGAGGCAGTTGTAAGCTTTTTTATTCAGGCAATACAATTAAAGTTTTATATATTCTTTGCCTCAATTAGTGTTTATATTTATTTGCCTCTGCCCACCCCTATCAAAGTGGTATCAGAGCCTATGGTAGACAATCCTGGAGATGTCGTGAGCAGAAGGCTGCTAAAGAAGCCAGGTTAAAAGAGAACAGGTCTTTCAAGATTCCGTATGAAAGGAATGTAGCAGATCGCTGGTCGAAGGAGCCGATTGAATGTTTATCGCAGTCTTTTATATTGCTGAAAAGATCATCGCAGCCAGAAAAGAGGTTACATTGTTGTTTGACCAGGAGTCGCCGTGTTTGTTTATGCAGATGTGTAACAGTGTCAAAGAAATCTGAAGTTAAGTCAATGTTCAAGTTTGCTTGAGATCGCAGGTCCAAGTAGATCGTTTCAGTTGCTAGATTGCCCAGTCAAATTCCTGAGTGCATCCGCCCATATAAGGAAATCGCAGTTTTCTTGTAAAGTGAAGATTGCTGTTTTGCAGATTTATATACAAGGAAATAATGACGCTGATTTCACAATATAAAGGAAGGAAATTGCAGTGACTGGATGTGTTTGTCGAAGGTTAAAAGAGGAGACTGAAGCAGTAGTCTTGAAGCTGTTGAAGAAGATTTGCAGATTGTTGGAGATTTATCTAAGGCCGCAGCCAGTCTCAAAAGAAGTCTGTTTTTTTAAGGAAGCCATGAAGGAGTTCTGATTTCTGTTTGTGCACAAGAAATGCACCACAGTATCTAAAGGAGCCAGGCGCAGGTATAAAGTCCAAGAAGTTCGCAGTTATGAAAGTTGCTGCTGTTACGTTTTGGCAGTATTTTGATTAGCAAGGAAGGTGTTTTGAGGCAGATCATTGGAGATTATCAGAGATTGTTGTCAGAAAATCCAAACCACTTGAAGCAAGGTTGATGAAGCAAGGAAGAGCTAGGTGAATTTGAGGAGGAAATCCTGTCACCATTTGTGAAAGACGTCAAGAGCCTACTAGGATCCCCGAGCACCTGCAGTGTGACTTTATGGGAGGTGCTATGAAAAAAACAAGTGTTGAGCACCTGAACCGACGATGGACTGGTAACCAAGTGTGCCAGAGCTCATGGGTAGAGCATCCCAACAGCATCATGGGATTTCCTAGGTTCAATCGCTAGATTTAGAAAATTTTAGATGCCGCAGCATCGGTGAAAGAGATTGAGAATGTAATGAGAATTCGTGTTAGAAATTAGGGGGGAGTGTTGGCATGTAATTTCTCCCACACTGTCATATTAAATGTAAAGTTCTAGAATGTTATAGATAAGGATAAGGATTGAGATAAGATAATGTAGAAAATATTAAATGATTGTTATGTCAGCCTAAGTTCTAGAATGTACTAAGACCTCTATAAATAGAGGCAGTTATAAGCTTTTTTATTCAGACAATACAATTAAAGTTTTATATATTCTTTGCCTCAATTAGTGTTTATATTTATTTGCCTCTGCCCACCCCTATCAAAGATGAAAGGTAAAGTCTGTTGTAGAGTGAATAGCTCAAAGGTGTTGAAATTTTCAGAAGAGACATAGAGATCCACCCAAAAAGGACTATTTTCTTTCATTAGAAGAAAGGGCCTCAAAGTGTCAAAGATGAAAGTGTTATTTTGCAAGGTGAAAGTGCCTGTTTGAAGATGGCATAAAGATTATGCTCAAAATATTGGAATCCTTTTGATTTGTTGAAAGAAAAAGGTTTCTAAAACCACGTGTCTTGTTTGTGAGAGAGCAAAGAGAGCTTTTTTTATTACTATTGATGAGGCCAATGAATAGATAATTTAATTATTTCAATGATCATTAGATGTGTTGGGATCATCAAAGTACATTTAAAAAGGTTGTCAAAAGAAATATAGATTCCTTCGATGTTGGAGGAGGAGAGGTGTTTAAGACCTAAAATGACAGTGATGTGTCCATTTGATAGTTTATTGGATGCTTGATTGTAAGAATGAAAGAGAGAGTTTATTATATCTAAGAATATACTAGATATCATAGACTTCATTTCTGAATAAATGTATAAGCACATGTTGCTGACATTATTAATTTTAGTTCTGACAGTTTGTTAGAGAGTGATTCGAAGAGGTGGCAAATTAATTTCAGCTAACCATCAAATTTAAATCTAAATTTGTAAGAATTAATTATACCTCATATTTTGAAATAGAATATAATAAACAGTTTGATTTATGTGTATCTCTAAATGTAAAACACAGTAAATAGTTGAATATTCAATATGTGACCAGCCATTGAACCCTCCTGGGATTTTTCAATTTCAAAAGATTAAAAACTTGTTAACTTGTAAGCTCTTTTGTTTTTTCAAACTTACATTGTTCCAGCTACCCTTGTACTGACATGAGTGTTTTCCTCATCAAACAGCCTTGCCAAGCCAAAATCTGCTACTTTGGGATTTAAATCTTTATCGAGAAGAATGTTTGTAGATTTAATGTCCCGGTGTATAACTTTTAGCAGTGATTCCTCATGAAGATATGCAAGTCCCCGTGCAATTCCTAAGCAGATCTTATATCGCGTGGGCCAATCTAGCTTAATCTGGGATTCATTACGCTCTGCAAATAAGAATTAGAATTTAGTGAGAAAAATTGGATCCCTTTTGCTCTCTGTAATAACTTCTTCGGAACAAATAAACATTTACAACAAAACTCATTATGACACATTGACACTTCCAAGTTCCACTTATGAAGAGTTTAGCACATTTTGTTTAAGACAATGGCAATAACAAGAAGAGCACTCAAATATTGTATCATACAGCAAGTCAAAAGACAGAGTAAACAGTATAATTTAACGATACTTTTCAAAGGTTCAATGGATCAATTTGATATAAATGGCAATGATACTTTTGAAATCTAACAGATAAATTTCCTAGAAAGGACATCTTGTTTAAGACAATGACAATAACAAGAAGAGCACTCTAATATTGTATCATACTGTATAATTTAATGACACTTTTCAAAAGTTCTATGGATCAATTTGATATTAATGGCATTGATACTTTTCAAATGTTCTAACAGATAAATTGCTAAAAGGATATGTATATATATTAATTATAAAAAGGTAGCTTTACCAAACAAAGCTTCAGCAAGGTTGCCATTTTCCATGTATTCATAAACCAAAAGAAGCTCATCTCCCTCTACACAGCAACCATAAAGCTTAACAAGATTTGGATGTTGGGCTGCAGAGATTAGTCCTACTTCATTCATAAACTCTCGATTCCCTTGCTTGGAGTAAGCTGATAACTGCTTTATTGCCACCTTCCTCCCATCTGGCATTATGCCCTGCAAAGTAAAAACATTTGTATGACAGTGATATGGTAAATCCTCTAATAAATTGCAATATTAGATTTCAGCCATATAGGCTTAATTGAAATTTCAGGATGCAGATCAATGTACCTTGTAAACAGCACCAAATCCACCTTCTCCTATCTTATTTTTGGGATTAAAATTTTTCGTTGCAATTTTCATCATTCTTAAGCTGAAAGAATTGCTCTCCATGGTCTTCAGCTCTGTTAAACCCACGGAGCATGCACAGAAAAAAACATCAACATGAAGCTTGTGAATTAGAAAAACAAAATGATTTCGATGAGGTAAGTTAAAAAACCTTTGTCGTGGCTGAGACGGGATAATATGTTGGCTACCCTTTTCCTTTTCTTGATTAGGACTATAGATAATATCAGCACAAGGACCAAAATGATCACTACGACAACAATAATTACGACTGTCTTATTGTTCTTTGGAACATTGAATTCTGCCACAAGAAAATTCAATACAATTACACATCAGTAGAAACAGGAAAAGTACCAAATGGTTTATGTCAAAACAAACAGCCTATAATTCATAGGCTGCTAATGGCCAAAAAATGAACTATGCCTCTTGCATTGAACACCATATTTTGAACACTCTTCAAGCTCAAAGCACCCTTACTAAACGGATTTTTTTATTGAAATCAACAGATTGAAATATAAAGATGTCATAACAAAATTGCATAATTGATGACAGCAATGAAAAAGTGATCAACTGTTAACTCAGCAGGCCATCTGTTTTTTTTTCCTCTTTTTTCCCTAATATTTCAAAAAAAATTCAAGCTTATGTGATACTTAAGTAGATCTATTCTAAACAGTTAGAACACAGTAAAGGATAATGGCATAAAGATCTGACTTACGAGGAGATGCTCTAATGGCCGATACCAAAGGTCCATACGCATCTTCTGATTCACAACATGCCCCTTTCCCAGCCCAGAAGAAGTGAATATCCAAGAAGTTTTCTGTAACATTTATGGTGTAGTTCATAATAACTGCCAGATTTTTGTTTCCAGCAGCCTCTTTAATATTAAAATCTTTCAACTTTCTATCTCCCTGCATAAATTTGAGCAATTCCACCCAATGTGATGATCAGGGTGGTTGATAAAGGAAAAATGATCTGTTTTGACAATTTTAGACATTAAAAAATAAATTCAGAAAATTATTAAGATTTTGAAACCCTCCAAGTTTTTGCAAATTTTTCTTTCTTTCATACTAAAGATTGGGCTCTAGGAAAATTCACCGTCAACAATTTACTGTCAACAATTCATGGCAAATTCATCTCGTAGAAAATTCACCATCAGCAATTCATCACGTGTATAATTTGACATATACAATTAGAAAATTTGATTTATGATAATAAAGATGAAACATTTTTTAACATATTAATGCAGCGGAAATTATACTTTTGTAGAAAAATCTCAAGGTCGTAAAAATATATTAAAAAATGTTAATGTGATGAATATTATCCATGACAATGAATTGCTGGTGGTGAATTTTCCAAATGATGAAATTGGTGAATTTTCAAAATGGTGAACCTGATGCCTAAAGATTGGAGAAGCAGCCTCTAATTTTAAGCTTTCTAACAATTTTATCCCATATTTAGTCAATTTACATACTAAGAAAAATCATAATGCATTAATACAGACATCTAAAGACAGATAAACTGTCAAAGCAAATTGTTGTACCTGAATATAGACATCAAAGATACGTGCTCTTTTTGAGTCTGGCGTATCTAGATTTTGTATATCTGCAAAGTGGAGCTCTACAGTGTATAATCCGTTATGGAGGTCAAGGCCATAGTACCTCAGAGAGGTGGGAGAACTGCGTGCTGTCCTGTACAGTTCTGGATTTAATGCATGAGAGCTGGCTATGGTGTTATTTTGTGAACTAATAGAAAAGGTCGCATCGCTCTTGGCTATGTAACCTGTCCGAAACACGGAATCCGTAAAATGTCCTGTACTACTTACTAGCCACTTTGCCTTCCGACTCCAAAGATCAGTAACAAGATCATCATCGTCAGCGTCAAATTCGGTACCAAAAGATTTCAACTTCTGTCCTCCACAATTTATAGCAAAACCATAGTCTGCAAAAACCAAAAGAAATCAGTATTACACCATAAGTTTCAGTACTGTATCTCAGAGTAATATAATGCCACATGCATGGAAGAATACACAACATAAATGGATGGATGTGAGAGAAAGTGTTTTTTTTTATGGAGGTCATCCACAAATTATTTGTAACTACCGATATCTAAGAGCCAAGGACTGAGGGGTATCCATTCTGCCAAATTTGCCTGGGCATGATCCCTGAGCCTTCTTGGGCTGAACCTCTTCTGCTAAGAGCCATGGACCGAGGGGTATCCATTCTACCAAATTTGCCCGGGACACGATCCTTGAGCCTTCTTGGCCTGAACCTCTTTGGCTAAGAACCAAGGACCGAGGGGTATCCATTCTGCCAAATTTTTCCGAGGCACGATCCTTGAGCCTTGTTGAACTTCTTCAGCTAAGAGCCAAGGATTGAGGGATATCCATTCTACCAAATTCCCCTGGGACACAATCCCCGCCTCATCCCTTTTTCAATGTCGAAGACTTTGCACTCTGAGACTTGATCCCTAGTGGGCTCATTTAGAACATTTCAACTTCACTAGGAGACCAAGGGAGCATTAATGAGAGAAAGTGTTTGACTTTTAATTTAGTTTTACATTGATTTTTAAGAGCTCTTAATACGTAACAACTTATCTATTTTTTTCTAATGTTAAATAGCCCATTATAAACTCGCATTCTATGATATTTCCTATCTAGTGATGCCCTTGAGGTAAAATAATTTAATTTGGAGGAGAATACTAGTTTATCGTTGTTTGTTCTTGATTCCAAGGCAATTTGAATTTAGTGTACACATCAATCTTTAGGAACACTTTGGCATGAGATGAGTACCTTTATTTCTATTTATATTACCACATTTAGTTATCATAAGTATTCAAATTATCCATGCCCAACACATTCATTTAGGTTAATTACTTATGTTTATGTATTTCTTTGCATTAGCCTAAGATTAACTTAAGGAAAGTCTATACTTATTTTACATTTTGGCGAACCCCTACAATCTTAAACCACCATTGAAATTTTCTTTCAAGTTCATACTTTCACTATTTTTTGGTATTCCAAATCTAATGTTATTTTTATTTTATCATTCATTTTTAGATTTCTTAGAATCTAGATGCATTTATTCTAATTATAGCTTGATTAGGGTTTAGATTATATAGTGACATACATCTTTTATCCCACCCTTACACTCTAGAATAGTGTACCTTATGGCTCCTTTAAGGCCTTATTTCATGGATAACATTCATGCATATATTTCAAATTTTGATAGATTTTTATCTTTCATTACACATCATCCCTCTTCCTTTCATTTTCTCATGATATATTTTCATATTTATATGAGCATGTAAAATCTATGGAGATTGAGTTTTATTATGTATCATATTTTCCTTCCTTCATCTAGAGTTAATTATTTCTCATCCCTACATATTATATTCACAAATTTCATGTATCCATTATTTTCACATGATGATTATATGGATTTCCATACTGATGAGTACATATCTAGTGAGGATATTCATTGTGACACAACTTGTAGGGAGACATACATTGTTGAAACATAATATACCTATACAATGAGTTA
Source organism: Sequoia sempervirens (assembly GCA_007258455.2). Classification (NCBI taxonomy): domain Eukaryota; kingdom Viridiplantae; phylum Streptophyta; class Pinopsida; order Cupressales; family Cupressaceae; genus Sequoia; species Sequoia sempervirens. Next base: position 45,384,845 of record VDFB02047230.1, read on the forward strand.
TGTTGATCTTAATGCAACCAAATTCAATAATAAACTGTAGATCATAAATGAAAATGACAAACAAGCATAAAGTAGATGCAAACCATAACATGAATATTTATGTGGAGAAACTCTTTCAAGAAAAATCCTTACCCAAAGAGACCCAAGCCAATAGTAATAATTAAATAAGTTATAATACCTCAAATTATTTCTGTGAACTTCAACAACATAATGGTTCTCAAATGAACTATGAAACAACTTGATCCTACTACCATCTTGATTCACTATTATATAAGAATACAAGATACCATTAATGGTATTCCAAAACAAGTTGCCAATATCACACAACCAAAATTAGGAATCCAAATCCTCATGTGATATCACACCTCACCAAAAATGTCAACATACCTTGAATAGTAACTCCTCTTATGCACCTTACACCCCCCTCCTATATCATAAACATCAAAGATTCATCCATAAAATTCAAATTGATCAAGATCTCAATCCTAGGCACTCCATGGTAAGATTGACCAAATCTATCATAAGATCCAACAATAGAATATGCTCTTACACCTTCTTTCTCATCTTGATCTTTATTGGAATTTTAAAATCTCCCAAAAGTAAATTCTAACTTAAATTCTACTACAATTACATGTGAGAGGATAAATAATTAATAAATAAATTTTCTACCACATAGAGGGGTTTCTAAGTCATTCATCTCCATGTTCCTTTGAAATATAACAATTATTTACCATCAACATTAAATCAAACTATTATAACTTGTCTAAGATTTGTAAGATAAATTTCACCTAATCCTAATGTTCTCTCACTTAAACTTTACATTACAATGACACAATTAGGAAACATAGTCAATCAATCTCTCAAATATGAGAGACCCATGGCTTCCTTGCACCAATAAAACTTCTTTGTGTTTATTGGCTTAGTAAGAGAATCTAAAACATTGTTTGAAGTTCTTACTTTTGTAACATGAATCTTACCTTCAACCATTTATTGAGCATAGTGATACTAAACATAGACGTGCTTTATGTGGGAATTATACAACAAATATTTAGCCAAATGGATGACACTTTGACTATAAAATTCAATTATCACCTGTTTGAACTAAAAGCCAATACTTGAACACAATCTATATAACCAAACTACCTCTTTATAAGCATGCACCTTAGCCATGTAGTCTACTTCTATGTTGTAATGTGAATGTAGGTTCTCATTTTCTCATCTAATTAACTATTGTGATGTAAAAAAAGAGACCCTAGATCTAACTAGTAGATTAACCCAAATCAACCTTTTCTTGTACCAACATTAGAAATCAAACCACAAAGGTGTTACTATTAGCTAACAGGCTAGAAGGAGAGAAATATGACATGGGATTAATTCTTTTGTTGCCAATAAAATTGATTAGATTGATGTGAATTTGTTGACCTAATTTACTAAGAAAACCTAATCTAAAAACATAAATTATTCAAACAAATGAAACTAAAAATTGATGGAATAATGATAGATCTAAGAAGGGTAGATATTTGTGCACCTAACATAAAAATTTGGACCTATTTTGAGAGGCCAAGGGTGAGGGTGTCTTTGGCTGGGAAATGAGATTCTTGATTTGCAAAACCCTTTTCTACAAGCTCTAGGCTTGCTTTGCTTTTTCTTGTCCTAGATCCTGTTGTTTTCAGATTTGAACCTATAAAATCATGGGAAAAAAAGAAGGAAATGGGTGGCTATATAGGAGATTACCTCATTCAACCTTTGTTATGGTATTTCTACCTCCATAAATAATTGATTTGTTGATTGAAAAAGTGTGTGATATGAACCTTAAGTGCATCTAGAGCTATAACAAGCTATAAAATGCAAAATAAGTCATAAAACTCTACTCAAGGATGTTAGAGATGGATTCCTAAGTGACACAATCAAGATCAACCCAAGAGAAATCCAAATACTCAAAGGAAAAAAAAAAGCACTCAAATACCTTACTTAGGGAAACAAGGAGATCGAAGTTTGAAGATGAGAACACACTGAAAATAAAGTTATTTGGTGCTTGAAATAAGAAAAATCTCTTCACAAACCTTAAATTCCAACTTGTCCTTCCACTGGCATCAAACTCCAATCATTGTGCTAAACTTGATCAAATCTGAAACTTGCTTGTAAGTATATAAAATATGATTTGAATTTTGGCAAAGCTTTGCTATAATTGTGATTGCATACTTTTTGAAATAATAATTCATGTTTATATAGTGGAACATAGGAATAAATTAAAGTGTAGTCTAACTCATTTAATTTTAAACTTTCGGAATTAATTTACTACCAAATCTTGAAATTAAAATCACATGACACAAATTAAAGATTGACATAAATTAAAGATCAAATTTATTAAGAAAAATACCTCATCGAGGGCGTCCTTGCCCCTACCTATATTTTTTGCACACATTAAATTATGATCCTTGAATTTAGGTTCTCCTTAATCAAAATTTATCCAAAAAATGAGCATTTTCTAAGGTAAAAATAATGAAATGTGATCGAGAAGGATCTATTAAGGTATTATTTGACACATTATCTTGAGTTGAAGGGAAAATTCAAAGCTAATAAGTGATCCTAAAATGCATTAAGGGAATGGATACTAAAGCAAGCCCCAAGTAAATCATGATACATAACATTGTCAAGTGAGAGGATGAAACCCCCAACATAGTAACCTATAAAACCACACTGTTAGGATTTTCAATTTGCAAAACCAACTTGTCAGAAATCCGAAATAATCTTGCACATACAAAAAAATGTGTTAGTCCAAAAACTTCTAAGGTGAATGACATTCGAGGGTAGATATATGCGCCATATTTTTGCTTGTTTCATAGATGTGGAAATAGGGTGGTGATATTTTCCATGTCAAATTGATTAGGTTTTTTTATAAAAATTCATTTCGTAGGGTCATTTATATAAACAACACCAAGATTAAAAGCATTAAAGAATAATGAGGGTGGAACCAGAATTCCAACACAACTTACAATGTGAAAATCATAGTTCACAAGCCCAAGTTGTGATGATTTTAGTAGAGGTTTGAAAATGGTGTGAAGGATATATGTCTTATTTCTAGTTTTTATTATTTAAGTAATAATTATTTTAACATTTTTACCTTTCACTTTGAATTTGTAGTTTGAGAGCACCTTGAGTGAGTTCAAGAATCCCTAGGAGTGAAAATGTCGATATGAGAGGTAAGTCACTTTATCACTAAGTTTCATGCATTTAGGAGCTCAATTTCTAATGTTTTTAGTGTTTTTTGTCAATTATGGGACCATGCCCCTAACCAAACTAGGTGCCTTAGTCTACTATAGTGCCCCTGTTCAAACAATTTGTCTTTGAATATGTCAGTTTGACTTAAGATTATTTTGATATTGTTAGCACAACTAATGGATGAATGTTTTGATGATTGAAAGGTACCGCCACACATGTGGGAGTACTCAAGGGGTCATGTATATAGACTCTTATGCAACCATGTCATGTTACTATCATAGGAAGAGAAGAGGCACCTAAGAGATGTTGGTCTATTATGGATATACACCATGCCGACCATGAGGTATCATAACACGATGTTGATGGCACTCATGGAGCGGTGGGATGGAGATACCTCTACCTTTCATCTTTCGATGGGAGATATCATTGTGACCCTTGAGGATATGTATAGGATTATATGGTTGCCCATAGAGGTAGGACCATAAGCTTAGAGGAGGGTAGGACATTAGATGATGTCTTAGACCATCAATTATATTGCGTCAGTTGAGCTTTACCAAATGATAGCAAGGGTTGAATATACATGTGATGTCTTCTTCATAGTGATCTAGATATCCCCATCATTTGTTGGATTTTGATAGCAACCATAATACTTGTAGTATCACCTTGATAGATGAGGCATACACCTTCACAAGGGCCTTGTGCGTGCACCATATGTGTGATGGAGGGTCAACATACCATGTTCACTTGGGGGTGAAGCATGCTAGCCCACCTTTACTATGATCTTAGTGGATATGTACATTGTGAGGTACAAAGCTCAATGACATGCACTCTTCTCTAGGTATGGGTGTTTGAGCACATCATGTGTATGTAGCCCGCGAGATATTTGAGAGAGCCAACATGGACATATCCTCAAGAATACACCTACCCATTGAAGAGGCCATGGTAGTATGACTGTTTATTGTATTAACGAGTGGTCTTTTATCGACTACCCACTCCAAACATGATTTGGAGGCCATATAGGACACTACAAGCCTAGGTAGATTTGTCATGATCGTTAGCAAGGATGCAATGAGACTAGTTTTTCATTGGTTGATATGAGAATATATAGTTATGCCATTTTATTATGATCAAGTGGCCCAATAGTTCAGTCACCTTTATGAAGTTTCTATTCCTCAATTAACCTATCTCCAATTGACTCGTAGCGGCGTCAAACCCAGAGACACAACTCAACCATCCATCACATGGACGTCTCGAGAAAATTTGATGATGAGGTGTGAGATGCACATCCCATGTCCGATATTAATGATGTGGAGTGAACATTTTTATACCAAATGATGGATCACTACATGTCTAGATTATATATTTCTTGTCAACCATCCTATCGACAATCTAGGGCCATGGCCACAATGTCACAAGGATTATTAAGAGGATGACGACAATAGGATTGGGATAGGTGAAGACGAGGAGGATCAACTAATTGGAGCATTAGGAGGATATTTTGAGGAGGAGGCCAATGATTCCCTTGGGGAGAGACCTAGGTCTCATCCTCACATATCACAAGTGCACCCTAATACACCTAATATATCAAGTATTTATGAGCATAGGGAGATGAATAGAGCAACTTATACCATTCCCCTAGCCTCATGAGTGAGCCAAAACATAGCTATAGTCATTTCATGTATGGATTCTCACTGCTGAGTTGGTGATCTAGGTGATATACAATTGTATATTTTTTATGATTTCGTAGTATACTAGATGTTGTATTTAATTTTAAATTATATGATGATGTACCTATATTGGTTGTATGTTTTTATTCTTCTGTAAATAATGCACAAGATTGGATCAACTTTATGGGTTGAGCCATGACACAGGTTATTCATGATGTACAACTACATCTACCTATGTAGGTTGATTATAAGCCACAAAATACCACAAGGTGACATGTGGAGATATTTGAACTCTTAGTGTGACTTAGAGATACATATGAGGAGCTTAGTGAAGATAGGGATCAAGCTCTATCTAATCTTTGGGAGTTGAGAGTAGGAGCATCTTTTTTTACGTATCGTGCTTAGATGATCCTACATGCAAAGCTAGATAGAGTGCAAGCCAAGAGGGATCAAATATAATAGCAATGCATATAAATGCAAGAGACAACCAAATATCTTAGAGGTGAGCTTAGGGCTCTACAAACATAGTAGCTCTAGGAGTTACTCATGATCTACTATTTCACATTGAGCACCACCACTAGGCCTGAAGGGGTTTGATAGCCACAGGCCTGTAGGTATATACGGATGTATATAAACACTATGATGTATATATATTTGAGTATATTAATTTGATATGTGTTTAGGCAATGATTTTGTACTACTTTTGATTTAACTAAAAATATACAATAATTTAATTAAATGTAAAAAATATATGATAATATGGATTAATTGACATGTATGGAAAATTAGATATGCTTGTGATTTAATTAAATAATCTGATCAATATTGTTTAACAAATACTAAAATGATCTCATTAATACATATAATGGATACGTGATTATGTGATCTAACTAAATAACTTAGTAAAATTATTTAATTAAATACAACACATTTGACCCAGTGCACACATGTTGAATTAAATGCAATTATGATTTAATTAAACAATTAAATGCTATAATGATCTAATTAACATGGTACAAAAACTACTAAATTGTATGCTAACAAGTAATTATCTCAGTTAAGGAAATTACTCTAAAATATTCAAGACACACAAATGTTTGTCATGAATGAAGCAATGCAATATCACATAGAAAAATAAACTTATCTATCTAACCTACATGATCTAGATTATAGCTGACCATTCAGAAAATGAAATGAATTTAATATAAAACCTATACAATTGCATAGCATTACTAGGTTCCTTGAGAGGCATATTTTTTGTTGTAGAGAGCTTATATGCACCCAATCCATAGAATTTCATGATGATATAGGGTCCTAACCAATTTGGCCTAAAATTCCCTTTTTCTCTTGGTGCAACATTCACATTGTGTTTATTTTCATAAAGCACTAGGTCACTAACCTTGAATGAATGATGAATAACATCTTCATTGTATTTATGTTGAAGACTTTTATAATAAGATTGCAAATGTTCAAGAGCATGTATGCACTATTCATTGAGCATCTCAATATTTTGAATTTGTTGTTCTCTATAGAAATTTCCATCTAGGATGCCATTGAGAGAAAATTGTAATAAAAGAATTTCTAACTCTAAAGTCATGACCATATCAATTCCATACACAAGGTTGTATGAGGTAGTACCTATAGTTGTATGAACACTTGTGTAGTAATCTCATAATACATGAGAGCGCGTTGAGTATGACAATATTTACCATGTTTGTTAATAGTTTTTCATAAGACTTGTTCAATTTTTTTGTTAGAAGCTTTCACTTGGCCATTTGATTGAGAACGATATGGTGTGGAGAAGTGATGTTGTATGCAAAATTTTTGCAAGGAAATTCTTCATTTCATTGTTTTTAAATGATGCACCATTATCCAAAACTAAAGTGAAAGGAAGACCAAATCATGTAAAAATATTATCAAGGATAAAACCATTGATAACTTTGGTTGTCATGAATCGAATTGGAATCACTTAAACCCATTTCATGAAATAATCTGTAGCTATGATGATGAAGGAGTGTCCTTGAGAAGGAGGATAAATTTTACCTATAGGATCCAATCTCTATACAAAAAATGGCCAAGGAGACACTTGAACACAAAGTTCCTAGGAAGGAGCATGAATCAAGTTGTGTTGTTGGTCCATTTAGGGAACTTTTTGACAAAGGAAAAATAATCTTGTTACATATTTTTTGAATAGTAACCAATGTGAAGTAGTTTTTGAACCAAAGATTGACCACCAAAATTTCCTCCACAAGCACCTAAATGGGATTCATCAAGGGAAATGGGGATCATTGGTTTGTTGAGGAAATGAAGAAGTATACCCTTATATAATATTTGATATAAGATATTAGATAAAATGATATATCCAACCACAAGTTTATGAATGAAAGCCCAAATAGTTTTAGTAGAAGGGTTGGGGAAAGTACCATCATGCAAGTATTAGAATATGTGAGAATACCATTTGTTTGAATCAACATTAAGACAAAAAATCACATCTTCTTTATCATTTTCATAAATTGATGGAAAAGTGAGATTATGAATAGAAAACTTGAAATCCATAGATGAATCATCAAGGGATAAAAGAGAAGTGACACTCACCATTGCATCTGCATGTTGATTATCTTTTCATGGGATATTATCAATGATGTAAGAGGATTTTTTAATGTTGATAATGCAAAATTTACAAGTTCATTGAAAGATTTGACGAACAATTTTGACATGATCTTGATGTGAAATGGATTTAGCCAAGATATAATTGACATAGTCCTCTAAGATACTATAAGTGAATTCATAAAATATTAGTGTCATAGCCCTTTGATATGTTTCTCTAACATTTTTTAATCTAAATGACACAATCACCCAACATAATGTTCTCCAAAGTGTAATTTAAAATCTATTTTAAATTGATCTTAAGGGTTATTGAAGATTTGATTATATCTAGAAAATACATCCATAAAAGATAGTAAAGCATGTCCAATAATAGAATATTATCAATGATGTAAGAGGATTTTTTTAATGTTGATAATGCAAAATTTACAAGTTCGTTGAAAGATTTGACAAAGAATTTTGACATGATCTTGACGTGAAATGGATTTAGCCAAGATATAATCGACATAGTCCTCTAAGATACTATAAGTGAATTCATGAAATATTAGTGTCATAGCCCTTTGATATGTTTCTCTAATATTTTTTAATCTAAATGACATAATCACCCAACATGTAATGTTCTCCAAAGTGTAATCTAAAATCTATTTTAAATTGATCTTAAGGGTTATTGAAGATTTGATTATATCTAGAAAATGCATCCATAAAAGATAGTAAAGCATGTCCAATAATAGAATCAATAACCATATCTATGTTAGCAAGAAGGAAATCATCTTTCAAAGAAGCTTTATAAGATCATGAAAATTGGTACATATTCAAATATGATTATTAGGCTTAGTGACAACCATAATTTTTGATATCTAAGGTGAATAGTCAATAGGGTAGATAAAACCAGCATGTAAAAGCTTCTCAATCTCAACATTAACCAGCAAAGGCACCTTGGGGTTTATTTTACAAATATTTTCTTACTCATTTAGCATCATCTTGTAACACAATGTTATGTGTGAGTACTTTAGGATCTATGCCAAGCATATCAAAATAAGACCAAGTAAATAAATTAGGAAAAATCATGTAAAAGTGTAGAATGTTCTTCTTTTTCACTAGATTCAAGATATATTCCAATTTTAGAATAACCTTTTCAAGATTGGATGGGTCCATTGAGACATCAACAATATCTCCTACAAGTAGTGTATTGCGATTTGAGACATTAGGAGGATGAGGGAAATTTTGGGGTATTTCTTGAGAATTCAATATATCATTTGATGTACATGCATCTTTCTAAAAGTATGACTCAATATTAAACAACAAGTAAATCCACAATCATAATGGTATTGAGATAAATTGTCATAAAATCCCAAATTTTTTGCTAAAGATTCATTGTTTGGGAAGATATCTAGTAATAGTTCTTCAATGGTTGAATCCACATCTATCACTTTAGGATGAACTAGATTAAGTGATTATGAAGGTGAATATTGTGATATTGTGTTTACATCAAGGGAAGGTCTATGGGAGGCTTTGGTGGGTTTTGAAGGGTAATAACCAAGACCTATCATTGAACCTTGTGTGTTGAGTTCTAGAGGGACCTTGATACCTTGTTCCTTTATACCACAACCATTTCCTTTATACTCAAATTGAGAAAATATTCTAAATCCACTTCCATAAATATATTTCATTTATTTCAATGAAGGTGGCTTTTAATAACTATTATCATCAAAAGAGGATGTGTAACTAGCATCCATTTTAGAATTATAAGGAATAGTTTTAGTGGTGAAATTAGATGTTTGAGGAGAGGTTATCAAAGATTGTGTGGATGTTACCGAGACATCTTTTAGTTCTTTAAGCTTTGATGGGATATTTTGTACTCCCCAATGAAGGTAGGTGTAAAATATAACAATCATCACTGAAGATCTTTGTTGTAGGTTAATCACAATCATCAATGTCCTTATCATATGAAGACAATAGTTCCAGTTTTGAAAATGGAATAAAAGTATTAAAGAGTTTATGGATAGGATCTTTATGTTTGATATCAGATAGTAAAAAAAAAAAAAAAAAATTTGAATCTGATTTAATTATATAAACTGTTGTTATATATATATATATATATATATATATATATATATATATATATATATATATATATTTCATTATGTAGTGAAGGGTAGAAGGTGTTAGCATATTGTTTTCATTGATGTCAAAAAGGGATTAGGTTTGAGATGGAATTGATCTTGTGTGAAGGGTGTGCTAGCATTGATGTCTAAATGAGATATGGTATGTTGAGGATTTGGTTGTAGAAGATGAAGTGTAAGCTACAAAAGTTTCTTAGAATGTTGCAATGTTGTCATGCATTGTTGTCTTAAAATTGCATAGTATTATTCTAGGCATCTAGAGTTAAATCAAAGGCCAAAATCAATATGGGTTTTCTGAGAGCTTCTCAAAAATGTGATGAGAAGGTATAGAGGATGTATAATGGGTCCAAAAATGAATTACGGTTCCTCTCGGCCAATTTTAGGGTTTATCAACCTTAAACCCTAAGTGTTTATAGTCATGGCAACCAACATGTTTTATGTTTTACGTTGACTGTGCTTAGGTGGTAATTGGTCACATAAGTTATAACTTATGCCTTTAAGCTCGCCCGATGACTAGCCCCATTACCTAGTCATATGATCAATGTCATTGGTGTGTTCATTTGAAGATTCGATGATGCCCACTAGCTTACAAAACCTATGGTGGGACCCTATCCATGCCTCACGGGGAGCAGGGAATGGTGTAGATCAAACAAGGTTTTGATTAAATGATGCACAATGATGAAGAAAAAAAATTTGGTGGGCCTAGCTGACATGTAGTGACATATCACCCGATCACTTCACATTGTTGTTGTGAAGCAAAGTGATAGGATGTTCTGGGTGATGAGTGATGTGATTCAGGAGTTAGTGGAAAGTGAAATCAACATGAATAGGTGGATGAATATTATTGCATCGCTAGGTGTTAGTACATCACACTTACACATCTTTGGGACATGAAGCTTTCAACAATAAGTGTTGAATGATAGTGAAAAATGACATCAGAGGTGGACACATGGAATTATCCCACTAGCCCGTGGAGACTTTGTGGGACCATTTCCAAAGCTAGCAGGATAGTGGGGTATGGTGTTTATTGAATGGAAGTTGATCTAACAGTGATTGCTGATGGAGAAATAAAGGCATACATATAAAAACAATACATGAATGCATGATTGATGATGCAAGTTCAAAGGTACGTGATCCAACGATGATCACTATGTCTATACACATTGCAGAAGTTGATGTGGCAATACGCAATGACTATGGTTCCAAAGGAAATGTGATCGATGACAAAGATTTAAATTTTGTTTATTTGATGGTAATGTTTTAAAGGTAATACAATGAACGAAGCATGTAGGATCATGGCGCAAAGATAGTTGATCGATGTCTTAGATTTGAAAGTGAAGATCACAAACAACTAAGTTCGTGTAAACATGGTTTTGCTTGTAAACTGCCATAGAGGTGAAAATTAAATGTTCTACCTGCATCAACGATAAATGTAATGAGATTTGATACAAAAATAAATGGTACAGATTACTATAGAGGTTGGGATTGAGATCAAATTGAATAATCAAAAGGATGTGTTAAATGCATATCTGATCCTAGGGTTTGACAAAGAGAATAAGGGAAAAATCTCTACACCAGAAATTAATGTTTTGTGGCTCAATGCAACTAGATGACAGTAGAGAAGATATCCTAGAACCCTAATAGAAGATCTAATTATGGTGTAGAATCTTGAGAAAATCATCATCAATTAGTAGCTACACAAAACACATGATGAGAATATTGTCTATGTATTGCATGTGTGTAAGAGAAAAAAAAAAAAAAAAGAGTGCAAAGCGTCTAAGGTATGTTGAGCTCTTGAGATGGATAGAGAATACACTAAAAAGGAAAGGAGTGAGCTCTAGAAGGTGTATGAAGGTGCACTGAGGAAAACTGAGGATGCACTAAAGAAGAAGGGGAAGAGCAGAGCCAAACTAGTGGGGTGCGGAGCAAAGAAGAGAGTTGTTGTAGAAGCAACATAAACTTGAGTAGTTGCAGAGTAAGTTGTAACATTGATTTGTGTTCTTAATTAACAAATTGTAATAATCATTCATGTTGTAAATTCGATAGGTTGGTGCCATCAGATAACTAAGTTGGTGCTTAGATTAGGGGATTGGAGTCTCCTTAGGGTTAGTTCCCTTAAAGTTTGTAACAAAAGGTTTCTTTGTGAGGCTAGATTAGGACAATATCTCCTAATAGCATTTTGTCACCATGGTTTTTCCCATCTTGGGTTTTCCATGTACATATTATGTTATGAGTTGCTAGTTTGTGTGCTTGTTTAAATTTTTGTATTCCATGTTTCATCTGCACACTAAGTGTTTAAAGAGTGAGTCTACTCTAGAGGTTAAAGAGTTAAAATTTTAATATCTACTGATTCACCCCCCCTCTCAGTAGATTGTTGTGTTCCAATAGAAGGGACTTCTTCTATTGCATGAATCCATTTCCTACCAAGAATAAGGTTATATGAAAGAGAATTAGGCATGACATGTATAAGGGTAGTAAGATTGCAAGTCCTAATTTAATAGGTAATGTTATTATTCTAAATGGTTGTCTACCAACATTATCATAACCACAAATAGATAGAGCATCAGGATTATTCACACCAAGATTATGTAAAAGGTAAATGTTACAAATATTAAGACTTGATCCATTATCAATGAGAGTATGTCTAAGCCCACAATGATTGATAATAGCCACAATCATTAGAGAATCATATTTTTTGAATCTCAGGAGAATGTACAATTTACTTTGATGGAATACAATATCTAAGCTTGTTGTATTAATATCATCCAACAAGGTTGTTACATCATTTGATTTAATAGAAGGTGGCACAAAAATCTTCAAAAAAGCCTCTTGGAGAAATCTATGGTAGGGAGGTGACTTTTGAATTAATTCCTAAAGCGAGATCTTAGCTAGAGTAGCATGAAGCTACTCACAAGATCATACTCCTTATCATTATGTTGAGGAAGATGAGGTGCGTGAGGGAGAATAGGTTGTGGCAATGGAATTGAAGAATAAATGATTGGTGTTTCTTTTAATTTTTTATTATGTCAAGTTTTATAAAAATGAGCAAATACATAATAATGTGGTTGTTGTGATACATTTTGTTGTATATTATTGCTTTTAGTAAGTTGTCTTGCAAAATTTAAAATGTGACTAGGAGGTTTTGGTTGATTTGAAGGAGGTCCAATAATGAGAACATGTTGATTTTATGTTTGATGTTAATGCTTGAAGGAGGATAAATGATAAGTTTTGGTATTATTGAATCTATTGCATTTATTAATATTTGACATATTAAAATTTTAAGTTTCTTATAGGTTGAGTAAATGGCGAGATGAAGTCATCAAGGGCTTCATCTAACATATCAAAATCATCATTACTAAAAGGCTCATCAAATGCATGAAAGTATTGTAGAAAGATATCTAACATGATTGGATAATCCTTACTTCCTCCAAGAGATTACAAATATAACCAATAGCTTTTTTAGTACTAATGGTAAAATGTGAGTTGAAATATGTAATTAGTTATGTTTTGGTTCTTTAAGGTGAATTTATCCAATAAAAAATATTAGGTCTATTACAGGATAATTTTCCAACAAAAAAGTCCAGATCTAAGCATAGGGTACAAAGGTCACATTGCCACAAAAAATGAACTCAGAAAAGGGTAGGTCAATGGTGAGGGAACCCTTGCTCATAGAAATCCAAGGTTTTTAATTTTTGAAAGTTCAAACAAGTGTCACATTATGTACAAATTTAAGATTGTGATAGTCTAGGTTTTATACTAGACAAAATTGAGAAATTTGTAATATTCCTAATTTTGTGTATGAAATTCAACCAATGCAATAAATTAGGGTTTCCAATTATAAAAAAAAAAATGTTATTATCTTCAATCCAACTCATGCACTAATTCAAAAAATACCAATTTTAATAGTAGATATGATGTTTTACTAAAGATTAATAAGAAAAAAAAATATTTTTTTTACAAAAGACAAAGAGATTTCACTTCTTTTCCAAAGTAAACACACTTTTTTGTAGATTCAAAGAAATTCAAATCTGAAATTTTGAACATGACAATTTAAATCTAAGGATATGCAATAAAAATCAGAATATTTGACAAGTGTGGTATGTATTGGGTCCACCAAAATGTGATGTAAAAAAAGAGATCCTAGATCTAACTACTAGATTAATCTAGATCAATATTTTCTTGCACCAAAATTAGAACTCAAACCACAAACCTATGTTAATATTGACTAACAATCTAGAAGGAGAGCTAATCTAACTTAGGCTTAGTTTTTTTTTTCCAAGAAAATTTTATTAAGTTGATGTGAATTTGTTAACCTAATAAACTATAAAAACTTAATCTAAAAATAAATTAATTACACAAGAGAAATTGAAAATTGAGGGAATAATGACAGATTTGAGAAGGTCAAATATTTGTGCACCTATCATAAAAAATTCAACTTGATTTGAGAGGTCAAGGGTGAGGGTGCCCTTAACTAGGAAATGATATTCTTGCTCTATAAAACCTATCTACAACCTCTATGTTGCTTTTCCTTATCTTGGAACTTTTCATTTCTAGATTTAAACTTACAAAATCATGACAAAAGAGAGGAAAAGGGGTGGCTATATAGGATTTTACCTTAGTCAGACCCACATTTTGGTATTTCTACCTACATGGATAACTGATTTGTTGATTGATAATGTATGTGCTTTGAGCCTCAAGTGTGTCTAAAGTTGTAATGAGCTATAAAATGTAAAACAAAACATAAAACCCTACTCAAGTGTGTTAGAGAAGGAATCCTAAATGACACAATCAAGATAAACCCAAGAGAAAGTCAAATACTTAAGGGAAAACCAAATTACTCAACTATAATTACTTACAATAGCAAGGAGATCAAAATTTGAAGATGAGAACACACCAAAAATTAAGTCATTAGGTTCTTGAAAGAATCCAAAGCTATCCACAAACCCTAGATTCTAACTTGTCCTTCCATTGGAATCAAACTCAAATCATTGTGCTAAACTTGATCAAATATGAAAATTGTATATAATTATGTAAAATAAAATTGAATTTTGGTAGAGCTTTATGATAATTATGATTGCATACCTTTTGAAATAATGATTCATGTTTATATAGTGGAACATAAGAATAAATTACTTGGTGTAGGATAAATCATTTAATTTTAAAATTTTGGGATTCATTTACTACCAAAAATCTTGAAATTGAATTCACATCACACAAATTAAAGATCAACAAAAATTAAGGATCAAATTTATCAAGAAAAATATTTGGTCCAGGGCATTGTCATAATTGGCCAACTATTTTACACACATGAAAGTTTGATCCTTGAATTTATTATCTACTTAATTAAAACTTATCCAAAAAATGAGCATTTCATGGGGTAAGAATAATGAAATGTGATTGATAAGGATCTTTTAAGGTAGTATTTGACACTTCTCTTGAGTTGAAGAAAAAATAAAAGGCTAAAAAGTGGTCCTAAAATGTGCTAAGGAAATGGATACTAAATCAAGCCCCAAATAAAGCATTAAATTGTGCTTTCACCCTTAGATAGCATAATTTATGAGACTACAACTACTCCTATGAATAAAGCAAAGAGTATATACAAATAGACCTCCTACAATCTAGACCATGAACCTAATTAGAATTAAAAAATACTTGTAAATAAACCATCCTTACTACATCATTATGTTATAATTGTGAGAATAATGAGACACAAAATCAAACAATAAAAAAAAAACACTTTCCATGCAAGAGATATAAAAAAATAATGATTTGCTATTCTGCAACTAGAAAATACATATAGAATAAAAATATTGCTTGAACCTCATAAGAGATAGTACAATGAAGGAGAGTGCTTATAAAGGAAAACCCTAAATGAGAAAGGGATTAGATCATGAAAAGTGTTGTCATCATATATGATGAGACAAAATGATCTAATAATAGATCACTCTGGTTAACATAAAAACACTCTTAATTTTAGCTTAAGTTCATGAAATGAATTAGACTAATAATCAATTAAAGATTAATTAATTATTATCTAATGAATGATTACTCTAACACCCCCCTTAACTAAAAACTTAGGGAGTAGCTAAAAACCCTAAATAGTGAATGAATAAAAAGAAAATAATGCATGATGGGTCTTGACAAACAAGGCCTGATGAGGTACCCAAGTACAAACATTCTAGTCTCTCACAACTAGAGAAAAGGAGAAAAGCTCTCCAAAAGAAATAAAAGGAAAATGAAAGAATTAAAAAACTCCAAAACAATGTCACAAAAAGAATAGGAACATGAAGAACATTGCTAAATAATGAAGAAGTTGTAGACAATTGTCAAAACATGACTTCTATAGTACTAAAATGAAGAACATCCTTTGAAAAAAATGATGAATAGGAACAAGAAGAAAAGAATATACATGAGTTCCCCCACTGACACTACTCAAATTAGATGAAAAAAAAGACAAAAATCTAAAAATTGAAGACACAAATGATACATGAATCTACTTGAGTGACCCTAATGACACTACTCAACCATCCAAAATGTAAGTTGAAAATATAGGTACCAATAGTTTGAAGAACACTAATCAAGTGAAAATAGAAGGTCGCCTTTAGAAATAGGAATGCAAGAATGTCCATACAGTAAATTCTCCATCTCACTGAAATGCATGGGTAACCAACTACTGCATCCACCTAATACATAGGAACAAAAAATAGATACATAGATCAATCCAATGCAAAACCAAGGAAGCATTAGCACCAACAATAGAAACTCCCCATAATGTAGAAAAGGGAGAGCCATGATAGGTCCACTAAAACTATGTCACCAATAAGTGTATGTAGGAGAACAAAGATCATTTGAACTTGCACATGAAAGTACGTGCAAATAAAAGGTGTATGCAAACTAAGCCACACACACATGAGGCAAGAATCACTCAGATTTAATGTTATCATGGAAGGAACACTCACTTGACAAAGGTGTGATGTAAAAACAAAGGAACTCACAACACCCCATTACACTTTATAACATTGTACAAGTACAAAAGGCACAACAAGATGTGTGAAAATCCCCAAAAAACAAGTACAACCATGGAAATTTCTCTCAATGCATCTTCAAAAGAGAAATTGCATGGAAAAGATTATCAAGATACCTAAATAGGAAAAAAAATCTTGAAATACATGTAGAACAACCTAAAACAAGTCATCCCACACAAAAAAAATAAAATTATGAGCCAAAATGTCCAAGTAATTCATTAGAATGTGAAAACATTAAAAATAAAATAAAATATACCTAGAGAAAAAATTGGAAAAGTGCATGGATAGCTATGAAGATCCCTGAAAGACAATTGCAACATCACTAGAATTGCAAAAATGGAGAAATGAGTCAAAAATTGTGAGCTCAGGAGTGCAAACAACACATCTAATTTTGATAGGTGATAAATGTACCAACAAAAAAATCTAAGAAAAATATCATCACCATTGGATAGTACTCAAAACCATCTTTCCAACGATATCTCGTTTGCCTAATTTTGATACCCAAGGGAAAAGTTATCATGATTTCCTCAATCTTGCTTAAATTAGAAGAAAATAAAATTTATTAGGCCCCCCTTGGCCTAGGCATTATTTTCCCATGTGATTGGTGGTGAGCCAAAATAGCTTAGTGCACTTGCAATTAGTAGGTTCTAGGTAGTTTTACCTAGTAGCTAGTAGCCAACCACAACCATTGGCAAGCACCACTCCATGGATACTGACCTATTTTTTTAATTTTTCTGACTTTTTTAAAAATACACCATATAGTATAGCATTTGGTAGGTTGTATGACCTCCCAACAATTTTTTTTTCCTTAGAATCTTATAACAATTAAATAAGGAAATTTAATAGTCAAAATTCATTGATTTGGCCTCTTGAATGCAATGGTGGGCTCCTTTTCACACTAAAATGTACCAAAAATTGCCTAGCTCCTAAAATTGCAAAAAAAAAAAGATTCTATATTTTCTCCTTTAATCATAGTTGAGAAAAAAACTCAAAAATGGAGAAGGGGTTTGCTGAATCTAGGCTCTAATACCATGTTAAAATTGTGAGAAACACAAGACATGAGATTAAACAACAAACAAAAACACCTTCTATGCAAGAGATCTGCAAAACAATGATGTTTTATTCCTCAACTAAAAAATACTTACAAAATGAAAATCTTACTTGAACCTCATAAGAGATAATACAATGAAGAGTGCTTATAAGAGAACCCTAAATGAGAAAGGGATTAGATCATGACAAGTTTCATCATCCTATGTGATGAGACATAATGATCTAATAATAGCTCACTCTAGTTAATAGAAAAACCACTCGTAAGTTTAGCTTAAGTGTATGAAATGAATTAGACTAATAATTAATAGAATTTTAATTAATTATTAGCTAATGCATGATTACTAAAAGCATTAGTTCCATGATAATAAATTCAATAGTTAGGTGTTTCAAATAAATATATAAAAACCCTTTTAACATAATTATAGTGTTCTTAAATATAGTTTGCATAAACTTAGTTAGAATTCTCATCACTTGGACAATATCAAATCTTGTACAAGCCATGACATACACATGGCTTCTCACAACATTGGCATATAATTATTTATGTATTTCTTTAAGATCATCAACTATTTTAGGATATTTCTCTAGAGATAGCCTAGTTCTAACTAGAAATGGAATACTATCTAGTTTATAATCTTGCATGGAAAGAAATTACAAAATAGTGTCAATATATTCCTTCTAATTTAACAATCATTTTTTATTAACCTAATTCCTATATATTTCCATACCCAAAATATATTTTTTAGCCCCTAAATATTTCATATCAAAATAACCAAATAATTGACCCTTAAGTTTTGCAATCATTCCCTTATCATTTTCAATAAATAACATATCATTAAAGCATAGGACAATGATTACTAACCAATCATCAATTAATTTGAATAAACATAGTGATCAAGTTTACTTCTAATAAATTCAAAATCCAATGCAAAAGTATTCAATTTTTGACACCACATTCTCAACGACTTCTTCAAACTATATTAAGATCACTTTAACTTGCAAACAAAGTGTTCCTATCCCTTCACAATGAAATTGTCAAGTTGTTGAAAAAAATTTCCTCATTTAGATCCCCATGTAGAAAAATTGTTTTTAAATCCATTTTTTCTACCTTTGAAGTAAAAGTAATCGTAATAGATAAAATAAATATAATAGAGGTTGGTTTATCCCTAGGAGAAAAAATCTCACCAAAATCTACTCCCTCAATTTAAGAGTAACATTATTCTACTAACTAGGTCTTGTACCACTCTAACTTACCATTTGATATTAATTTTTTAATACACCTATTTACATCAAATTTTTCTCCTCCCTGTTGGAAAAACAAGGACAAACAACTGAGGGGAGGGGTGGTGAATCAATTGTCACAGAATATTAAACTTTTCAAACTTTACTTAACTTAATCTCATATCTAATGAATGAAGAATAAACCACAAACAATTAGCACATCAGAAACACAAGGAACACAAAGATTTTTTTTACATGGAAACCCTGTTAGGGGAAAAACCACGGTGGATGTTAGTTCACAATATTATATCCTATTAAAAGTATAATGAAAAATAATGGGAATGCACATGCATTCAGTCACATCGCCTAGAGCTCACTGCTCAAATACAAGAGGGCTCACTTCCCAAGAAAATACAGATTAGATCCACTGGGTATGAATTGAGAAAATAGATTCTACACAAGCTTGATTATAGTTCCAGTTAAGCGCAAAAAACCTTCTTCATACTTCATTCAAACTTCTTCTCACTCTACTCTGCAATCGAATGAATAGATCACTATTCACACACTTGCACTTTTTTTGGCTCACCTTCACATCATGCACACACTAACTTCCTTAAAAAAAACACTCGTATATATCTGCAACATGAAATTACATCAACAACTTTGTTGGCCAAAAGTATAAAACAAGTTTACAATGTTGGCCCAAATTTACAAGTAAATTTTTAAAGTGAATCATACACCATGGGCTAATGTTATGATGTGACCCAAAACAATATCCTTGAGCACACCAAACATTCAAATTTTAATGTTCAAGGATCCACAACATGTTACAACCATCATGTCAGCCAAGAACATGAAAACCTGAACACACATGAGAAAAATCATATCTATCTTCAAAGGTTCTTGTTCATGTTAGGTACATGTTGATGTCATGGGTTGGTCATTTCAGATTTTTTTCAAAGGTGCATGTGATGTCAAAGTTTGGTACAAAGGTTGATGCAAAGGAAATTTCCCATTGAAAGGAACTTTCCCATTGTCTTGTCAAATTGGTGTTGAAGGCAAGGTATCTAATCTTGATTGTTCATAAGGATATTTGTTGATGCAAAGGTTGCAAAGTGAAAAGGAGTTGCTTCATAGTAAAGTTGTTGTTTCAGTGCTGACATGGATTGGTGTTGTTCATTCTTTGCATGCGTTCATGATATAAGTTTTTTGCTTCTTAATATTGAAAGTTTGATGTCAAAGATCTATCTTGTACAAGTTGAGTTGATACAACAATGCTTCAAAAGGAACTTTCTTTTTATTTGTCAATTGTTGATGGAGACTGGAGATTTATTTGTCTTTGCAAATTATTGATCTCCAAGAAAGTGTTTCAATATTGCCTTAATACAATGCTCAAAATGCTTGTAATTGATATCATTGTGATATTTGTGATTCTTTGAGTTCATAGTAATGTAACCTGGAAATAGAAGCTTCAATTTAGGGTGTCTATTTATGAGGTTTATAGTGAACTTATTTATTTGGTGAATTGAAGTTTCCTAGGGTTTGTTCATTATATGTAAAGAGTTTAAAACCCTAAAATCAAAGTTATTATGTAAATAAGATTATTACATTTGCTTTTAATCTCAAAGCAAGGTGACTTGAAATAGCAAGTTAAAGTCATTTTAAATAGCTTTCTTAAGGGTTTTTACGTCATTGATAACTGGCCCCTCTTTATGTGTAACATGTTGGGTTTGTTAAAGCAAAGAGTTAATCTCATTTGAATTGAAATAAAAGGCTATTATTTAAAGGATGGTTGGTGGGAGTATAAAATCCAAGGCTCATATTTAAATTGAATGAATGACTATTTGTTGAAGATCTGTTTTTGACAGGAATCTAGCAATCAAGGTCGTTCTATTATTACATTTTAATTGCTTGAAGATGAAGGGTTTGTTGATGGCACAAAATTGAAGAATTTAGTTTTCAGTTTGTGTTATTTTTTTAAATAACAATGGTCAAATGGTTGTATTGGAACTCTCAATTTGACAAATACTAATTTGGTATTCTGCAATCAGTATGTGAGGTGTGAGAATTAAAAGTTGGTATTAGCTTTGTGAGAAGAATATATTCATTTTCTTGACTAAAACATGTGAAATAGAGAAGACTATAACCAGTTTCAGATATTCAACTATATTATGTACTCTACCTTGAGGATAGAATTAACTTTATACAAAAATAGGGACTATTTGAACTTTCCATTGAGAATGTGTGGTGCTAGAGTTATGAAGTGGGAGTAAGTTTGATGAGAATGGTCTGTTCATATTATTGATGGTAATATGAAAGAGAAAATTGTAATCTTTTGATGTGATGGATTTTTTATGAATAGAGAATGGTGGTTGTAAATTCAGGATTGCATGTTCAAATTGATTAAGAATAGGGCAAGGTAATTGATGTTTTACATATTCAAGGTAATGTATCTTTCATAAACAAAGTATGGTGACTACAAATAGGATGAATGAACTATGTTGAATTGTATCTTTAGATTGTTGATATGTTGAGATAAGGTTGGATAGGGTTTTGACAACAAGTTGTAAATTTTTGATTGGAAAGATGTTGACAAGGTATGAACAATAGGTTTGTTTTCCTTCTACAATTGAATAGGGTATTGAGTTTATCAGAGCTCAATGAAATTATTTGTATGGAAACAAAGTAACCCTCTAATTTTACTTATTCCTTTTGAAGTGTGGTAATATTTCCATAGAGGCATATTGTTTAGCCAGTGAGGCTTAATGAAACATATTTTCAAAGTGTTTTTTCACCCTTCCAGGGTTTTCCACTCATAAAATCTTATTTTGTTTCCTCTTGATGATTTTCCATACTATGCTTGATTGTTTATTCTTTTTCAAGCATTTGCATATTATGCTTAAAGTGTTTTCAATAATTTTCCTTGCCTAATACTAGTGAATTGAGTTTTGAATTTTAGTTTCTCATTAGACCATTGATTCACCCCCTCCCTCTTAGTGGTCTTGTACTCCAACATATTCAAGGGGCTTTTTGTTTATTACATTTCTTAGTTGTTGCAAAGTGGAAATCCTAATATAAACCTACTTTAACAAAAGGATAAAGAAAAGAAAATATAGATCATGGATTTGAGATTCTAACAAGCCTTACAAAGTTTGGGCATTGAGATTAGAATCACCACTAGAATTGTGATGCTCGTCCTCAAGTCTGATTGGGATTAGAACTCTTAATTATACTTATTGAAAAGAGAGACTTCATGATCTCAAAGGTTTGAAGGGTTGGGGCATTGAGCATGTCGAAAGTTGAGAGAAAAAATAAATGCAAGATTTGAACTTTAATGGATAGGTCAGTGTTGGGATGAAAACCCCATGAGGCTCAAAATTTAAACTTAAAAGAGGGTGGTCAAGAAAACCCTACAAAAACCCTAGAGACCTAAGGAATGATGGGAAAATGAAAACCTACAAGAGGACCACATCAAGAACACAAACACCCAAAGGTGTAAAAACCCATAAAAAATGACCACAACGAAGGCACCAAAACAAAGGGGCACAAATTGGTGGGAAATAGAAAAAAAAAACAACAAACAACAAAGGTAAAGAAAAAGAGAAAATGACAAGATGCCATGAAAAGATGCCAAGCAAGCAACAAAAGAAGAAAACAAGGACAAAAGGGAAAATGGAAAAACCCACCTTGAATCACGAAAATGGACATGAACTAGTGAACAGTTGACTCCCCAAAGCTCCAAATGCATTGGTAGCTCTTCACAACTTGAATTCACTAGAGAAAGAATACAATTATGACCAAAAATAAGTGAAAAACATGATTAAATATTGGTCACATGGGTGCAAGAAAGTTCTTCATTAATGCGCTAGATGGTTGGAAGATCGGAGTTGGGACAAATGCAAGAACAAGGACCCTAGTCAGGAAATTCCAATTGAAACTCTCATCCCTAAATAGACCCGAGGTAGGGAGAGTTCCAAAAACAAAGCGGGATCAAGAATAAAACTCAGACTTGGACTTTAGAAAGAAAATTCCAAGTCTCAATTTGATTTTTGATCCCAATGAAAAAAAAAGAGTAGGATTGGAAAACTAAATCAAATTAGGACTCTATAAAATAGAGTCCAAAATTTGATTTGAGATTTGATCCCTGAAAAGAGACAAATAGAGTGGGACCAAGGAAGTGAACCGGATATAGACCCTTTTGACAAAGTTCCAATGTCCAATTCGAGACTTGAATCCTAACAAGACACCACAAGCATAGGTTTGGAAGACCAAATCAGACTTGGACCCTTTTGAAAAATATCCAAAATCCAATTCAAAATTTGAAACTCACCAGGGACAAAACAAGCAAACAAATCCCAAGAAAGAAAATAACTCTTGGGGAAAAACAAAAACAACCAAAGGGAAAAAACAAAGGAAAACAAGAGGGGAAAGACACCAAGACAAAGAAGGGGACCCATTTTGATAAAAAAGAAAATGGGGTGGTTATGCAAGGCATAACAAATGGCAACTTGACAGGAAAAACAAGAACTACTAGATATGGTCAATCTGCATCGAAACCAGGAGATCGAGGTGGCTAACACCTTGAAGAATATGAAGTACTATCTTTTTCTATGTTTTTTGTTTAGTTTTTTTTTGGTCATTTTTTTTAGTTGTTGGTTTACTTTTGGTTGTTTTTGATGCTTCAATTCCTTTCTCATTGAGCGAATTTTCATCTTTTGTGTTGTAAAGGGTTTCAGGTCCCTTCAAAACCTATTTTTCCAATATAATCAAAACAAATGGAAACTTGATTGGGAAAATGGTTTACCCATTTTCAATATACTAAAGGATTTACTCACCCTAGAGTCTTTGGTTTATAATTGCTTTGACTTAATATGACTGGCTCACATGAATGGGATTGAGTTGAAATCTCAAACAAGGTATCACTGTGAAACCTTTGAATTCAAGTGTGTGCACTTGATTCATTCCTGTCCCCAAAGAGTACAACTATTACGAGAATTATTATACTCCCACTTGAGCTATGTGAGGTGGATCATGTTATGTTGTTGTGCAATGATATCCTGGGCATTGCTCCACTATCAATTGGGTGTTTATAGCCCCAACAGAGATACCTTTGGCTTCTTCTGAGCATAGCTCTACTACCAGCTAGTGTCCATAGTCTCGATAGAGATATTGGATTACCCATGTATGGTTGAGCACTTTTAGTTGCTTCCTTGTCATTTATTTTATTTGCTATATTTTCTTCTTTCTTATCTTTTCTTTCTTTTGATACGCATGTTTTAATTTTGTCCTAAACCTTTGAAAATAATTTCAAAGGATGGGTTTGAAATCATAGTGGACATCATGACAACATTGTGATGTTTTTTTCACTCAAAGCAAGAGCACAACCCCTAGTAATAGCTAAACCCTTGAGGATTTTGATGATTTAGTTTTTTAACTGACGAATTCAACCATTATTCACAAGACCTCTTAAAATGTTCCCATTTGCATAAACTCTCATATAGGCATCAAAATAATCATAAAGCACAAATTCTAGACTAAAAGAGAACTAAAGTAACTCTTGAAAATACTTAAATCAATTCTTTCCCTGGTTACCTTAAGCATACTCTGAATAATCACCCAACATTCCCAAATGATCAAAAATATTCCATGCAATGAAAGAAAATAGACAATAGTGGAAACAAAGAGATACAAAAACACAAGGAACATGACAAGAAATAAAATAAAAAAGAACAAAACCAAAAAAATAAAAACAAAAAAGGAAAGAACAAGAAGCACAACACCTAAACCACTAATGTACAAAGGGGAAGCTCTAGGCCATCATTGGCCAAAATAATGTTTGAGAAGTGGTCCATTCATAGGAAATGGGACAGGTTCTCTTGTTAATGTACTCAACTAGAAAGCATTTTCCCAAGAATTTCAGCGATTTGATAAGGCCCTAACCAAATCCTATCAATTTTTTTATGTTCACCTTTCTTTTCCTTGGGCTTATCCCATATGAGAACGATATTTGATATCTTGAATGCCTTGATCTTGGCTCTTTTGTCAAACCAACGTTTGACTGCAACTTGATGTTTAGAGAATTTTTGTAAGGTAGCATCTCTTTTCTCTTCTAAATTCAGTAAGTTCATTAGTCTGACCACTATCCTATCGTCATTGGTATAAAACTCTTGCATAAATCATAGGACAAGGATTTGGAGGTTTATAGGCAAGACAGGGTCTTGACCATAGACTAATTGGTAAGGGGAGTTTCCTAGGGTTGCTTTAGTCCTTGTTCTATCCATCCATAAGGTGAATTTTAGTTGTGTATTCCAATCCCTAGGGTTATGTTCTAGCAAATTTTTAATAACTTCCAACAAATTTTTGTTGGTAGACTTGGCTACCTCGTTACCTTCTGGGTAGTAATTGGAAGAATATTTCAAGATTACATTATATTCAAAATCCCATTGAATAAACTATGCAGAAAAAGGAGGGTCATTGTCACATACCAAAGCAAGGGGTACCCCAAACCTGGAGATAATGTGATCGTGAAAAAAATTGATGACTATGTTAGTGGTACAGTTCTTACATGCCCGAGCCTCTATCCATCAAGTGCAATAGTCTATCGATATCAAAATTAACTTGTGACCTACAAAGGAGTTTGGGTTAGTTACTCCAATAAAATATAATGCCCATTGGGAAAAAGGTCTTACCTCGTAAACTGGTTGCATGGGCATTGTTGGGTTGTGTTCCTTGGATGTCGTTGACGGGTATGGTTGCATGTCCATACATGTTGGTGAGCATATCGAAATACATGTGGCTAGTAGTACCTAGACATTAAGATTTGGTGAGCCATGGTGTCTGTAGACCCATGTCTAGTGTCGTGTTTGTCATGAAACTCTCTTAAGACCTATTTGGCCTATTCCAAGGATCCCTTATGAAAGACTGTATTGTATATTGTTGACATATAATTTTGGAATCTACCTCATCTATTACCTTAGATAAACCTAGCCCCTGAAATAGTTTCATAGGATGAATTTCAAGGTAAAATTCTTGCAAAATTGCTATCCACTTCACTCTTCTCTCTCCCAATTCACTTTGCATGAGTAGAGACTTTACTACTGGATCTAGGATGACACTTGTGATCTTGTTGTGCAAGATGTAGTGCCAAAATTTCTTGTTATCCCTAACCAATGTAAAAGCCTATTTTTTGAGTGGTGGATATCTTACCTCAATTTTCTTGACTAGGGAGCTTATGAAAGCAATTGGTTGTTCATCCCCTTCTTCCTTTCACTGTGTTAGAATGGCTACATAGGAATGTTTAGATGTGAATGAGTAAATGAAGAATGGTTGTAGGTAGTTTGGATTGGTTAAGACTGAAGCTTCTGAAATGGACTATTTAATTTGTGAGAAGGAAAACTTTTCCTTATTACTCCATTCAATCTTGGCACCCTTTTTCATCATTTCCTTTTGTGGCTTGACAATTTCTACAAACCCTATTATGGATATTCTTATGAAATTTATCTTACCAAAGAAATATCTCATTTCTTTCTTATTACCGAGCATAGGAAACTTCAAGATGGACTGCACTCTTTCAAGATCAATAGAGATTCCCCTTTTTGAAATCACATGTCCCAACAACTTTCCTTCTAAAACCCCAAATACACACTTCATTGGAATGGTAAGTTGAACCTTTTGCATCTTTCAAGCACCTTTTCCAAATGTTTAGCATGATCATATCTATTTTTCAGAATTGTCAAATCATCCATATAAATTATAATGCACTTCCCTATCAGGTCTTTTAAGGCTATATCCATTGCACATTGGAAAATAGCTCCAACATTGATTAGGCCAAATGGCATCCTTCAGTAGGGTAATGTTCTCCACTTGGTAGTGAAGGTTGTTTTCATTATATATTCATACTTTACCAACACCTGATTATACCCTGAATAGCCATGTGAAAATGACATCATCTGCAAGCCATTAACAATTTGTAACACTTCATCAAGAGAAGGGAGGGGATAATTATGATTTTTTGGGACTCTTTTCAAGTTCCTAAAATCTATGGATAATATAATTTCCCCATTTTTCTTACATACTGGTACTAGATTGGCTACCCATTTTGAGTGCCTAATTGGAAAAATTATTCTGGTAGTTAATAACTTTTGTACCTCCTTGAGAATGAGTGGTTCTAGAAAAACATTGACCGATTGTTGTTTTTGATGGAATGGTTTCACTTGATGTTTTAGGGGAATGGTATGTATTATCACTAAGGTTTCCAATGTCTTTAAATCTTCATATCCCCAAGTGATTGTATCCATGTATTCTTTCAACACTTTTATGATTTTACTATGAATATCTTTAGGGAAAGTTTTACTGATAAGGATATTCTTTGTTGGGTTGGAATCGACTAGATTATAAGTCTCATATTTACCTTGGTCAACATTAGTAGGAAAATTATCTCATGCTCTCAGATTAGAATCAAAGATCCTTTCCAATGCCACCATCCTTTAGGAATATTATTTGTTCTGAGACTTATAATTTTGTTTGCATTTGTGTCTTCTGACTCCAAATCTCCAAGATCTCTATCAGATTCATCAATAATCTATCCCTTGAAAATATTCGAGCTTGGAAAAAAGGCAAGGATATGTTGATCATCATCAAAAACCTAGAAGTTCCTAATAATATCAATAATTTCTAGGACCTAAACCAATTCAATGGAGATCTTCTCAGCTTATAATGTTTCATGGGTTCCAGGATACTTGTTGCCACTGCCAATTCATCTACAATTTGATTCTTTTCCCTTGGAATCAGTTTTATATCGAATGCATCTAAGTCCTTAATCAAACTCCACATTGTATTCCTATAGGTATCCAATTTCTTATTGTGGCAAGTGTATTGAGGGAAAACCTACTTAATAATCACTTTTGAATCCCCCAATACTCTAAGACATTATAACTTCTTTTGATGGGTGAACATGAGTCCTCTGGCTAATGTGGTGTATTCTACTATGTTGTTGGTGCACCCGAACTACAACCTGTAGGAAGAAAATTATGTTTTTCCCTTGGGGTTAATAACTCAATTTTGGCCCCACTCCCTTGTTTTGACTTAGATCCATCAAAATTAAGGGTCCATAATTGGTTTTGGGGTGGCCACTCCTTTTTGGGATCTCATTTAGGCTATTGTTTGTGAGGAGTAGGCTCTATGTTTAGTTTATTAGAATTGTTAATATCCAAATGCTTTAACACCTCTGAATTTTTGGGTACTTCATTCGGAGTGGGAAGATGAATGGGAATAGTCTCTTGTGGTCCATCAACCTTCATTGGTAAATCTATTGATTCTTCAAGGCTATCTACCATGTGATTCTTAGGCACCCCTAAACCCTTGAGTATCTCCTTTGGAATAGGGAGGTGATTAGGGGAAGGGGTACACATTATTTCCTATGGTTCCCATACCTTTATTTTTATACCTATTAATAGGTTCTGAGGTTGGTCAGTGAATTTTGGTATACTAAGTTTGTCACCAACCTCTATTCAGATGGGAATATCATGGACCTCTAGTGGAAAATGATGATGATCATTTTTTTTAGGTCAATAGGTTGAACCTCTACATGTTGGAAGACTTGTTTTAAGATATCTAAGAATGGTTGGAAAGTAAATTCAAAATGGTTTTGATA